>CACSLK010003813.1:1479283-1507921 GCA_902706635.1 Striga hermonthica
AAAAAAAAAAAAAAAAAAAACTGCAGGGTCATTAGAATAAGTTCAATGGGACTACAGAGGTAGACAATAGTCATTGAGATCTTCGAATGGATCATCAAAACTGAAACCAGCCACATATGTCACTTTAAATGATTTTATTTCTTAAAAGTACCTTCTCCAATGGATAAGCTGTTTTCCCACAGGTTGCGCATTTGTCTTGAGTCCCAGAAAACATACTAGCAGCTTTGCTAGGTGATCTCGTCTGCAAGTTTTACAGAAAAAAGAACAATGAGAATCGAAGGGCACCTTATGGTACGGACCATACTAAAGACTGAAACAGTGGGAAACTTACAAACTCTGGAGTTGACTTCTCAGCTGACTTTGAAGCTGCAGAAAATTCCCATTGACACCATTAAAACAAATAACTTGAAAAGAATCTCAAAATCAAATAAACATTTTTTATAGGATATAAGGCATACGGGACTGAAAATTCTTGCTGAAACTGCCGGTCTCTTTAAAAAGCTGTTCATAGTCAGGCTTGCAGTACAGCACACCCTCCATTGATGAGTAGCTGCTCAGCTGGAGCCCAAAATATAAGCATGGATTAGAACCACCAAAGGTACATCAAATATCTGCATTAATAATATAATGAGTATATGCAAAAATCTGAGATTCTGTTGCAGCAGTGTTGTTTGATATTAAAAGACACGTTTTTTTTTTTTTTTTTCTCTCATTGTAACTTTGATCATAGTCATCATCATTTCTTTAGAAAGCCACAATTTGCAATTTCATGGGAAAGCAATTGATAATAGTTTCTAATCACTCATTTTTGCTTCCTTAAGATTTATATAGTGTTCTCCCCGTAATTGATTAGTATTTTTTATTTTTGTGTTTTTGATTTATTCACAGATGAAGATATAGTTAATATGTGATTCAGTGAGCAAAACAAAATATGTACGACCAATGCGAACACCAAGTCAACGCTAGTGATATAAAGACATATGAATAATACAGTGATCGTATCAGCTTGTTCAGATCTGCAGTAGAAAGGATCATGATTATTGATTTGCTTGGCACATACAACATGCAGTCTCCATTGCATTTTTCGCTATAGTTGAAAAAAAGGTCATCTTTTTCGCTATAGTTGACAAGCATTTTTAAGCATAAAAATTGAACATATCGAGAAAAATGGTTATTATAAAAAATAAATACACAAATCAACAGACTTATCTCACAACTGTCACCCGATTATAAGTTATTTCATTATTCAAGTAAAAACTTTTCAGAAAGAACCATCCATTGAAAAGAAACTCAATTATGCGCAATAATCAAACACTAAGAAATCAAGTCTGTCAACAGATGCATACATCCATTCTTAAACGCAGAAAAATGAGGCATTGGATTTATCCATTATCAAGATTCAAATCATATTAAACCATCACCGAAATCAGGACATATATCCCATCCAGTTAGCAAGCCGGCAAGACAAACCGTGCAGAGAATCAAGCTCCCCATCAGAACACATAACACCAAGCATAAACATGAAGACAATTCCAGTTGTTGATATAACTTTAGGTATTAACTAGATTACATCTAAACACGTCCGATGACATGAGTAAAATTTGAAACATATCATTTTAAATACACTAGCCACATTTATCACTCATAGATATAAAATCACGAGACATCACTAAGAAGCTTAAACCGTGGACAAGTGTTGCAGGTGCTAAAAGATAAGATCTTGGTGCAGGAACTATAAAACCCAGAGCACACACCCCAAGCCCATATAAAAGCTAGCAATCAAGATAAACTTTTACTTAAGTAAAGTCGATAATCAGTTAGAGACAACTGGTTGGAACCTTGAGGGTCCCTTTGCAATGGGAACATTTGAAGCAAGACTTATGATAGCTAACACCATCAGCAGACAACAGCTCAACCGGATACACGGTTTTCTCGCAGGCCTTGCATTTCTGTTGTGTCCCAATAAAAGACATTTTGCTTTGTATCCCTTTTCAAGACAGAACAATAACCAGCAGATCTGATCTTCCCAAATACACTCGCCTCTATCTATCAACTTTGAGCAAAGTTTCAGATATAAAAATGGAGTCTTGTAGTGAAAAAATTAAACCCATTTGGTCAAGCAGTGCATACCTTGTAAATCGATAGCGATTGGTGGTTAAGGTGCTCGATCAATGTCTGGTCCCAGATGAAAAAAAAAAAGCCCAAAAGAGAGATGTGTATAGATAATATGGTGGATTAAGGCACCCCACTTTGTGCATAGATATTTATACGCGTGGATAATGTAGCAAAATGCGATGATGAAGAATAATGTTGACGATGGATTATGGATATTTATTAGTAATTTACTACTAGTATTAGGTAATATCATCGCTGGAAGCGCATGAATTCTATTTTGACTCCTGCTGTGGATGGAATTTCAGTAAACCGAGCTTGTCTTTTCTTAATTTTTTTCCCCCTGTTAAAAGCGGAAGAGGAGAGTGTATTTAAATGAATGGGAAATGGTATGATTTTGTTGTCGAGATTTGTAGAGATGTTAAACGAGCTAGCCCTAGCTGTTTCGGGCTAGCCCTAGCGGGCTTCGGGTTAAACGGTCTGGGTAAAAAAGGCCCGAATTTAAACGAGCTACCAAAAAAAGGACCTAACCCTAACCCTAGCGGGCTTCGGGCTAAACGGGCTATGCGGGTTATAATATTAATAAGAGTAAAGTGCATTTTTGGTCCTGTATGTTTACCCCTCCAAACATTTTGGTCCTCTTCGAATTGTGTTTTTGATTTTCGTCCCGTATGTTTGAAAAAAAGTTACAGAAAGGTCCTTTTCGCAACAAAAAGGTCCTTTATGTTTTGCAAAAAGGTGTTCAAATTTCATCCTTTATGTATGAAAATGACATTTTTGTAACCTTTTTTCAAACATACGGGACGAAAATCAAAAACGCAATTCGAAGAGGACTAAAATGTTTGGAGGGGTAAACATACAGGACGAAAAATGCATTTTACTCTGTTAATAATAATAATAATACTAATAATAATATATAGAAAAAATCAAAAATAAAATAGTAAAAAATTTATTAAAAAAATAACAACGATTGTTAAAAATTATTTTCAACAGCTATTTAGTATTTACCGTTTATCACTATGTTTCATGTGTTTTTTATTAGTCGTTCTGACTGACTTAAATATTTTGGTGTGAAGTATAACAATATTGTTAATAATTATCTTTCAAAATCATAATAATTCATTACAACTCATACTTACATATGTGAAGTGGAATATCAAAATAGTAATATACAAGTAATTTAAGAGCATATTACTTACTTGATGCAAACATTTACACCGTCCAACCCTAGTTAAACGGGCCAGCCCTGACGGGTTTCGGGCTAGCCCTAGCGGGCTTCGGGCTAAACGGTTCGGGCCTAAAAAGCCCTGATTTAAACGGGCTACTAATAAAAGGACCTAACCCTGTTTTTTTCTGGGCTAAACGGGCCGGCCCGTCGGGCCAAGGACCATTTAACATCTCTAGAGATTTGTAACGATTAGATCAATTATTTTCGATGATCTAATGGTTAAAAAGTCTGACGAAATGGTTTCGTAACAAAACCATAACACATTTCTCAATGAATACGGACACATAGATTTTTACAGTTGTATGTTATTCGTAATTTATATTTTTGTTGCAATTTACCTTGGACATGTTACGCTAGGAATATTATAAATTATTATTATTATTATTATTATTATTATTATTATTATTATTATTATTATTATTATTATTATTATTATGTGTGGATGAATTAGGTTTGAATTTCTAAATACTAATTTAAATTTTAGAAATTCTAGTTTAACTTGTAACTTTTAAATAAAAAGGTTTTGAAAATTCTAAAAAAAAGTTTTAAATGTTACTCAAAATTCCAAATCAATATTCGCAATTGTTTGAAAATCTTTGGGGCTAAATTAAAAGTTTGAAGTAAACAGTATGCTTGATCATTTATAAACTCTATTATGAAATAGTTTTTTGGATTAAAAATTAATTAAAAAACTCTAAATATAAATTTGTTTGAATAAAGATAATTAGACTATTGTTAATTAAAAAAAATTATGTTCAAATAACGAAAAAAATAAAAATTTTATTTAAGTTTTTTAAAATATTTTGCTAAAATAATATATTAGTATTTTTTTAGTAGAATGACATTTGTTACCTGTAAGATACAACTGTTCTATATCAGCTTTTGTATTTTTTTTTTATTTTAATAATTAAATGTTATGTGACATAATAAATAATGAAATAATGTTGGGATGTGCAAAGTCAAAAGGAAAATAATTGGGAAAATAGATATAAGTGAAATGAATAAATTTAAATAATATTGATTAGAAAATTAATTCCAATTCCACCTAAATTTAATCTACAACAATGCATAACATTTTTGAAACCACCCATTAGAATCGTGTTTCCATAGTCAAACAATGTCAAATTCATCTTCTTCCATTCTGCAAGTCCTCCTTCAGTAATCTCTCTCTCTCTCTCTCTCTCTCTCTCTCTCTCTCTCTCTCTCTCTCTCTCTCTCTCTCTGTGGGCGCGCGCGACCGCCGAGGTCCTTAGGGCGTTACCTTTGTTTAACCTTTCTTCAATTTTGCAGATTATCGGAACCCTTACATAAAGCACTTTTGGATACGCCATACACGCCGCCGGAAGCCCACGCCAATGTCTCCATCAAATCCCACCTTCAGTCCCTCCTCCCGGGCCCCGCCATCTCCGGGGCCGATTGCAGAACCGAAATCAAAGACTTCGTTTTGTGCTGCGCCACCTTAGCCTCCGCTTCGGACTCCAGCAGCCAACATCTCTCGTGGGTTCCCCACTCGCTCTCGGCTTCTGCACTTTCTGCTCTCAAGATGTTTGCTGAAGCTTATTGTGCGGATATGCAGTTCAAGTGTTCGATGAAAGTTGGCGAGCTGGATTTGGACTTGTGTAGTGTGGTTGAGAGTAACAAGAAGCTGGTGATGGAGTTGCTGCCGGAGGCGTTGCCTTTGCTGAAGGATAAAATCAAAGAGAGCGCGATTGATGCAAGTGACGAGGACGATGGGGTTTCGGCTGCAAGTGCTCGGGCCCCGGTAGCTTGGGCTATTTTGTCCGCCTATCAGCTCAGATGGTTTGTTGTTCAGGTTGCTCATTCTTGCGCGGTTTGCGTGTGAAACAAACTTGAGAAATGATTTGTGTTTTGGTTATAACCTTGTGTTGTGTTCATTGTAGGTGGATGTTTCTTTTATGGGGAAGATTTGTCCTTTGGTGATTCCATGTGCTCTGACAGCTCTTGATCACTGGTCTCCGGAAGTTAAAGTATGTTGTGAGCTTGGTATAAACTTTTCATTTATAATTTGCTTTTATCATTTGTTGCTTTGACAAAATATGAATGGGAAAATGGTGTTTATATTCATTTCCCCGAATTCAACCAGATTTTCATGTACTCACTTCGCAAATGCACGTCGATTGATTTCCATAGTTTTTCGTACGATCATATAATACATTGATAGCTGTATGTTTAGATGTAAGTAATTGACTGCTTCTGGTTTTTGTGTTATGCTTTGCTGATAAATTTGAATTTACTAATGGCGTCCTTGTACACTCTATACAGATGCATTCTCTAATTTATAAAACTAGTGGTAATTTTCTGAGTTTACTGTGATTCAACCGAACGATAAAGGGTTGTCAGTATTTTCATCTTTTATACATTTTAACTACACTCATCTGCTTCAACTCGAGGTAGATCAGTTATGCTTGCACATCTGGCGGATTTTAGATTCAAATATTAAGCATATTATCTACAAATTACACAAGATTCACCACAGACTTCAATCAAGATTTTGATTGCTAGTGCGAATAATTACTACTTTGTGACTGAAACTTTCCAGTTTCTCTTTTTAGGGTCAGGGCATGTTAAGCTTCATATATCTTGCAAAACATGTAGATGCTACAGATATTGGAGGGTATGCAGATGCTATTCTTGATGCTTGCTGCCAAAATATTGCTAGTGATGATGAGATATGGCACTATGTGGTAGAGATGTCAGTGCTTCTTGTCACATTAACTCAACAAACTAATCCTCGTAGTTCATGGTATTGTTTTTGTACAGCGTTTATGCCCTCAACTGTATCAATCTGAAGGATTAAATTTTTCACAGTTTGTTCCCCCGAAGGCTAGTCAATTGTTTTCATTTGGAACAAGAACACTGAGAATGGGGAACAGTTTTCTTGTTTGCTCTGATGCTTGAATCAGGAGAACAGCATGAATTGATGTGTGGAGTTCTACACATTCTGAAGATAAAATTTTGCAATCACTGTTAATTTCTGAAAATGATATTATTTTAATTATTCGGAAACGTCTTGGTTTTAGTAAAATGTGGTTATAAATTAATATGCTTTATCGCAATGGATTCCGCGAAAATAAATTTTCAGAAACTCTCGTTGTCTGCTTAAAATCTTTTCCTTCTCTGTCTCATTAACTTTACTCTCTGAGACATTGGTATTTATATATATAGGTATGAGAAGTTGCTCAATGAAATGTTAAATCATTTGGAAAGGCAACCGAGAAACAAGAAGAGGCGCATTGCATGGCTGACTTACTGTGAGCCACTGTTCAATTGTCTTGGTCTCTTACTTCTTGCCCATTTCAGGCGTCTTTTCCCTCTTTTCTTTAAATGGATGCATGCTGACAATGATGAGACAGTTTTACTGGTAAGATATTTGTTCTTTAAGAATGACGATTTAAGTGTGTCTGTGGCATCTATTGTTCCCATGTGAATGCAAGATTTTATATAATATTTTGAGTATTTATCTGTGTTAAACGTGTGTTGTGGGTGGGTTCTCTCTCTCTGTCTTTCTCTCTCTACATGAATGAATCTGATTAGTGAAACAGGTAAGAATGTGATATTTATGCATGACTAGCTAAGTTAACATTTTCATGGGCATTATTAGTTCCACCATCAGTGCTTGTTTTCAAATATGATATTTGATTATGAGTTGCATAAGCAAGATGAACCGAGTTAGGTGTATCTAGGGGCTAGTAATCTATTTAGGTCTAACTAGGACAAGAGTAATATTGGAAGAAGAAAAGCAAGACATCAGACAAAGAGGGGCTAAACATGTTGGCAACCTCAAACTCTTAGTTCAATTAGCTTTATGATTAATCTGCCAATTTCTTAACATCATTGAACTTTTAGCTGATATGATTAGTTTAATTCATCATTCTTTTCCCCCCTCTCTGAATTAGGTTTTTTTTTCATTGCATTATTGTAAATATATGGCTGGTTCTTTGATGATGCTTCAGGTTTTGGAACGAATGATACCAGTTGTGAGACTTACATGGATAAGGAACTCTCAGTTCATGGAGAGGTAACTAGTACCCTGTTCTTTGATCATCGTATGAATAACACTGCATCATCAGGATTATTTAGGGAGAAAGCTATGTTGGATCCTGCCTATATACATAGATTATGATTTCTTTGACCAACTCTTGTAGTCATATAACTTCCGCAACGTGCTGTGAAAGGTATTATAGTTCTAAATTAGGATCGTTTCTTGAATGGCATATGAACACTTAAATTAAAGATTGGGCATGAACACACATCTGATGTGGATAGGGACATGAAAATGCCTTTAAAATAGCATTGGCAGTCGAATAACTATCTGGAAAAGGAACAACTATGTAAGAGGCAGTTGATGGCTTGCGATGCACAAATGAGCATGCTCATGCAACAGAAAGATTATTATTATTATTATTATTATTATTATTATTATTATTATTATTATTATTATTATTATTATTATTATTCGTTATTATTCCTAACTATAGATAGAGAGAGAATGCAAAAGGAGAGTAGATGGTAGATGATGTGATTTATAGAGATGCTGTATCTATCATTCATCCATGAATATTACTAGTCTAGCTTAATGAATACTTGACAGCTCTTGGGTGGGATCTTGTGCGAGGAACCTTCCATATCATAGGTCTTTTCATGTTCGTATCTTGTTTTGCTGTGTAATGGATAACAATAATGTTTGTTACCGGGCTCCCAGGTTGGTGGATGAGCTCGTCACTTTATATAAGGATGCTGCTCTAAAAGTTGCTCGTGAAGATATTAGGTCACTTATTCTTCAAATGCTAAACTTGATTCGCGTGTGAGTACTACTTCTCTTACCAAGACCCTTCAGTTCAACAAAGTTGTATCTGGAGATCTGATTCTTATTCAAAGCAACGAAATTGCTTTTTTTACTGTATTTTATAGGTCAAAAGGTCAACAGTTGGATGCAGCTTGGTTAAAGTATAAGGATGATCCAAACTTGTCTGCTACTGCTATCTTCGTAAGAGATCCTCTGCTTGCTTTTGAAAATGCAGATTAGATCAGACGCTTTAGGGCGTTGATTTTTGGTGTTTCGTAACTCTATTTGTTGAATTGGTGTTTCGTAATTATTTTTCGAATTGGTGTTTTGTAATTTTGTGTTTGGTTTGGAGTAGTAATAATATATCTGGACTTCTATCCATGCTTATTAACATCTAAAAGTTATAAAATACATGACTAACTTAAACTACAAATATATTATATATATTTTAGTGTATAACATCCAACCAAAACGCATTTCTTAATTATTTAACGCACTCAATTTCAAGGCCATCTTACGGGGCATATTACTCGCTTGAAAATTTCTCACAAAGTCAATGTAAAATGTGTCCGAACTCGCTCAGACTTTTTAAATGAAACGAGCTCTTCGAGACCTCGACTCGGCGCCAGCTCGGTTCAGTTTGGATAGTTAAGATTCTTTAAAGTTCGAAAAGAGATTTATTATATAATTTCTATAATTTGACTTGTTAATATAAGCAAACGAGCCGAGCTCTATTTTTGGCTTGTTTACTTAAGCTTGAGCTCGGCTCGGCAGTTTACAACCAACTGAACCCTTAAAACAAAATAAAATGAATAAAAATAGAACTCTACACATTACGGCCTGGGACTGGCTCGGTTGAAATCCAAGCTGGGCCCAGACCGTGCCGGGTGGCCCGTGGACACATTTACTACTAGACAATAGAATATGTGCAGCGCAATCAAGCGAACGAGAAAATACCAAAAATCTTAACCAAGTTAGATGACTAAGAAACCGACAAAGACTAAGCTAATAAGCCTAGACATGGCCAAAACCTGGGTCTGGCCCGGCCCAACGGGCAGACGGGTTGGGTCTCATGGACCATGAACCGGCACGACCTAGGTCCATGCCGGGTTCGGCTTGGGTCTGGGCCCGCTCGAATAAAAAAATTCAAAACCAATGTGTTTTTTCCGGGCCGAGTCCCCGATGGGTCAGGGTCAACAAAAACAAGGCCCTGGACCAGCCCGATTGAAATCCGAGCTGGGCTTGGACCTGTGGTCCACGGGTTTGACCGGGTCGGGTGGTCGTGGCCACGTCTAAATGAGCCTGGTACTTGTCATATAACTCGACTTCATCAGAGCAAGAAAAACTAGCACAAATTGAAGGATAGGCCCACACTATCAACTGAGCCACCGCCCCTAGTGGGTTTACCACTAATAGAATAGAAACAACAACCAAAGAAAAACAACTAACAAGAATAAGAACAAGATAAAGAAGCTAAGCCAAAGAACCTAACAAATTACCAACAACTGCCAAGAATCACATATGGAGGGTAAATGAGCATTTGGATTGCTCCTCCCAAACTGGGGAGGTTGATTGCACAATATAGTATTCAGAAAGCCAAAATATTTGGAAGACTCGTAGGTCCCTGGCTTTCCAAAGCCTCCAGAGCAAGTAAGTAGCCAATTTGATTCTGCTCAGAGAAGAAGGAGAGGTGCCAATGCTGCAAACTTTGGTCCACCAGTGCCTAAAGCGGTTTGTATCTGACTGAGCCCATCCCAGGAAATAGGAGAGAGCTTCCACACCATCCTAGCCTTACTACAGTGGAAGAAGATGTGCTCCATGGATTCTAAGTCTTCACCACAAGATTTGTAGAAGGGATCTAAGTCCATCTTCTTCTTGATGTGATTAAGGTTCACATGCAGATATTAGAGAAACTCTTCCAAATAAAATGTTTCACCTTGAATGTTATTTGAAGGGTCCAACTTTTGTTTCTAGCTTTGATCACATCCAGCTTCAGCTTGCTACTATCAGGGGAAATCAAACTTTCTCTATTTTTCCTCAGCTTGGTAATCACAGACATTTGCGACTGAGAACATACCATTTTTTCCAGTGTCCCAAACAATCAAGGCAGCATTCCAACTTCTGCCTGATGAATTCAACAGTTCCTTGACCCATGTAAGTTCACTGACACTGTTTTAATGATCGATCATGTTCGAGACAGAATGAGGCAATTCCATCGAAAATCTTGGTGGATCAATATCTCAAACACATCGAAAAAAGCATTTAATTATTGTGCCAATATGATAAATATCCAAATTAAAAAAAAAAAATGAAAGTAAGTCTTCAGCAATTTTAGGGGCTCCTAAGTCCTAATAACCACTAACTTTGCAGTGCTGTATCATAAATAAAGTAGGATAATTTCTACAAATAGCACCCTCTTCGAGGTGGCCATTTGTTTAAGAAAATCCTATACTATACTATAATATCATTAATAATAATATAATAAGTAAGGCCAAAGCATCAATACTTAAAATAGGCCAAAAGCAGCTTGACAATTGTGCAAAATCTTTAAAACACTGTTCTCTCTGATATTTTGCTGACTCTCAAAACAAAAAGCAAGAAAAATAAAGAAAGTGACAGTGATAGCTAATCCGAAAAAAAAAAATAAAAAAATTGTTATCACCCTTACCAAACATCAATCAAAAAGCCCACACTATCAACAGGGGATACCAATTACCAACCATTTTTTTTTTTTTTTTGGTTACTAAATGGGCTGCAAATTCACAATACACTTCTCAACTCAATAACTTTTGCACACACACACACACACACACACACACACACACATATGCTTTCATGTCTCCTTTTCTCTTTCTAATCCTAAACTCTTTTGGATTCATCCACAGCCACCACTATTCTTAACTGTATCAACAGAAAAAATATAAACATTTTTCTCATTTCTTGATTCATTGAACTTTCTTCAATTCCACATATTTGTTCCCCATAACTTATTCTCATTATTTTTTTTTCAAGAAACAGAGCATTTTTCCAGCTCTAAGTTCTCCTCACTCACACCTTTAGGAACTCAAAAGTTATAAAGTTACTTCAATGGAGACCCTTTGTCCGAATTCGCTCGTCTCGAGCTCCGGCTGGCTGACGCGTCGCGGCTACGGCGCCGCCATGTGGACTAAGGAAGAGAACAAGAAATTCGAGAGCGCCTTAGCGATTTTCGACGAGAATACACCGAACCGGTGGTTCCACGTGGCGGCCATGATCCCCGGGAAGTCGGTTTATGATGTCATGAATCAGTACCGGGAGCTGGAGTCTGATGTCAGCGATATCGAGGCCGGTTTGGTTCCGGTGCCCGGTTACTTGGTCTCCTCTTTCACGCTCGACTCTGGCGAAGAAGACGACCGGAGTTTCTTCATAGACACGTATCGGAAAAGGGCCCGGGCTCCCGATCACGAACGGAAAAAGGGCGTCCCTTGGACCGAGGACGAACACAGGTAGCCGTTATCTAAACTTAGCTAAGTTTTTTCTCCTATATCAAATTCAAATTAGTCCTATATATATATATATGTGATCTGAATGTCGTACTTCAATTTATGTTGAAAAAGTATGACTGTCTGTACACGCAGTCTAATAGTTTCGAAATAATTTTTGAATATGATTATGATGGGACAAAAGGTACAAATACACACACATGTATGTTTTTATATGTTTTAGGCGTTTTCTATTGGGACTCAAGAAGCACGGGAAAGGGGATTGGAGGAACATCTCGAGGAATTTCGTGATCACGAAAACACCGACCCAAGTGGCGAGCCACGCGCAGAAGTACTACCTGAGACAGGTGTCGGGAGGGAAGGACAAGAGGCGGCCGAGCATCCACGACATCACGACTGTCGATCTCAAACCCGACACGACCCAGATGACCAATTTTCGAAACAACGAGAAATCGAACGAAATCAACGGTGTATCTTGCGCGCGGCCGAATATCATTGACCCGAAGACGATGTTCGACTGGAATCACAATGGCGCGGGCCGTTACGTGATGAATATCGGCGCTTGTGCTCCAAGAATTGGCTTCTAAGGGAGTTAAAAAAAAAAATGGTGTTTGTGGGAAAATAGTTGCTATGTGTGTGTCTTTGAATGTGCTTCCATGGTTGAACTCATTAATAACACACATATGGTGACTTGTGTGTTGTTTTCTTGTGTGGAGTTATCTCAAACTAGTTTGTTGTTAGAAGGATTATTATGGGTTTATTGTGATTTTCTCTCTTTTAATTTGTTTCATCAAGTTTGTTCACTTGAAGTAATTATGTTCTCTATGAGCCACTTGTTTTAGATGCAATCTCTCTCTCTCTCTCTCTCTCTCTCTCTCTCTCTCTCTCTCTCTCTCTCTCTCTCTCTCTCTCTCTCTCTTTTTGGTTTTTGGTTGCTTTTGCTAAATTAAAATACATTTGCAAGTGTTTGTCTATACTGTAAAGGGGGTTCTGCATGATGCTTTTTCCACCGTGTGATGGGCATAGTCCAAATTTGAAAGGCGGCTACCCTAATATAATAATAATACAAAACAATATAATATTATGAATTTGGCTCTATATGGTTTGATTTATTATATATTATTCTTAGCAATTTAAGTCTGTAAAATTGATCATGATATTCAGTAGTGTAACATTTCTAGGATTTAATTAAAATTAAGAAATAAAAGAAATGATAGTTATATAGTTATATATACTTCTATGATTTTCCTTCTTGCAAATATATTATTATTACTATTAGGGAAATACTACGGTCGCATTACGAAACAATCGTTTGAGTTTGTGACCGTTACATCATCATGTAACCGTAAAGATAGTTGATCTAACAGTTACAAACCCCAATGGAATGATTCCGTAACGAGACTGTAACATCTCCCTTACTATTATTATTAGCGGTCAACCTTACTTACATGTTGTGGTATTATCATTATGCTCTAATTTAATGGAATTAAAAGCTTTTTTTTTTTTTTTTGGTACAGGGACCTTCCGATTTCCGGATCCAATGATCACATTCACATCACATTTTTAGTCTAAGTCTGATAGTGAATCCACCACACTGAGACAGCTTGTGCTTTAAAAATCAAAACTTAAAAGAAAGATCCACCTAAGTATCATTATTGTGGTGTGTGTAATATCTCAAATAACTTTTTTCTTGATTGGAAATCTTTGTGACTGTACTTGGACATTGCCACCTCTTTAGCCATTGATTGGCCAATGGTGGCATATTTTCACATACACTTTGATTTCTTTCTAAAGTCTCCATAAGTATCATTGTTTTGAAGATTCTTAATTACCCCATTTTTTTTTTCAAACCAAAGATCAATGAGCCTTGAAATGAGATCGAAATATTTTCGAGCATGAATTCTTGTAGTCATGATGTTTTATGAAAGGGCATCTAGCTTTTCTCTCCATCATCCGGCTAATCACCCCTTTTTTTTAATAAAAAAAAATTATCGTTCTTGGTAAATCAAATAAATAATGTAGTCGAGCGATGTCTTAGACCCGAGAGACCGAGACACAGTGACCATAAACAATTCCAACGGAACATCATGTAGTCGAATTATTTACCAAATTACCAAGTCTATCAACAGGGGCGTAGCCAGGATTTTTTTTAACCTGGGGCTGCTAGCTATTATTGGAACCTTGTAGACATGGTCATGGGCCGACCCAGCATGTCGGTTCGGCCCAAACCGACACAAGCAGACCCGTTGACCATGGTCTTGAACAAACCCGTGGTTTTGACCAGTTCGGTTCATGTACAATACTTTATAGTTTATACATTTTGAACATGCAGTTTTGGTTCCGAACTGGAACCGGAACCCGAGGTTCATGTTTTTTAAATATTATTCTAATTATTTTGTATTTTTTAATTAACCGGACGACCAGTAATCGACAATTCAATTAACCGACCCGTACATATGTTTGCGTCGGTTCATGCTCCTCCAACTCTTAGCCTGGTATCGACAGTTCGGCCTGTAACTGGTTTTAGTTATGATTATAAACTAATTATCTGCTAACATATGTCGGTTTGAATTGAAAAAACTCAATCTCGAATAGCTTATATATTTAAACAAACCAAACTCAAATAGCTAATTGAACTTGTCGATCAAACAAATAAAGTCGAACATGTTTGCAATCAACTCTGTACGAGTTTTCTCTTTGTCTAGGAAATGATGTCGAATTAATTATTGGAGGCGAAAGAAAAAAAATAAATGAAAATGGATAACGGACTGTGGAGTGAGACGAATCGAATTAAATAGCCTGCTGGAAAAGTCTGTGTCAAACTTAATTATCCAGCTCATTTGATATTTGTCAAGTCAATCTATTAAAAATTTAAAGATAAGAGTGTGTTGGGTCACATTATAAACTCAATTGATAAAAATCTAATAAGGTCACAATTGTCATTTGACAATAAAGGATTATCTTTTTTTCCTCACTATAATCATCATTTTTCCACCATTGTTGTCAGATAACAAATTTTAACATGAAGATAATCTTGAGTCATTCAGCCCAAAAATTAAATGGGGCTATATAAAAAATTACATGGGGCTAATGGATCTATGTATAATTTTTTTTAGAAAATAAGATTAACAAAAATAAGGGTAACAAAATATTACATGGGGCTGGAGCCCACCCTAGCCTTAGGGTGGCTCCGCCCCTGTCTATCAACCTAGTATAAGAAGTCTCGCAAATCAAATAAATAATTGTCGAATACATATGCCCGTTAAGAGAACGCGACAATTACTATGGTCTAGATTATTTACTTGGTCAGTATTAAATAATCTTATCCTCATGTAGATCCATTCAATGCATATGAGATTTATTAGTGTAATTTGTTATTTAAAGATCAACTAACTCAAAAATCACATTATAAACTTTCATAACAGTTACTTCAATTATGTTGGGATTGTGAACGAGTATTTATATTTTACAAGGAACTGATAATATGATATTTCTGTTCGACACATCGAACTATATTACCTATAAAATAAAGAAACTATGTTCGCGTAAATAAATAAACTGCAAACACACACTTGACTAAAACATGAATCATATCTAAAGTTGGTATTGTCAGAAACTTATAGTTAAACCTTTATAGTATACCCCAACAATATCTCATTTATATTCTATAAATCTCTGGGATACACTGAGCATAAACTTTTAAATTCAGTTCTCAAATAACGGTCTAATTAGTCGCCATGCGCTTAACTCTTATCCTTTCAACATGTATTTTGAAGACTTTTTTCGAAAGGCTCTTCGTAAAAAGGATCTACCATGTCCGCTGGTGCAGTCTTGGAAACACCGACCTCACCTCGTCCAACGATCTCTCGTATCAGGTAATACTTGTGCTCTATGTGCTTACTCGTTATATGAGTTCGTGCTATTCGAGTACGCTACTGGTCTTCTCTTATAAAAAAACCGTGATCACAATGGGCAAACTCGGCATTTCGTTAAGGTCTAACCAGAAGTTCCTAAGCCAAACCGCTTCATTTCTGTCCACAACGTACTCAACTTACATGGTGAAGTCTATCACGCATTTTTTCTTGACATTCTGCCAAACTATGTCTCCTCCTCCAAGAGTAAACACAAATCCCGAGGTGGATTTACTTTCATCATGGTCTGACTGGAAATCAGAATCAGTGTAACCTAACGGGAGCAACTCGTTTGTATAGTAAACTAATATATACTCCTTAGTCTTTCTCAAATACTTGGTATATGCTTCGTTGCATTTGATTCCCGGGTCCTGGATTACTTTGATATCTGGCCACCATGCCCACAGTATAACAGATATCCGACCTTGTGCACAACATCACATACGTAAGACTTCCTAATGTTGGTGAATAAAGAATTGCCTTCATGTTCTATATCTCTTAAGACATTATTTCGGACATAGAGGTTCCATGCCGAAAATGAAAATGCCCTTTATTGGAATCCTGCATGTTAATCTGGGCCAAAAAAAGTATTTATGTACGACAACTGGGATAGGCACAACATTCTTTTATTGCGATCCCGAATGACCTTGATCGCGGGAATGTGTTCTTCCTCTCCCAGATCCTTCATATCAAACTTCTTGGACAACCATACTTTCACGTCTGACAACACCTTTATATTGTTTCTAATGAGAAGTATGTCGTCTACATATAGCACAAGAACACTACCATGTTTCTGTCACTTTTATTGTACACGCATTGCTCATCTAGACATTGTATAAATCCAAACGATTAGACAACCTCATCAAAGCGGGTGTCCCAAGGCTGCAAAGCATGTTTCAGTCCGCCAATGGATTGATTAAGCTTACATGCCAGATTCTCTTGGCCCTTTGCGACGAAACCCTCTGGTTGATGCATATAGATGCCCTCATCCAAATTCCCATTAAGAAAACTTGTCCTGATATCATCTGCCAAAACTCATAATCCATAAGCTACATCTGAGAGAATCTTGATGAAATTAAGCATCGCTACTAGAGAAAATGTTTTCTCATAATCGATTCCCTCTTTCTGAGTATACCCTTTCACAACAAGCTTAGCCTTCAAGGTTTAAACCCTTCTATCTAAACCTCTTTTTCTCTTATAGACCCATTGACACCTGTTTGTCCCGTTTTTGTTGCTATTTTCGTTGTTATTCTGTGTGTCGTTTCCCCCGTTTTGGGTCTTTTCTTAGGCATTTTCGGTCCTCTTTGTCATTTCTTATGCTTTCATCTTTATTTCGGTGTGTTTAGTGTTTTCTTTGTTTTCTTTCCTATTATCTTCGTTTTTCGTGTTTTTCTTTCCCGTGGTGTTGGTTCCAAGTTTTAGGATGATTGGATGACGAGCACTCTGGCAAGTAGGGAAGTGTGTTGTTCGAGCATCGGGCATGCAAAAGTTGAGTACCCAGCTCGGGCAGTACCCGAGCGACATAGACGAGCGCACGAACCAAAGAAAAAGCAGCAATGTTGATCTTCCGGGCCTTAGCGCCGCTAAGGCCATAGCTGTTAGCGCCGCTTTGAAGTTTAACGGGGACAGACACAAGCAGCTAACCTTGCTTAGCGGCACTAAGAAGCCTTAGCGCCGCTAAGGTCTATTTTGTAACAACTGCGCGATTTCCGTGATTTCGAATTTGGGATGTTATTGCTCGAGTTTAGGTTAATTGCTGGGGGCATTCAGACTCGTTCTGGACATACTTTTCACCTTAGAACATATTTTTCTTGTACTTTTCATCTTGAATTAGCTTTTGGGATTGAAGAACTCATTTTCTAGCTTTTGGATTTCGGATTGCTCGTGTTTGTTCGACATTGGATTCAAATTAATCGTAAGCATTTCTTTTCTTATTTGATATGATGATGTTTGCTTGGGTTAATGAATGCGTTGATGTTGAATCGATTATGAGTAGCTAAGTTCAATAACTAGGGTTAGGGGATAATTGTTCCGGTTCGATTTCGTTGATGTGAATGTTGATTGTTCGATCTAGATGAGTTAGGCTAAACCTAGGGTTGAATGTCTGATCATCATTTAATCTACTTAATTGATTTTAGAACCGAAAGGGGAGAAATCGATCGACCTCAGCTTGTTTAGAATAGACTTGTTCGGAAACGTATTGTCTATGTGCTAATGAATTCGATAATTGCTCGTTTATGTTTATTCTCTTGTTTCGTGAGATATTGAGAATGAATTTCTAGATGAATTGGTTATTGTTTGTTCATTAGCTGGGTAATTGATTGCCCGTTTAATGTATTGAGAACCGGATACGATTGTCCCTGATACCCTAGTCCATTTAAACTATTGGAATTTGTGTTTTAATTGATAAGTTTAGAATTTATTGTTTTGCTTTCATAATCACTTGTTTTACTATTAGTAGTCGTTAAATCAAACCATCAATCTTGAATTAGAGTGTTTAGGACTTCTTTTCTCGTTTCTTGTGATCGAATATCCGCATAAAATAATCCGGCTAACCTTCCTCGTGATTCGACCCGGTGTCGAATCTTTGGATTCTACTCCGGTAAAAATATTTACAACACACTCAGTTTCTTTTGCAAATATAAAAGAGGTGCACTCAAGTTGGTTATTAATCAATCATACATAGATTTGCCAATCGTCTAACTTCTACTCTAAAACAATCAAAGACGTGAAACGATGAATCGTCTAACATAGATTTTCTTTTCTTTTCTTTTTGTTCGGGACGAACAAAGGTTTAAGTGTGGGGGAGTTGTTTGTCCCATTTTTGTTGCGTTTTTTGTGTTTATTTTATCTTTGTTTTCCCCCCATTTGAGGTCTTTTCTTTAGTTTTTAGTTCGTTGATTGGTTTATGATATGTTTTCCTACATTTTGAGTCTTCACATGTTTTTTGTTTGTTTTTCCGGTTTTCTTTTGTGTTTTGTCATTTTTGGTGTGTAGATCTGGAGCTTCGGGTGAATTTTCTCTTCAGGAAAAGTTGGTTTTGAGAGCATAACTGGATAGAGGGGTTCGTTAGCAACGCATGAGAAAAAACAGAACTCAATTCCGAGTTCGGAAGAGCTCAAACGAGGCGAAAACGCAAAATGGCGCAGTGCAGCCCAGAATCTCGCGAGTCGCGAGCACAAAGTCGCGAGTCTCGAGTTTAAGTCGCGACTCGGGAGAGAAAAGTCGCGACTCGTGACTTTAACAGAGCCTACCAGCGGCCCCGACCCATCTGACTCGCGACTCGCGAGTCGCGACCCTCTCGACCCCTGTTTTTATTTTTGCTCGTTTTTACTCGTTTTAGCTCCGTTTTTCGCGCACTATATATCAAAACGAACCTCCAGACCTAAGGAACAACCCCCAATATTGTTCCTTTCAAGTTTTCTCTCCAAAAACTCAGTATTGTTAGGATAATTTTCTCCGCTTTTCTTTTTATTTTCTCATGCTTGGATTGTTGGACACAAAGACATTTGGATTGAAATCTTTCAAGTCTTAATCCGATTGTAAGTTTTTTCAATTCTATTTTATTATTGTTGATTGGTTTTATGTTCTTAATTCCAGTTAACATGAGATTGAATCTAAGCATGAGGTAACCCATTCACCTAGGGTTAGGGATTTTGATTCTTGTTTGAATTATGTGGAATGTGTTTTGTTCAATCTATGCGAGTTGTGTGAATTATAGGGTTAGTTGATTGATCACCATTCTAACCTAGTTAATCGACGTTTAGAACTGAGAGGGGAGATGTCGGTCGATTTAGGCTCGTATAGAGTAGACTTGTTCAGAAACGTATTGTCTATGTGTTGCTTGTTTGAATGAGTTTATCGTTTATGTATGTGCTCTTGTTATGAAGAGTTATTGAGCATAGCCCTCTAGACGTGTAGGCTTGTTAAATCTCGTAACCGAACAAATAATCATTCAACATAGTTTGAAACTTGATGATATTTTCCGACCCCTAGAACTTCTTCCTCTTCTTTAGAGATTTAATTGTTATTTCTTTATTCGCTTTCCTAGTTCTAATTAGTTTTAGATATTTCTCTAAATCAGATTTTTAGGATTTATTTTCTTTTCGTGTGTGATTAATACCAACGCTAAATTCCGAACCGTCTTCCTCGAGAGATCGACCCGGGGAACGAATCTTTTGATTCGGTACTCGGTAAAAATAAAAATAATTTGCTACAACAACACCTAATGGCGCGAATGCCACTAGGTGGTTCTACAAGATCCCAGACCTGATTGGAGCCCGTTGACTATATTTCAGCCTTCATCGCACTTTGCCAAAGCTCTGCGTCCCTATGTTGGAGTGCATTATCGTAAGTCCATGGGTTGATATCAAGTCCATTTGGGACTGTGTTCGAAGACTTTCTTAGAAACATGAATCAATCGGGCTGCCTGACAATCCTCTAACTACGACGAGGTACTACTAGCTTAAATACACCATCGATGACACGTGTTGCAGTATTTTGTGGTGTATCATCTAGTGCACATAGTATTTAAGTATTAACCCTCTTTAACTTCTCTAGGACATGTCTACTGGTGGGCTTATGGTCCATCACATAGTCTTCCTCCAAGAGTTGAACATTCGCGCTAACGACCAGTCTTTAGTGCTTAGGACAATATAACAAACCACCTATCATTTTCTTGGAGTATCCCACAAACAACCTCACTTCTGTACATTGTTCCAACTTATCAGTTTCTTGGACCAACACATGTGTTAGACTACCCCATATTTGAATATGTCTTACTGGGCTTACGCTCAGTCCAACATTTAATAGACGTAGTAGCCACTGACTTAAAAGGTACCAAGTTCAAAATGTAAGCTGCTATTTCTAGGGCGTATCCCCAAAACGAGTTCGGTAACTCACTATAATTCATCGTTGCGCTAACCATTTCTGTAAGAGTCCTATTCCTTTATTTTGCCGTCATTCTATTAATCACACCATGTTATTAATAACAATCCCTAACTCATTGAGTTATTGACCTACTAGAATAGGTCTCACCCATTGACAAATCAAAGAACAATATTAATCACAGTTGCTCATCATTATCAAACAACTTAAGAGTATGAACAATATCATGAAGTCTAGTTTATTTACATGGTGAGTATACAAGAAACTTCTCCGCCATGGTCAAGTTCAATACACTCAAAGTGTATTAGTATAGTTCATTACATAAGATAAACTAGCTCAAATTATACTACAACCATACCAATAGGGTTTTTTCATCACTATCTCGGGTAATTCAATAATACAATGTTCTGTGTGATGGCGTCGTACTGTATTAACTTTAATGTGGACACAAGAAAAATCCATACATAAAGTAAATTACATAACAATTAACTATACATGATTATTTTATCCAAAACAGAAATAATGTTCAAACGAAACAATTCTTACAGTTCACAAAACCATTATTTTTACCATCACCTAATTTGTCAGTCGTTCAGAGAACTAGATATGTTGGATATGACTTGCTTTCAGCAACTTCCTGACATCGCCCTCGATAACCAGGTCAAGCTCTGCGTCGGAGTGTGTCATTTTATTCTTCACTAGCTTCACAACAAGGTCAATATTCAGTAGATTTTCGACCACTATGGGATTTATGCCCATGAGGTCGTCCGTAGAAAAGGCAAAAAAATGTTCGAATACTCCCTTAGAAAAGTGATAAGTGCGACCCAAATGCCCTCTAGGAGATGGTTTCATGCTTTAGTCACCTTTCCAGTTTCTCCTTTTAGGTTGTCGATCTCTAGGAGCTCGTCCTGTAATGACATTTCGAGCTTCTTGAGTATGACCCGGTAGCACGGCTTAGCTTGCCAACGGTCCCCTACCACATCACCAATTTTGTTCCCAATTGAGAAATTTACCTTTATGCACTATGTTGACCCTGCTGCTTGGAACGTGTTGATAGGGTGCCCAAGACTGATATTACACCCCAAGCTGGTGTCTACTACCAGAAAATAGACTATCTTGACTTTCATGAGAGGTGATTGCCCCAACGCTACATGTAAGAACACCTCCCATATTGGCGTGACCTCATTTTAATTAAACACATACAGGGTCGTATCGACTAGTTCAAACTTGATATACAGGTCCATCTGCATCAAAACATTGCAAAAAGATGTTATTAACGAAAAAAACTCCCAATCAGTGGGACCTCTAGCAATCATTGGGATCACACCCCTCTTGGGTCGTGTTGCCTCGGTGTCCTCAGGTCACCGCATCTTCTTGGTGCCTTTGCGATCTTCTCTCTTCTCCTTATCAAATAACATGAACTTTAGATGCACGACTCAAATTAACTGCTCAATCTCATCTTTCAGCTATCCATAACTTTTAGTAGAGCGGCCATAATCCATAGTATATCTACAATTGGGATCACTCCTAGATGAGAGGTACCCTCACTTTTTTTAAAATGGGGGTAGGTCGGGTAAAGATATTCGTATCCCCATGCTTTTCGAGGAACTTGAACACATCCTTTTGGAATAGGGGTATGGGTGCATATTTTCCGTACTTATACCTCATCTTGCCTTGATCATATACCATCTAATTGCAATTTAAGGACCTCTTATCGTCCGAGCGAGGCTTCTCCTCATCTCGTTTGACCTTGGTCTTGTAATTTTGCAGAAAGTCATCTTATGACTCTTCCATGTTGATGTATCTCGTGCATCGAGCAGACAACTCATTGAAAAGTACTCGTTAGCCTCTTGGCTAGTGAGTTCCGACACTCCCTTGTTCGTAGACACCTGGTAAGACCCTCTGCCCAAATCTTCTCATAGTTGAGGGGACTTTTACACACTTTTGAGTGTAATGAGCCACAAACTCACGAAGAATCTCTCATCCCTATGTTGCATGTTGATCAAATTCAAAAGGCTTTCTTGTGTTTTCTCGCACTAGAGAATTGATTAATGAAATGAGAGTTAAACCTCTCAAAGATATATATTGGCAAGGTCGACAACTGATGAAACCAGTCTTGTGCCGACCTCTTCAAAGTGGTAAGAAAAGCTCGACAGCATACTGCGTCGTTGTACCTAACATGCGATACCATACCGAGTTGAGTTGACTTGAGAAGTGGACCAACTGGACTAGATGTACCACTAGTTCAATCAGAGGCTGAAGGTTAGGGAGGTCGAAAATGACATCATTAGAATGGATTACTAGCAAGTCAAGCTAAGGCCCTTGGAAGGTCTGTGGGAAGTCAACCTGAGGACATTGTAGGTTAATGGATTGACCTAGTGGTCAAAGCACGAGCTCAGTGAAGAAAGCATTCTACCTCGAGATAAATAAGATTAGTCGCATGATTATAGCGTTTGATAAAAAAGACTAATAGATAAGAAAAAATATTATGATGATAAGGATCACACGTGGATTAGACTATATGGACTAACAGAATTGAGTAGTCTCGGCATGCGGGCAACAAAAACGGGCAGTTCGGGCAATTGGGCAGCACGTCCAGGCAGCCTTGGGCAACAAAACACCACCCCTATATAAAATGGGTGAGTTATAACAATCCAAACTCTACACACTATTCATACACTCTTTATATGCTACACACTTGTAGAGTTTTTTCATATACTGTTCATCGTCCATTCGTATTCTGACTTAAGCATCAAAGGCTCTACGCCGAGAACCTCTCTGACATTGAGTTTCTGCAGGTATTAAAGGTCATCAACCGACAAAGAAGGTAATCAAGGTCAAGTACTGATTTGGTTCAAGGTCTTTTACATGTCAATACCGATGTAGAACTTTTATATTCTCAAAAGAACCGAGACATAGATGGGTCTGTTGAGCCATTCTAAGACAAATTTATCTCTGAGAAGGTGTTCGGTTGATTGGCCTTCATAATTTCCTCAAGAAATGAATGGTCATGAATCTGAGGTACTGCTTTGTCCTCTACCTGGTCCTGTAATTCGTGCAGCTGGGCTGCCAATCTGTTCAATGTAGTCTCTAGACGGTCATGACATGGTACTGGATGATGATGTCATCCTCACTTCAGTCTCATCAGCCCTCCTCTGAAGCTGTAGTAGCGGACCTACCGGGTTCACGTGATCTGGACATGGTGATGAGATAAGAGGGTCGATATGGAGGGTCTGTCGTGCCACACTTCCATTAGGACAGAGTAATGAGATAGAAAGAGATATGTGAGGTTTCATCTGAACGATATTATGAATCATTTTAGGATTCAGATGCACGAACACTGCCCTCCTTGTAGCGCCATTTTGTTGACATTTTCTTTCTTCAACAAGACCACCAACGCGAAGGTGTGTTGTTTAGAGTATGATTCATTGCTTTGTGTTAATTTAACAAGAAAATAATAAAGAAGACAAAAAATAAAAAAAGATGATTGTCGACGAATTAGGGCGTCTGCACCGAAAATTTTAATTAAGGAGATGGGCCACTCCCAGGATTCTTTTATACAAGAGCTTGTTAAAGGCTATAAAAACTAGAAAAACAGTAAGAAACTATTATATTGGGAAAACTGTGAAGAAATTTATATCAGAAGTTGGGGTGTTATTGCTTGTCTGAGAACTCAATGTCCCTGTAAAGCTTTCGGACTTCTCTATATATATAAAAGAGAAAGTCTTTAAAATATAAAGTCTTTAAAATATAATGCCTCTGAGACGCGTGGCAGCTTCTAAGAGGCTAGTGATATACATGGCGACACGTGTCCAAGCAACTTGCCCTACTTGGGCAAGTGTCTTATCTTTTTGGGCGGTGGGAACCAATTTTGGACGCCAACCCCTTCATATTAGTGTTGGGTTGAAATTGGCGATGAGGAGGCCTTGCTTCTGGCAGATGTCGGTGAGATTACTTTGTAGCTTGGAATGAGGTCGACATTAGAAGAGATATCTTGATGTCGACGTCATCTGTCTTGGCTTAAAGGCTTCTTAGTATCTTGGCTTCGAGGATATCGCCTATGTCATGGCTAATTCGGTGAGCTTAATTAAGGAAGACAATTTTTAGGTATCAACAACTGACACCAACACGAACAGTTTCGAGCTCCGGTAACTTGCAAATACTATGTGGAGGGGTCCCGGTGGTAAACCCCTGATTGTCAAGTCAGAATTTCACTTGTGAGTTTATATAAAATTATAAGTTAAAACGTAATATGCGTTATTTTAGAATCGAACCTGGTAACCCTTTATATATCCAGATTATCTCTTTGTCCAAGCAGAATCAAAGAGATTCAATCGGATCTACTTTTCTAACTTAGCACGTCTCGAAAATCTTTGACTTCTTACCAAGATACACTTTTCATATTTACTAGGATTTTATCCCGTCTCATGATACTGTTCTCAAGTCCCCAGGTCGTCACAACGACATCGTGACCCATCAGCCACAATTGTTCACTAGGTTGAAACAACGACCTTTGATTGAGTCATGAGGTCTCCTCATCTATTCGAGCTTTATGAGGAGCTCGACCTTCCAAACCCTAATGTCGGGTCAACTCGTACCATGAGTTGTCGAAGCGAGCTCCCTGACGAAATCAAACATTGATATTGAACTAAAGCTCATCTGGACATGCGTTAGCCACTCAGGTCGGTTCACCGGGCTATTTTGGATGTTATATTTCTTATCGAGACACTCAAAAAGTCTATAGCGTGATTCGACCAAATTATTAAATCTTCTTGGTTTAAAGAAATTGAGAAAAGTTGTGACCATTAGTTCTTTTTGGTGTAATGTTGACAATAGTGGGACACATTGTTTGAAGACTTTTGTTTCAAGATATTATTTGAACAAAGACAAAATTTTGGAAGCCTAGACCTCCTGTCTTTTTTTTTTTTTTTTTCTTCGTCAATTATATTATTTTTAACCAAAAATCTACGAGTGAAAGTAAATAAATGCCAAATTCCCAATTCCCAATTCAGCCGCCATCTCTCTCTAACCTAATTTCCAATTCCTGCAGTCGTCTTCTCTTCAATCGTAGCGATCCTCGGCCTTCCCCGATGACGTCTAGCTCCGGCCAATGGTCATCTTCAGCCGCTTGCTCCTCTCCTGACATGCGATTTGTTCGATGTTGCTGCGGGCGGTTGGACTTGGTGGGTCGAACCAGGGTTTCAGAAGGGACTCGTCTAGTGGTGCGGTTTTTGGGCAGAGTTTGGCCAGCGTCTTGGTCGCTGTTAGGTCCTCTGTTCATGGTTGTCGCTTTCGTGATCTGTCTCTGGTCTGCGAACTTGAGGCTTCTCTCGATTGGCTTCGTCTTCGGGTGAAGTACGACCTCCAGTTCTGATGGCTTGTGGTGGCGCGGGGTGTAGGTCGGTTTGATGGGTAGGGCTTTGGCAGCGTTGTGGTGGGGCCGGGCTTTGGCTGGGTCTTTCGCTGCGGTTGCCGGAGTTGCAGAACAAGCCTCTCCCTCCCTCCCCCGTCGGCTAGTGGTGTTAGGCGGCGGGGGTTTTGGTTCCACCGGGCTCGGCTAGTGGTGTTAGGCAGGTTTGGGTGGGGCTGGTGTGGGAGTTGGTTTTGTTTTTTCGGTTGAATTTGGGTCAATTCGGGATTAATTCGGGGCTTGGTTTCGACTATTGTATAGGCAGTTTGCAGTTTCGGTAGTGGTTTCTCGGGTTTGGAATCGTTCTTGAATCAATCGTTCGCTATTGGTTGTGACGGTTCGTTTGCTGGGGAAGGGCTTTGTCTGTTTTTTATGTTTCTTCTTAGGTTCCTTTTTTGTCTTTGTTGTTTAGGATTGTATTTGTGGTTTGGGCAGTTGGCCCCTGTGAGTCCGTATTACCCCGTGGGGGTCGTCCCTATTCTCCTTTGGGGAGCGTTTTCAGTGTAGGTTGTGTGTGATTGTTTCGTGTGTGCCGTTTGGATTCTAGCATGGCTAGCGGCGGTATCTAGGCGATCTCCGGATCTTTCCTCTCTGTTTCCTCAGCTGTTGGCTGCGTAGTTCAACTAGGGGTTGTACTTTTACACATTTGTGCGTTTTATTTATAACTTTATCTCTATCGTTTTGAAAAAAAAAAAAAAAGTAAATGAAATGGAATTGTAAATCCATACCATTCCTAACTATATATTTTTGTGAAGGGATTCAAACACTTCAAAATTCATTCGACAAAAGATTCCAAATTAGACTTTTTTTTAGTCAAAACTAATAATTAAGGCGTTTGAATAATCCAAAAGTAAATGATTTGGGCTCATCAAATTTATACGCATAAACTAATAGAGCCATAATTTGATTCCGATTGTTGAAGAATCTCGTTGAAAAACACGTTTAATTTGTAATAAAGCAAAAGTAATTTTGACAGAAGCTAAAGTTACCTTTGCAACCTAATTAAGGTTAATCAATAATTACAGCATGCATTATACAAAACCCTTTAATTAATTACTCTTTGTCTCAAACTCGATTAATTTATCTATTACTAGGACAAGACTCTCGATAAAATATAAGAATCAGGGGTGAAACGGGTGCGGTTCTACGCAGATGAACCTCACCATGACAGGTAAAGCCCACATGAAACCAAAGTGAATTTTTATCTCAAAATAATTGATGAAAAGAAGAGTAACCCGGCCCACTAATTTTAATCTTATAAGTTGGATTTATTTTTCCTATATAAACGAGTGAATAATTAACAAGTAATATATTTTAGTATAAAGTGAACTTGGAAGAGATACTTGATTCATCCCATGTTCCTAGTTCCTACACAAAAAATAAAAATAAAAAAGCAAATACAAAGGGGAAAAAAAAAAAGAAGCAGAAGGCCAAAAGCAAATTAAACGCAAAGTTGTACATCTAGTGGCTTCTAAATTGTAATTTATAAACGTGCTTCAAAATTATTATGATGTGTAAAGTGATAGGATGTGACACACATTATTATATCAAGCTTTATATCATTTTTTTTATGAAACTTATTGTGATACTATATTATCATTAATTAATTGCTTGCTCTTAGATTTTTTCCATTTTCGTAGAAGAAAATATAATGACACTACAAGAATATGATGAAATTTTAATAAAAAAATTCAACGAAAATATATATTTTATTCGAATATCCAACGGCAATTTCAATGAATATTTCAATGCTATTATTTTCATTGGAATTTTTCAATGGATTCCACTAGTGGAAATTCCAACAAAAAAAATTCCGTTGGAATAAGTTTTTCCATTGAAATTTCCATTATTTTTTTACGATTCTAATTGTACATTTATCAACAGTTGAAATATGGGTGTAAAAATTAAAATTCCAATGGAAAATCTTATGGTAAAAAACCGTTGAAATAATAGACGTTGGAACAATTAAATTTCATCTGAATTCCAATGGAAAACTCATTCCAACGAAATTATTCCGTTGAAATTTTTATTGGAATCATTACAACGGAAACTATGCCAATAAACTATATTACTGCAAGATTTTCCGTGGGAATATGGCATTCTTTATTTAGCGTGAGCAGGCATGACAGTTAAGTAAGTCGACCCATTATATTGTTTATAAAAATATTTATATGCATAATATAGAAATGTTATATTATTAATTTATTAATGTTAAATGTATTATAAATAGGTATTGAAATTGAAAAATTATATAATTGCAAAAGCACGCAGACAAAGTTAAAAATATGATTGTATAATAGTAACAGCTTTACCATAATAGCCCTTATGTATAAAATAGAAAGTAGAATGGCTTTCATTGGATGATTAAAATAACCAGTAAGGACTGTTATTAGTCAAATTAATGTTTTGTAAATTTTTGTCTCATTGTGGTTTGAAGTATACACGAATTTAAGTTTGACTGTTTGAGATTTAGACTACCATATATCTTTTTAATTAAAAAGTATATCATTTTGTATCCATATAAATGCACATTAATGTTCTGTGAAACTCAAAGAGAAATTTTGCAGAGCACCATTTTTGGGACAATTTTCCACTGATTTTTCTTATTGCATGAAAGAGAAAAGATCGAGCATTTATAATGCTCATGCAAGTACAAACGACTGCGTTTTGCTACTTATTACAATCACACATGAAACGACACCGTTTCTGTTTTTCTGACACGAGCACCAAACACGTGCAAAGAAGAAGAGGGAAAAAGAGTTCAAATGACCCAATACAAAAAAAAAACGAAACCCGCTTCT
>CACSLK010003813.1:1515640-1525786 GCA_902706635.1 Striga hermonthica
AAATAACAAGTGTAATATCCACTAAAGCAAAGCTTAAGTATATAACACCAACATAAAGTTGACACTGTCATTATCTAGTATTTGATATATTGATTATTTGGTCTCTTGGGATACGACCTTGCTTTCCACATACTTCGAGCAAAGTCGTACACTTGCGGTCGAGATTTAAAAATATAGGCGAACATCTGGTTACCATCAGCTGAAGATCAGGGAGTCTGATATCTCGAAGACCTCTTTCTTGACTAGGTACGACCATTACGAATTCGTGGTGATGCCGTTCGGGTTAAGCAATGCCCCTGCGGTGTTCACGGACTTGATGAACCGTGTTTTCCATCCGTACCTGGACCGCTTCGTCATCGTCTTCATTGACTACATCTTAGTATATTTCCAAGACATCGACAGCACAAGGAGCATTTAAGAATAGTGCTGGAGACCCTTCGTCGAGAGAAGCTTTATGCGAAATTCTTGAAATGTGAATTCTGGCTAGATAGAGTGGCTTTCTTGGGCCACATTGTCACGGCCAAGGAAATCGAGGTAGACCCAGGAAAGATTGAGGCCGTCCACAAGTGGGAGTTCCCTGTGCGGGTCGAGCTTTCTAGAGTTAAAGAAGAGGCTCACGTCTGCACCTGTGTTGACCATACCGGATCCGACTTTGGGGTTCACGATTTATAGCGATGCCTCAAAGATGGGTCTGGGCTGTGTGTTGATGCATCAAGGGAAAGTTGTGGCCTACGCATTGAGGCAGTTGAAGCCTCACGAGGCAAACTATCTGACCTATGACCTGGAGCTTGCCGCAGTGGTTCATGCGCTTAAGATTTGGCGGCACTACCTCTACGGGGGCAAGTGCGAAATTTCACGTACCACAAGAGTTTAAAGTACATCTTCACGCAGAAAGAGCTCAAAATGCGGCAACGACGGTGGTTAGAGCTCGTGAAGGACTATGATTGCACAATTAGCTACCATCCGGGGAAAGCTAATGTGGTCGCTGATGTGTTGAGTCGGAGGAACCACGGTGCGTTGAACTTCATGATTACCCAAGAGAAAGAATTGGTTCGGGATTTCAAACGGCTGAGATTGGAGATCGTGGAATCCATACCTAGAAGTAGTGGCATTCTGGCAGCACTAGTTGTGAGACCGACTCTCCGAGAGAGAATAATAGCCCAGCAGCCAAACGATCGGTTCTTATGTCGTATGAAGGAGTTGGCATCAACTGGAAAGATTGGTGGTTTTGCGGTTACGATCGACGGTGCTTTAGTTTTCGAGGGGAGGCTTTGTGTACCGAAGGTTTAGGAACTGCAGCCGGAGATTCTGAAGGAGGCTCACAGTGCTCTGTAATCCGTCCATCCTGGTAGCATGAAGATGTACTAGGACTTGGGAAAGACTTTTGGGTGGCGAGGTACGAAGCGCCAAGTAGCGAGATTTGTGAATGGATGTTTGGTGTGTCAGCAAGTGAAGGCTGAACACCAGAAACCGAGAGGGGATGTTGCAGCCACTTGATATTCCCATGTGAAAATGGGAGTGCCTCACTATGGACTTCGTGGTAGGATTGCTGAAGTTCAGGAAAGGACACGACTCTATCTGGGTGATTGTGGATCGACTTACGAAGTATGCCCAGTTTTTGCCCGTCAGGACAACGATGAAGGCCAGTGAGTACGCCGAATTATTCACCTCTGAGATTGTTCGACTTCATGGGGTACCCGTGGATATTGTGTCCGACCGAGAGCAAAGTTCACAGGTCAGTTTTGGAGGACGTTGCACCGAGCTATGGGGACAAGGCTGGAATTCAGTACAGCCTTTCATCCTCAGGCAGATGGTCAGTCGGAGCGGACGATCCAGTACTTAGAGAATATTCTGAGGGTTGTAGTCTTGGACCGTAGTCTAACTTGGGAGGATTCGCTGTCTTTAGCAGAGCTGGCTTATAATAATAGTTATCACGCCTCGATCAAGATGGCACCGTACGAGGCTTTGTACAGCCGAAAGGTTCGGACCCCTATTTATTAGGATGAAGTCAGAGAGAGGAAGATTATGGGTCCAGAGTTCATTCGTAGGACTTCGGAGCGGGTTGATGAGATCTGGAAGAGGATAAATATTGCCCAAGAGAGGCAGAAGGTTTATGCCGACCGGAAGAGGTAGGAGCATGAGTATGTTGTTGGTGATCACGTCTTCCTGAAGGTCTCCCCTATGAAGGGTGTAATTCTCTTCGGGAAGAAGGAGAAGCTTCGGCCTCGCTATATCAGGCCCTTTGAGATCTTTGCTCGAGTCGGAGACTTGACGTATCGGCTAGCTTTGCCACCAGATTTGTCGGGAGTGCATGATGTGTTTCATGTCTCGATGCTGCGTAGATATGTACATGATCCCGACCACGTGGTGGACTTCGGCAAACTGCGGGTCGAGAGAGACCTTACCTATGGGGAGGTACCGGTTGCCGTACTGGACCGGAATGTCCATCAGCTGAGAAATAGGGCAGTGAGTCTTGTGAAGGTGCTGTGGAGCCTACACGACGAGTCCGAAGCGACTTGGCAGACCGAGGCCGATATTAGAAGGAGATATCCAACCTTTGCTTTTTGATCCACTTCTGTATTCCTTTGTATGTTAGTTGTTTTGTTTTCTTTCGAATTCCAAGGTCGGAATTCCTTTTAAGGTGGATAGTATTGTAGCGCTCCATTTATTCCGGATTAATTGTGGATTTATTTATTTATTTTTATTGTCTTAATTTATTTTATTCGTGCTCTATTATTAATTTCTAATGTGAATATATGCTCGTAATTATCTAATTGTATTAATTTTAATATCGAGCCGAATTGTATTATTATTTTTAAATAATTAATCGAACCGAGTAATCGAGCCTACTGGGATATTTTTTTAAAACCTATCACCCACCAAGCAACCGGTCCTCAAACTTGCACGCCATTCCCGGCCCGCGCCCCAACCCAGTTTTTCCCCCTTGGTCGCCCGCCATGCACCATGCAACTAGAAACTTGGCTTTTAAATTTGAATTTCATTTTGTCACATCAATCCCTTAAGATCAGCCATTGACCCCTTGAATGAGATTTTGTTGTTGATATTATTATGGAAGGTTACAAATCTTTGGCCATTAAAAGAGTAAGCCACCCCCTCTCTCTCTCTCCCTTTATCTCACTATCTCTCGTCCCTTCCTCTCTCTCACTCCCTCACAGTCATAAATTTTCAGAGCATCCCTCACCTCTCCCTTCTCTTGTATACTCACCGGAAAGCTCGTCCTACCTCGCTGGAGAACTCGCGCACGCCAACCAGAAAGCAAACACGCGACCCTCCGAGATGTCCCGCGAGCGCACTCTCGACCACCTCGCACGACCCGCTGCCACCTTTGCACGTTCGACGTACGATCAACGTTCACGAGCCACCGAGGGACTTCATCTTCGTCGTGCGAGCCGCCGTTAGACACCGAGCGAGCCAAGCGGACGATATCCCCGCCCGTAGGACCGAGACCCACGCCCATGACCGGACCTTGATCGCTTTCTCCCCTTGGTGTTTGGTATTTTACTAAACTCCATTTATGTTATGTGTATTATGTGTGTCTTTGTTGAATATGCGATATTATATAGTATTTGATATTAATATGTTAATATTGTGTATTATATTTATATTATTGTCATGGATCTTTAGGGTTTAATTTAAAACTCGAATGATCTGATGATAACTCGTGGAGACCTCATGGATTTTGGAACATATGTGTGTCCTTGTGATGCTGGTCTTGATCTTGTGTCATTTGGAGTTGCAGATCATAAGTTATGAATTTTATATTATGATTCTGTTGTGGATTGTTAAATTCGTGATAATTTGAGTTGTTGTCGATAAATTCTGAATTTTAGATATGTTGTTCTCCTGATGCATGTTGACCTTGTGTTAAAATTTTATGATTTATGTAATCCATTTGCTAGGGTAAATGCTTATTTGATTATTTATGCTGAAATTTGTGTAAATCATGAAAAAATGGTTCCTTGATGAAAATGTCTGAAACTCGATTTATATGCTCGATTGATGATATTATATAAGATGTAAAATTCCCACGATTTATTGAATTCATTATGTTAGGTTTTTGATAAAATAATGATTTCTGTTGAATCTTGCAATAATTATGATAACTCGTGTGTTCAATTTTTTTACTTGGAAATTTTATATGTTATTCCCAGCATACTAAAGTTGTTTGTATAAAAATTTTAGAGCCTAAATCGTTCATTAAGTCAGACATTAAATTGATGCTTGTTTTTGCTGAAATCTTGTTTTAATTTATAAAATCGCATGCTTAAGTGATATGGCTGAAACTTGGTGGTTTTGATATGCTCACTGATGTCTACTATGGATTCAAATTTTAAATCAAAACTCGTTTATTTGCCTGGTCAACTTAAAAATGTGATTTACTTGTCATATTTTGCATAAACTAGTTCATTATGTTAAAGTATGAATTTGTATGTGATTTTCATATATGTTGCTCCTTATTGATGATTCATATGTGTTCAAAATTTGGAGTCCAACCCTCGGGTGGATTTTGAGATAGCCCAAATTAGTACCCCGACCATCAGACTTTTTCCTGAGCCGTTGACTCCAGTTGACCCCTTTGACTTTTGGTTTGACTTGGTCAACCTTATTTGACTATATTGTGTCTTTCCCATACTTGGTTCGAGTCAACTCAAATGTTCCATAACCCCACGAGAATTTTTCCACGAGCCACTTAGTCGACGGGTTTCGACTAAGTTTGTGTGTTCATTGGATTGTATTGTAGTCGAGAGATTATCTTGGTTTCGTGTAGGTGTTTTGAGGTGTTGACTTCACTCCTTATTCGAGCCTCGTATTTGTAAATTTTTGTTGCGATCAGGTGGGTGCATTTACGTTGTATCTATAATTATCGCACTCGTTATTTTGTATAAATGTTCGTTTTGATAGCTGTTGTATGCGTGAGAACCCTAGCCTAAGTGTCCCGTTGATAATGCCTTTGATGAATGCATAAGCAGTGAGAAGTCACTAGCCCGTTGTATCTGGGAGGAGGACGCCCTGACCCGTGTGTTGGGAAAAAGCAGCTCCACTGTCTCCTCGAAATGATCCCTCGCCCGTAGTACCCGGGGTGGGAAGGTTTCCGGTTACTCCTTGCCGATGTCTGATCGAAAGGTTGTTGTTTGTACATAGGAGGTTTGCGATAGGGCAGTGTAGGGAGTTAAGGCTTGGATTCTATGCATACTTTATTTATGGTTTTGAATCTTTATGCGAGATATACAGTGCGGTAATGGTGAGCATGATGGTTTTGCTCACCCCTATTGTTTTCCTTTTTGTCTCTTCTTCCCCTTGTTTGGGTTGAGCATGGCTGGCGGCAGAAACGAAAAGACGATTGAGTGGTGGTCATTCGTTGTTGCTTTCTTATTGTCTCTTGCTTCCGCATGTTATTTATCATGTTGAACTAGTTGTTTTATTTTTGGATAGTTATGCTTCCGCTTTGGTTTTTTATGAACATGTTGGATGAACCGTTGGATCATGTTGAACTATCTGGTTTGTTTCGAGACTTATGAATAAGTAGGTTTGATTTTTATAACTGTTAGTTTATGCATGTGTAGGTTCTATCTATTTGTTTAGTATATGTGTAGTTGTTTTTGGTAGTTAAGTAGCGCCCGTTAACAATCCTGTTTTTAATTTGATATTTTGCGAAAAATAAACTCTAATTCTTATAAATAAAATCGGTAAGTTCTTTAAAATAAAACGGGGCGTTACAGCTACCTTCAGCCGCGCCTAACGCGACCGATGTCTTTTTTTTTCAAAGGCAAACAACTGATTCATAAAACTCAAGCAAAATAATCCGAGACCAGCTTGAAACTAGGTACAATCTAGATCTAAAAGGCAGACAACCAATGCCCAACATTACAAACTAAAAACAAGTACCAAGAAACACATTACAATGCATAATTAGGTCCATAATACTACAAATCAGAGCTAAGCCCTTCCTGAATAACTAAACTACTAGAGATCTTCTCAACAAATTCAGTTGAGTGCAACAGAAGAGAAAAATTGCTGCAGCCATTGCTCTTAGCCTTGGTCAGACTCCAAGCAATGGCGTTCAGCCATTCTTCTTGCCCCTGAAACACACCAAGTAGAGTATTCTTCCACTGAAACTACAATGACCGTTGCTGAAAGAAAGAACACTCCGCCAAAACTCTCCTTCAGTGGATGATGAAGCACTGAGAGTCATCTCTGACTTACCTACCTCCTTGGAAAATCCATCCAACTGAGGATGCTCTTGTGGATTAACCTTGACATTGTTCAAACAATCAGATTTAGTTGCTATCCACTCAGCCCACTCACCTTTGGCCTCTTCTACAATTTTCTGATCATGAATCCAATCCCCCTTGTATAACCACTTGTCCACAGATGCCACAACAAAAAGGCAGATAACCCTAACCTTTCTTCCTTCATTACCAAGTGGTTGGCACAACACACATTAAACCACCAATTCTGGAACACTTTAAAATCTGCATGGTGAAAGCATCAACTAATTCCAAACAACTTCCAACAATTTCTAGCTCTTACAGTTAAACAGGATATGGTTCAAATCCTCCTCAGAATCTCCACAAATGGCACAAATAGGGTCAAAGACATACCTCTCTTCAAGAGTTGATCATTGGAACTAAGACTTGGGACCAGCATCTCCAAAGAAAACTCTTAACCTTGTGCTTAATATTCAACTGCCATGTAGCCCTCCACATCTTGGAAATGAGAATAGGATCCACACTTGAACTAGCAATCTCCTGAGGTCTAGCTTTCTGCTTCATAATGAACTTATACACCTCCTTAACAGAAAACTGACCTTTAGGGTGCCAGTGCCAAATCAATTTGTCAGACCCAGCAGAAATTGAAAGAGGGATCTTAACAATAGCATCTGCAACATTAGGCTCAAAAGTTTGATAAATTAACTCACTGTCCCACTCTCTTCTACCCACTCTCATCAAATTCTCTCACCTTATCAAGTCTAATCCTATCACTATTGAAATGACACACATGTTAAACTGAGCACAAGTAGGAATCCAAGGAGAATTCCAAATAGAAATTGACATCCCATCCCCTACAGCAAATCTAGCACCCCCTTGCAAAAATACCCTAAAACTTAAAAGATATTTCCAGAGCCAAGAGTCATGAGGCTTTGGATTCACAAAAAATAAACTATCATTCCAGGAGTATTTGCCCTTAATCACTCTACTAACATAGAGGTTAGGTTGGGTAAGGACTCTCCAGAGTTGCTTCACTAATAAGGCATCATTAAAGGCAATGAGATCCTTAAAACTCAAACCACCCTTATATTTCTCTCTCACCAACTTATCCCACCCCACCCAATGAATTCTCTTCCCCCCAGTATCATTGAACCCCAACCAAAATTCAGCAATCTCCTGACAAATCTTTCTAACAATTGTAACAGGAACTTTGAAGATAGACATAATATAAGTGGGATGAGCATTCAACACTGCCTTAATTAACACTTCTTTGCCAGTCTCACTCAAAAATTTATTCTTCTAGTTTTTGATTTTGTTCTGAACACACTCAAAAAGGAAATTAAATGTTTATCTCTTATTCCTACCAATGCCTAAAGGTAAGACTAGGTATTTAGAAGAAGAAACCCTAAAAATCCCAGCCAGTACATCACAGATATTGACACAGTGATCCTCTTGCATGTTTTTGGAAAAATATATAGATGATTTAGCAAAATTTACCAGTTCACCCGAGTCATTCCCACATTTAACCAGAATAGACAACAAAAGAGCAGCATGGTGCATGTCTACATTACAAAATAACAAAGAATCGTCAGCAAAAATGAGCTGAGAGATACTGGGAGCATGAGGACCAATTTTCAGACCCTGATATTGACCAGAAATGCATGCTTGATTAATCACAGAAGAAAAAGCTTTTGACACCAAAATGAACAAGTAAGGAGACAAAGGGTCTCCTTGCCTTAACCCTCTAGTAGGCTGAACAAAAGCCAAAGGAGATCCATCATTATTAAAAAAATAAGAGGTTGAACAGACAAGCAAGAATCCAAGAAATAAAGGTAGACCAAAAACCCATTTTTCTGCAAACCCTAGCAATTAAACCCCATTCCACCCTGTCATATGATTTTGCCATGTCAAGCTTCACAGCCATATAATGCATTTTACCTCTTCTCTTGCTATTTAAAAAGTGAATGCATTCATTGGCTATTATCACATTGTCTATAATTTGTCTACCAGGAACAAAAGAAGATTGAGATTTAGAGATGCAAGCAGAAAAAATAGGTTTAATTCTATTAGCCATCACTTTAGCAATTAGTCTATACACAACAGAACATAAACTAATGGGCCTAAAGTCTGCAACACATGTGGGGTTCTTTTTTTTGGGAATAAGGGTTATCACTGTGTGATTCAATACCCTAGGCATTCTACCATTAGTAAAAAATATTATAAACATCTAAGCACACATGATGTTTCAAAACTGGCCAAGAATGTTGAAAGAACAAGGCAGTGAAACCATCAGCTCCTGGAGCTTTATCTTTTGCCATTACAAACAAGGCTGATCTAATCTCTACCTCATCAACTTTCTTAATCAAATTAGCATTCATACTTTCAGAAATAGAGCAAGCAATACAATCCAAAGAACACAATTCATCCAGAGGTTTAGGATTTAAAAATATTCTCAAAATAGGCAGTCAGTTCAAATAAAACATCATGAGAATTTAAGCATGGAGAACCATCAACTTTCAGAATCCCATCTATCCTATTAAGCTTCCTTCTCTGATTAACACAAGCATGGAAAATTTTAGAACTCCTATCCCCTCCCTGAAGCCAATGCACTCTAGCTTTTTGTCTCCAAAAGTCCTCCTCAGTTTTATAAGCTAGGTGCAAATCAGCTTTTGTAGCAAACCAATCCCCCCAATCTCTATCCCCACCTAACTCTCTAAGCTGATTCAGTCTATTCTTACACTGATCCATAATGATCTTAGCATTAGAAACATGAGATTTCTTCCAGACAATGAGCTGACTTCTCACATTTCTAAGCATATCTTGGAGACTGAAAAGAGCATGACCCCTCACAAGCTTATCCCAAGCCTCCTCCACCACAGAACTGAACTCATCAGAATGAATCCAATTTGCGTCAAAGATAAATCTTTTTCTAGCAGGAGGACATTCAGGGGTACTATCCAACACAAGCATTCAATGATCAGAAGACATCAGATTAATATGCTTCACTAAGGAATTAGGAAACTGAAGACACCAATCAGGAGAAAAGAAAAATCTATCTAGCTTCTTCTCTAAAAAACAACTCCCTTGTCTATTGTTGGACCATGTGAATGGGTGCCCCATAGTCTTAGTCTCAACAACTCCTAAAGACCTCACAAAAGCTCTGAAATTAACAAAGCTAGCTTCCTCTCTTCTCAACCCTCCTCTTTGAATCATCAGGACCTAAGAGATCATTAAAATCCCCACAAACAAACCACAATCCTCCCCGGGTCAAGCTATGTCTAATCAAAACTTCCAAGAATCGACCATGACAAAGTAACTCAGAAGCAGAAGCAGATGAAATGATAAATCACGGCAATTGGTAATTTACGTATTTGGGCACCAACGTGAATTAGGAATTTGTAATTCCCCAACAATTGGTAATTCAAAGAAAAATACCAGGAACAAACAACCACTTCAGAATTCATGGCAATTGGCAATTTTTCTCTTTTTTTTTTCGAGAAGTTTGGCTATTAAATATTGCAAAAGCCAATTTGGGTTGTGAACAAAGATTGTGTGCGCTGCAACAACCAATCGCACACCATTTGTTTTTTTTTTTTTTTAGATAAGGCTTGATAGAAATATATGAGATGACAGTCACATAAAATATTTGGGATGAAGTTGGGCAAGACAATCAAATTTTCCAGAAAAAAAGAATGCAATCGGAGAAAAAAAAAAAACAGTCTCTGATACCATGGAGAGACGACACAAAGTTTGGGGGTGAAAATCATCTCAACCGGATAATACAACTTTCTATAAACCAATAATATATACACCAAATTAGGGCTACGGATAACCTAAGGCTAATACGGTAAATACACAAATATACACAATAACAGATTACCGGCCAGTTTCAGTACGTCTGAGACCATGCGACTTT
>CACSLK010003813.1:1529716-1540018 GCA_902706635.1 Striga hermonthica
ATGTGGTTGTTTTTTAATTTTTTTATTATAGTTTACTTCTGCGTGCCATTATAAATGCCTTTTTTTTTTTCAATTCATAGTTGGTGCTGCATTATTTTATTGTAGAATATTATATTTGTCAAATAGATAACAAAACATTTATATCATACTTCAAGTACCTTTTGCTGTTCTTAAGGGGAAACAAATAAATGTATATATTCTTTTGTAATTACCTATTTAGGTATCAATATTTTAAACAGTAAACTTGTGATTACATTTTCTTTTTAATTATTTATGCTGAAGTAAATGTATATAATATTTTTTTACTATCATATTTATAGATTACATATTTTGTTAAATTCCCTGCTTTTGTTTTTTATAATTTAAAATAAAAACAAACAATAGGTATTTGGGTTTTCCTCTGATATGATATTCATTGTTATATTAGAAAAACATTTATATCATACTTCAAGTACCTTTTGCTGTTCTTAAGGGGAAACAAATAAATGTATATATTCTTTTGTAATTACCTATTTAGGTATCAATATTTTAAACAGTAAACTTGTGATTACATTTTCTTTTTAATTATTTATGCTGAAGTAAATGTATATAATATTTTTTTACTATCATATTTATAGATTACATATTTTGTTAAATTCCCTGCTTTTGTTTTTTATAATTTAAAATAAAAACAAACAATAGGTATTTGGGTTTTCCTCTGATATGATATTCATTGTTATATTAGTAACAAATGACACCACTTTTACAATAGGGCTTGCCTGTATTTGCTGTTGGAGTGGGCTTCTGCTCATTTGACCGAGCATCCGTAAGTAATGTTCAATGTGTAGTTCAATGTTGTGCATCCCATCTTGAGTTCTCACTCTAAGTTATGGTTGTCATATTTGAATGTTTAGTCTACTTAAATTTTACTACCTCAGCTACAAGTTGGAAAATTATATCTAGATGTCATCTCAATAGTTAACACTCTAATTTTGTCTGCTAAAATATGGCATCTCATTTTTTGGATGGAAAAGTTTTCAAGGCATTATCCTTATTTTTATTCCGTTTCAGGCTCCACTAAACAAATTGAAATGTATGGACGTTCATCTATGCCAAGTACTTCTTCAGGTAAATCACATTTAATAAATTATTTTCTTAAAATTGCATACAATATAATATGGAGCATATTTCTATTTGTTTATAAATAAGTGTGTCATAAACATATACCATACTCTTCTTATTTTCATATTATAGCCAAAGATGTTTATCGACAAAGAAATCGTGAAAAGATGAAAAGGAAATATGCCGACCTTGATTCTGCGAAGAAGAAGGTCTATATTGAGAAAGTTAAAAGCCGGAACAAGCTAAGGAATCCACAAAATAAGTGGTTTTTGAAAGCTCAAATAACAATGAATGCGTCTGAAGGTACTCATTATTATTTATTGAACAATATTTCATATATTATTTTTACAATTAGATTATAAAAGTACTTCTTGTAGAAACCTGATTTTGTTAACACTATCTTAGGTTCAATGGATACGAGTCTAAGTAGCACAAAAACACATGAATTGAAGAAAGTTCGAAGGTGTAAATATTGTGATGCTGCTAGATTTCAGTACGAGCCTCCGACTTTTTGTTGTGACAATGGAAAAGTTAAGCTCGCACCCATGGATGTCCCCAACGAACTTTATGAATTGTTCACTTCAGATTCTGAAGAGTCAAATGTATTTCGTAAATCTATTCGCCAACTAAATAGCATTTTCTCTTTCACGTCATTTGGTGTAAAGTTAGATAAAGATCTAGCTTCTGCAAGACGAGGAGTTTATACCTTCCGTGCACAAGGTATGGTTTATCATGATCTTCCAGGGCTTATTCCAAACGAGCGAGGTCCTGGTTATTTTCAATTATATTTTGTGGAGACGGAAAATGAGGTGGACAACAGAATGAGGATTTTTGAAGATTCATCATTAAGTGAATGTATGGTGAAGAAAGTCATGGATATTTTAGATATCAATCCTTATGCGAGGATCTTCAGAAGATTGAAAGATATCCCTTCCATTGATGATATCCAACTTCGTATTGCAAAAGACGTGAAACTAGATCAACGTGTTTATAATTCTCCAACATCAGATCAAGTAGTTGCGATATGGGTAGAAGGAAACAACAATGACATACCATTTGAGCGGGACATTGTTGTCCATGCGCATTCAGGATACAGACACAGAATAAAACACTACTTTGGATGTTATGACCCATTGCAATATCATCTACTCTTTCCAATGGGTGATTCAGGATGGCATCAAAATATCAGAAAAATACTGCCAGATAGTCTTCAAGTTCAAACAGGTACCTTTTTTCCCAAGTCCATGAATTTGTTTTTATAACAATACTACTTCAATTATTTAGCCTCATTTATATCATTTCTATAAATATTAGAATATAATATGAATGAATTTAACTAATTCTTATTTGTTGTAATAGATTTTACCGAAATTTTTATTTCAGGAACAGTTCCAACGACACATGTTGCTGATCATTATGTTGGACCAAATGTTTGTTCCGCACATGATATTATTTCTAGAGAGCAACAAGGTATGTAAAATCACATGTTACAAATGTAGTTATTCGGTATTATTTTTTTCAGTATAATTTATTTATTTAAATTTATACCTTAAAAAATTATATTCCTTAATTTCAGTTGTGTTCAAATAAGACGATACAAAGGTATCTTGTAGGGAATACAGTTGTTACAGGTTGCAAATTCGCTCTCAAAGGCATTCTATCTTGCTTTTTGCGGGGAGATTATTACAACAGTATGCAGTTGACATGTACATAAAATTAGAGACAACAAGGTTAGACTACTATCGACATAACCAAACGAACATGAGATCAAAACTATATCAAGGAATAAAGGATTGTGTCTTACAAGGAGAAACAAGAGGAAGTGAAATTGGTAAAAGAATTGTTCTACCTTCATCATTCATTGGTGGTCCAAGAGATATGTGAAGACGATATCTGGATTGTTAATTCGTATAGTTTTTATTTTATTTTATTTTATTTTTTGCTTTTCTGTTTATTTTTTTCTTTGTTTTATTATTTAGTTTAATTAGTAAATATTATTTATGGTGTTAATATTCTTCTTTATCTGATTAGGTATTCATACAGGAAAAGAAAAGGGAAAATAAGGCAAGTAGAATCAAAGACTTTGGGGACTCTTGATTTTAGACGGTTGCGGGAAATTGGTCAAGGCTTGAGGAAAAAGCAAAGGCTAGTGCATATGTGTGGTTTGAAAAGAAAAAGAAGCAGCAACAAATAAAGTAAATAGATTTTGGGCTTGCGATTTGGAAGCTTCTGCGCAGGACTAATCATACACAAGCAAACAAGAGCATTCGTAAAGAAAAAGCAGTATTAGCAGCAGCCTGTGCTTGGAGAGAAGAATACAGAAGCAGCAGATTATATTGATCAATTGGGTTTTGCAAGCTTCAGCGCACACAAGCAATTTGGCTTAATATTTCTTTATCTTTTCTTTTATATCTTGTGTCCAACTCGCGTTTTTTTTATTTTTCATTGTTCACTAGATGTTTTTGGATTGGACGAAAAACTTTGTGATTATTTTGTTCTAGTGAAATTTTGGCATGAGGCCTTAGTCTACAAGTATTTGAACTTGTAGGCTAAATTTTGAATTCTCTTTCATGTTATTTATTTCCGCTGCGTATTTTAATTGTTACATTCGTGTGAAAATCTGGATATTTGCGTACCTATAATTCTAACAAGTGGCATCAGAGCGGGTCGCTTAATTTAATAAGTGTGATTCTGTCTTGATAGGTACACATGGAGTTCAACGGAACTTCGCTTTTTCGGCCTCCGATTCTCGATGGCTCAAATTACACCACTTGGAAGATGCGTATGACGTCCTACATTAAATCCATTGATGGACGTGCTTGGTTAGCTGTACTTACCGGATGGGTTCCTCCTACCGTAGAAATTGAAGGGGAGAAACATGAGAAAAATGAAGCCGAGTACAGTACGGGTGAGAGCACGTTGGCCAACTTCAATTCAAAAGCACTCAATGCAATTTTTGGCACAGTCGATGAGAACATGTTTCGACTAATCAGCACGTGTACTACTACGAAAGATGCATGGGACACCTTGCGACGTCATTGTGAGGGTTCGAGGGGTGTTTGTCAAACGAGGCTACGTCTTCTTGCGGCAAAATTTGAGACTATTCGAATGCTCGAAAATGAGAATATCTCATCATACACGGCCAAGTTGATGAGTATTGTCAATGAATGTCACTCCCTTGGGGACCCGATCTCAAATGAAAGGCTCGTGGCAAAAGTAATGAGGTCTCTTCCAAAGCGCTTCAATATGATGATCACGGCGCTTGATGTTTCGAAGGATGTGACGACCATTAAATTTGATGATCTTGTTGGCTCTCTAAAGACGTTCGAGATGAATCTTGAGGTGCAAGATCTCGAAGAAAATAATGCACCTTTCGGAAAAGGGAAGGGGATCGCTATTCAGTCGTTGTCCGAGAATGATGATAATTTTGAAAGTCTTGTTCGAGACATGGAAGAGAATGAGTTTGATGATGAAGGAGTAGCGTTCATGACAAGACGGTTCAAGTCATTATTGAAGAAAAGAAAAACTCAAGGGAATTACCAAGTCACCAAGTCTCAAATGCCCAGGCCATTCACTTCGTCCACTTTAAATCGTTCAAATCCAACTGGAGACAAGGCAAAACCCGACAGTAAGAGAAAGTTCACTCCCAAGTCGCTCGAGACCATCCAATGTCATGCTTGCAAAGGGTATGGGCACTATGCGAATGAGTGTGCCAATACTTTGCGCAAAAGAGGATTGAGTTTTAACATTACCTTGAGCGATGATGAAGAGGTAGATGACGGCTCTGTTGATTCTGAAGCTGAAAATAATGGGGATGCTGCTTTTGTGACCACAGTGAGCGATTTCAGGCCCAAGCAGATCAATCCAGCAGGTGTCAGCCGAGGTGTCGCCCGAAGTGTCATGACACCTGACAGGTATGAAAATAAAAATTCTGAATTTTTTTGTCTTAACACCTTATTTTGTGACTCTTCAGGTAAGGATATAGGTCCTCCGGACAACATTGAATATGTTAACCATGAAGATCATGAAAAGGTGTACAAGGAGCTTTATAAACGGTGGATAGATGTTGTCTGGGATGCGGATAGGCTCGAGAAGGAGAACAAGAAGTTGAAGGATGAGAACAAGAGGATATGCTAAGAGTCTAAAAAATTGGAAGAGGAGAATGATGCATTAAAGTTTACCATAACCCAGTTGGAGGTGACCATATCAGGCCATGACCAAAAGCTGGTGAAGGTAAGAGAGGAACTTGAATACTCTCGTCAAACCTTCCAACGACTCAACACTGGTAAGAGCCATTTGGATGTCCTAGCAGCCATTGAACATAATAACAATAGAGTGGGACTTGGCTTTACACCTACCATGTTTGTGCGTCCTTCAGAGGAAACAGGTAAGTCTGATTTGAAATCATCGCCTAAAGCTGTTAAGAAATCGAAACAACGAAGGCGTAGATATGTTTGTCATTATTGTCATGCCCCTGGGCACATTAGACCTTTCTGCTATAAGTTGCATTCATTTGATAGGTCTTTTGAATCAGGAGTGTCGTCTGCATCTCGAAATTCGTCCAAAAATCACGTAACTAGAACTAAAGAGAACTTTTTTTGGGTACCAAAATCTGAGTTGAAATGCAATGTTATTCATACCTCTTTGAAGTCTAATATTGTAGGTTCATGGTACTTTGATAGCGGGTGTTCGCGGCACATGACCGGCACTCGTGACTTCTTGTGCGATATAGAATCATATGAAGGTGGATGAGTTACATACGGGGGAGGTGAGCATGGAAATATTATAGGGCGTGGAACGCTCAACGTTGAAGGCCTCCCAAAGCTCCAGAACGTATTGTTGGTTGAAGGACTTATGGCTAATCTTATTAGCATAAGTCAATTATGTGATGATAATCTTTACGTTAAATTTGATCGCAAATCTTGTGAAGTTTTTAATGAGTCTAACTTGTGTATTTTGACAGGAGTACGGACTTCCGACAATTGCTACCAAATCAAGACCAAGCCACTGTGCAATCGTGCAAAATTGGATGAGGTAGAGTTGTGGCACCAAAAGCTTGGGCATGTGAACTACAATATGATGGACAACTTGGTAAGACTAGATGCTGTTCGAGGTATGCCAAGACTGTCTTTTAAAAATTCTGTCGTGTGTGGTTCATGCCAAAGAGGTAAACAAACGAAGGTGACACATTTCAACCCTCATACTTTTCATACATCTCGTTGTCTTGAACTTTTACATATGGATCTAATGGGTCCTATTGAGGTTGAAAGCATTGGAGGTAAAAAGTATTCTTTTGTCATAGTTGATGATTTTTCCCGGTTCACGTGGATATTGTTTCTACGTGAAAAATTGAATGCATTTTATTCTTTTGTTACTTTGTCCAAACGAATTTGCAATTTGTATAACTTGAAAATTGGGAGAATTAGATCCGATCATGGCAAGGAATTTGAGAATTCTTCTTTTGATAATTATTGCTCTCAAAATTGAATTTTTCATGAGTTCTCGGCTCCTATCACACCCCAACAAAATGGGGTAGCTGAAAGGAAAAATAGGACCTTGCAAGAGATGGCACGAACTTTATTAAATTCGAAGTGTCTTGCTAAACGGTTTTGGGCTGAAGCCTTAAATACGGCATGCCATATTTCTAATAGGGTGTATTTTAGAGTTGGGAGTACGATGACACCATATGAGATCTTGTTGGGGAGGAAACCAAATCTAAAATACTTCCATATTTTTGGTTGTGTTGCTTTTGTGTTAAATGACCGTGAAGCTAGATCAAAATTTGATTCTAAAAGCGATAAGTGCATCTTTGTTGGATATTCTCCTAATAGTCAAGCATATAGATTGTATAATCTTAGAACAAAGACTATTATTGAATCCGTAAATGTTGTGTTTGATGATCATTCTGATTTGGCAGGTAAAAATATTGAGGAGGATGCTCAGATGCTGTTGGAATTTCCGCAATCTGCTGCTGATAATGCTGTCTCTGATGCTGTTCCAGATGTCGTCCCAAATGTCGTCCCAGGTGTCATGACACCTGACACAGCACCTGATGCGACACGTGTTTCCGACGAACAAAATACCACTCCAGAGACCCCAATACGATCTGAGGATGTTTCTGACAGGAGACAAGATGTTCCAACCAGAGTTCAAAAAACTCACCCCATTTCGCAAGTTCTTGGTGAGGTAACGGATGGTATGCGAACTCGTAAGAAGCAAATAAATTTTCGCGACATGGTAAAATTAGCTTGTATGAGTTCCAGCTGCTCCGAGGTAATGAATTCTTGTTTCATCTCTTTAATTGAGCCGAAAAATGTCCAAGAGGCTTTACAAGATGAGTTTTGGGTTAATGCTATGCAAGAGGAACTAGACCAATTTGTGAAAAATGATGTATGGTCTTTAGTTCCTCCATCTAGTTCTGGGAATGTTATTGGTACAAAATGGATTTTCAAAAATAAAACTGATGAACTGGGAAATATTGTGCGTAACAAAGCTCGTCTTGTAGCTCAAGGATATTCACAGGAGGAGGGAATCGACTTTGACGAAACCTTCGCTCCTGTTGCTAGGATTGAGTCCATTCGTTTGTTGCTTGCTGTTGCATGTTACCTAGGCATTATTTTTCACCAAATGGATGTTAAAAGTGCTTTTTGAACGGTTTTTTAAATGAAGAGGTGTATGTCAAGCAACCAAAGGGATTTGAAGATCCTTTCAAGCCTGACCATGTTTTAAAATTAAAAAAGGCTCTTTATGGTCTCAAACAAGCACCCCGTGCTTGTTATGAGCGATTGACAGAACACCTCTTGCATAATGGTTTTGTTCGTGGTGAAGTAGATAGAACGCTATTTGTTAAACGTGGCAAAGAAAAAATACTTGTTGCTCAAATCTATGTTGATGACATTGTGTTTGGATCTTCGTGTGATTATATGTTGCATGAATTTGTTGAATGCATGACTTCTACATTTGAAATGAGTATGGTTGGAGAACTTTCTTATTTCCTTGGTTTGCAAATTAAGCAATTGCGTGAAGGTATATTTGTGTCTCAGTCTAAATATGCTAAGAACCTTGTGAAAAGATTTGAACTTGAAACTGCTAAGCATATCAAGACTCCTATGGGCTCAAATGAAAAATTGGGAAGAGATGATGTTGGAGAGAAAGTGAATGAGACTTTGTTTAGAAGCATGATAGGAAGCCTATTGTACTTGACTGCTAGCCGACCCGATATAATGTACAGTGTGTGTTTGTGTGTTAGATATCAAGCCAATCCTAGGGTCTCTCATTTAAAAGCCTTAAAACGAATCATTCGATATGTAGGAGGCACAACTGAGCTAGGATTATGGTTCACTAAAGAGACAAACACTAATCTGGTAGGTTTTAGCGATTCTGATTGGGCCGGTGATGTTGATGATAGAAAAAGTACGACGGGTGGGTGTTTCTTTTTGGGTAATAACTTAGTCTCTTGGTTTAGTAAGAAACAAAATTGCGTGTCTCTTTCGACAGCCGAAGCAGAGTATGTAGCAGTGGGTAGTGCATGTACACAACTCTTATGGATGAATCAAATGATAGAGGATTATGGTCTCCACAGTGAAATCCTAACCGTATATTGTGATAACAAGAGTGCGATTGATATCTCAAAAAATCCGGTTCAACATTCTCGCACAAAACACATAGATATAAGACATCACTTTATTCGGGATTTAGTTGAGAAAAACATAATTTGCATTGAGTACATAGAGACTGAGAATCAGTTAGCGGATATATTCACCAAGGCATTAGATTATGAGAGGTTTTCTAATTTAAGGAAATCTCTCGGTTTTTGTGTTGTTTAAATTAGAATAGAAATCGTATTGCAACTTCCACGATGCATCATCGTTGTAACACGAATTTTTGCATACATGCATTTTTTATTTCTTTTTCATTCATAATTGTATTTTTATTGCATAAACGGTATATTTGTTGGAGGCATGAAGTTGTAGTGGTGCATTTTTTCACTTGATAAATGGATTGTTGGTCGTATTTAAAAAAAAAAAAAAAAAAATCGCATGTTGGAGACTGTGAAGGGAAAGAGCTACCTACTCCAGAGTGTGCAGCTAATCCTTGTGACCAAATTCTTCTATAATTAAAAATATGCTGAAAGAGGTATGATCATGTAGAAAGAAGGCTACCTTTGGTTTAGTGTGAAAGCTACCCAATGATCATTATTCCTTCAAAAAAAAAAAAAAAAAACGATTTTTCAGTCTATGTAAAGGTGTTAAGTGTGTCATTATTTCTTTATGCTAACTTTAATTATACCGTTCACGTTTACCTTTCTTTTTATCTTTTTAGGCATTTTTTTAGGCATAATTAGGACATGCATACTTGTTGAATGTAAAAGCTATGATCTTGATTTCATGTGCGAAGTGTGAATCATGGAACTATTTTCTAATTCTTGGATAATTGGTGCTCTCTGTGGAGTGAGTTCGCGAGTTTGAAATTGGGTGATTATGAGGTTGACGCGCATAAGGATTGTAAATGTCGTATTTACGGTTTTGATTTTCATGAGGTGATTTAATTCTTATTGATTTTGGTGTGTTCGTATTGAGTTTATGTGCGTGTCAATCCCGTTGGTCCATTTTTTCTTTTGTTGCCATGTCGTCTCTAGTGTTTGGAGCTCTTTGTTAAGCCGTGCCCACGACTTAGAAAATTATGTTGCTGTCCGGTTAGTCTTATTAGTTGATTATGTGTGCTTTTTCTTAAGCCTTGCCCATGTCTTCTAAATATTTGTTTCTGTTCCTGTGTGCTTTTTTTTCTCTTCTTTTCTTTCAGTTCTGTGTAAGTAATTCTCGTTGGTTCATTTTCTTTATGCTAGCGTTTTTTTTTTGTTTTTTTGCTTTAGCGTTTTTTTTCTTCTTTGCGCTTTATGTTTTTAATTATATATAAAAAAAAAAACTAAAGTTGTTAGCGTGTTTTAGTTTTCTTTATCTTTCTCAGTTTTTTTCACAGAACGAACAGAACACCAAATTTCTAGGGTTCTCTCGCAATTCCTCAAATCTCTCTGGCAGAAGCTCTCGAAGGCTTCAAATTCCGATGGCTCCCAGACGATCGACGAGGAAATCGCCTTCAATTGGTTCGACTTCGGCGGAACCCTCTTTGCCGCCGTCCGAGAAATCACGCCACCCTCCTTCAACGACGGCCACAGCGACTCGCCGTCCTCCTCCGTCTGGT
>CACSLK010003813.1:1571921-1584703 GCA_902706635.1 Striga hermonthica
CAAAAACACTCGGAAAATGACAAAATGGACCGGACGACACTAAAGCGAACCTAAAAATGACTCGATAATACATATAAACACATAAAAATACGCACAAAAACATAACAAACACGGTCTCTTAGTTGTTCTAATCAATTAATTAATCCACTCCACTTGGCTAACCCAGTTCCTTTTGTACAAAGTAAGTTAACAGAATTAGCTAGCTTTCAGTTGTTCAAACGAATTAGTTAATCCACTCCTCTCGCCTAACCCAACTCGCATTCTACGAAGTTAGTTATCAACGAAATTTATTCAACTCTTAGCTACTTAAACTAATTAATTATCCACCCCACCCACTTAACCATTATGTACAAAAGTTATTTATTAACTAGAATTAGTTAGTTCTCAATTGTTCAAACTAATTAATTAATTAATCCATTTCACTCACCTGACCTAGCTCGCGTTGTACGAAGTTAGTTACCAATGAGAACTTAGTCAGCTATCAGTTGTTCAAACTAATTAAATAATCCACTCCACTCACCTAACCCAGCTCAGGTTATACGAAGTTAGTTATCAACGAGAATTAGTTAGCTCTCAGTTATTCAAACTAATCAAATAATCCATACAACTCATTTAACCATCGTGATACTTAGCACATTGTGGGAAAGCATCTATATTAATTCGATAAAGACATGCATATCAGAAAATTAGGGGGATTGTACTTATTTATTGCTCAAAGTAAACCCGAGGTGTTATGAAGAGTCACGTATAAACATTTGACAAAAGCTTTATGGCATGATTGGTATAATGGAATGAAATTTGATAGGAATGGAATGAATATGGGAAAGGAACAAAACCAAATTTTTCCATTGATATGTTTGGTATGCAAAAAGAATAAGACTTGTGATATAGCCAGATTATGATACACCGGCCTAAGTATCAAACGCTCGACCGAATGACTAGTCGAGTTGTCTACGTGTCGAGTGGAACAACGCATTGGAACAGGGAAAGTCGATTTTCCATACCACAATAGTAGGGGAAGTCGACATCCTTAGGTCGACTTCCTATATCACCAAAGTAAGGGAAGTCGACATATTCAAGACGACTTCCGTTAAGAAAATGAACATACAACAGACTCTCGATAGATCCCCATGCGAACTCCAAGTCGAACTTTGGCTACTCAAGGTCGACTTCCCACGCCTCGAGGCTCACGGCAGACAACGATTCAAAACACATGGTATATGAATCTTTACTGGATAAGATGAAATCTTAAGCTGACTCATGTATGACTAAGAGGTGATTAAGATACAAGTAAACTGGGTGAACTGGCCGGTCGGCCAAGGGGCATTCTGGGTACTTCAAGACATGTATTTCCTTCTATAAAAGGAGTATATATAACACTAAACCCTAACTTTTACACACTCTACACATTTCATACTTCCTCCCACCTCAACCGGTTCACCTCAGATCTAGGAGGAGACCCATCAACCTCAATGAAATGACAATATCATTATGTATTATCATTTATCACTATTTTATATAAAAAATTAATATTTAAATTAATTTTTTTATTTACGATAATACTAATTTATTTTAAAAAAATATACTATATTTTAATAAATATATTTTTGCACATTTTTACACTCATATATATTATATAGTAAATTAGTGAATTGTGTATAATTTAAGCATATGTAGTCGAATATAATTTGTATATTATAATTCAATTTATGCATAAATTTATAATATATATGATTTATAAAAATAAAATATTATCTTTTTAATCTATTTATAAATGCATTTTTAGTTTTGTTTTTATGTAAGATGGTTTGGGCATGTGCGTAGGAGAGACGTCGAAACATTAGAATTAAGAACGCAAATCAAAAGTAGGAGGGTAGACCTAAGAAAACCTGGAAAGAAATACTAAAATAAAATTTTTAAATACTTAAGTTTGACTGTGGATGTGTATTTTGATCAAGTAGGATGGCGAGTCGGCGACGTGCGATCTATATAGCCGACCCTACTTAGTGAGATTTTAACGGCTTGTTGTTGTTGTCGTTGTTGTATAAGTATTTGATATATCTAACTAAAATATGAACAATGAGTAAAAATAAGTTTTTAAATTTTTTATTTGAAATTTATTTTTTAATTATTTTATTAATATAATTTAATCACAATTTATAGTTTATATTACATATTTTTTATTATTATTTGTTAATTTTATTTATTTGAGAAAATGATTCCCAAACATCTGAAAATGGGAAAAACATTGCATTTGCTATGGAATAACTAATCCCATAGAGATGAGTTTTGCAATTACCATTGGAATGGTCATTTATTTTAAAAAAATCCCCCTATATATTAATCCAGAACGTGTTGAGCCTACGTGACTGCTTCTGGTGCTTCAGAATCCTATGTGGCAAACTTACATGCTTCGTTATTAGGCTTGAGGAAATTTTAATTTAATTCCAAACAAAAAATAATTAGGTTCGGATTACCATAAATATGTTGATTATTTATGGCCATGTTACATGTATTAGTTGCATTTTAATATCATTCCTTATTATAACTATTGAATTGTATATATATTTTATAAGTTAATAACTTTTGTATTTTTTTAACATCCATATTGTATGTATAAAAATAATAATTTACATTTATCTTTATAACAATAATAAAATTATTTTTAATATTAATTAAAAAAATAAAATTATTTATCAACTAATATATTTATATTTCAAGTAGTTATATGATATATGTTATAAAAACTAATATAATATAACACAGGTAAGTCATAAATAACACATATCATTCTAAAATATATAGTAATATATTTTTTTTTTTTTGTAAAAAAGTAAACTAAATTTAATATAGTTTTCTTATTAATTTTAAAATTTAAGAATAATTTTTTAATAAGCACCCGTATAATATACGGGTATTGTACTAGTATACCAATTATGATATAAAAAATGAGTAAAGAAATGGACATTCTAAGGTTATCGTGTCATTCCTTGTACAAATCATGCAATTATAATTAACTATTACTTGAGTCAATCTACTACTTACCGCGGGGGTGAAACCGTGGCTCCATCATGATGTTCTCGGGATTGCCCATCCTCGAAATATCGTAGTATAAGGCGATAGCCTCCTTCTTTGTACCGAAAAAAAATCTACTACTTACCGCACTATGTAGCTTTCTCCACTGTACACTTGTTGAATTCTTTATTCAAGTTTATTGTAATCTCTCACTTTAGATTCATTCACACTCTATTTACAAAAATCAAAATGGTGCTTTTTCACCAAATTAAAGAATCATTGTTTGGTATCATGATAGAAGATGTCATTGTTGCATTTTTCATATTTTTTAATTAATATATATATATATATGCATATTTTTATATTTAAATTTTATATTTTAAATAATAATATAAATAAAATACATGACATTTCACACTATCACTAATTAATTTTGTTCAAACTATATGAATTTCGCGATCGACCTGTCTAACTGTTAGGTAGATTCACATCATATATAGCGCATAATTTGCGACTGAGCGTGTGATCTATTAAATTTATAGTATGTGTTTTGATCTCCTTTCCTAGCAATGAGTATTGCTCAAGATTTTTGCTAAGACCTAAGAATTATATGAATCTTTAGGTTTTGAAAAATCAGAGCTTAATAGGAACCGATCACAAAGTAATTAGTTAGCTGCCGGAAAAAACCAAAATGTTATATATACAATGAAATATTATAAATCTTACATTGCTTAAATTAAATGTGATGTCCCCACATTGCTTAACTGACCAATCATGTACACCATGAAAAGATTTAAATCTTTGAGTGATGCGCTGGTTGTACAGTCCCAGGGCCCGAATGTCTGAGGATGATTGGGTTGGATTGGATATGATTTGACTGGATATAAAGAGAGTGCTCGTGTACAAATTAATCCAGTCAAAATGAGTTTTTTTAATAATAAATTAATTTTTAAAAATTTATTGTGATTATTTGTTAATGGAATTTCGAGTTTATATTAAAATAATATTCAAAATAAAATAATTAAAGCTGATTGGATGTAAAAGAAGTATAAGAGATTTGATGTGAAGTGATGGTTGATTAAAATTATGTGAGTTGATGTAGTAAATTGAAACTGATGTGATTGTAAGAATGATTGATTTGTATTCTTTACTTATATGAATAATATTAAGAGAAGTTGAGTTAAAATTGAGTTATATTTTGAGTATATATTAAATGCGAGTGAAATATTTTATAAACAAGCACCTCGAAAATGTTATGATTTTGTTTAGATTTTTTTGGTTTGGTGTGGTTAATATTTGAAAAAAGTTGTAAGGTTAATTGCTAGTGGAACTTTGAATTTATATTAAAATAAAATAGTTAAAAGTCAATTTGATGTAAAAGTATGAGAGTAGTGATGTGAAGTGATGGTTATTAGTTAAAATTATGTGATGTGAAGTGATGATTAGTTAAAATTATGTGAAAAGATGAATAATGCGTTAAAATTAATGTAATGTGTAAGAATGATTGAGTGATATTATTTAATTATATTAATAATATTGAAGATAATAGTTTTGAGTTAAAATTAAAATGACTATGTTTGGTACAACTAGCTGATAGCTTATCAGTAATTTTTGAGCTTAGAACTTATAGTTGACTTGTAGGTGAAAAACTAGGTTATATGATAAAAATGTTTGGTACAATTAGCAGATAAACTAGGTGAATAAAAATTTCAACGAGATTATTTGAAAAGCTAACCAAAGAAGCTCATGAGATAAGCTGGAGCTTTTTCTGTCCTACCAAACGAAGTGTATATAAATACAAAAAGCTAATAAACTAACCAAATAAACTATAAGCTAGCTTATTGGTCTGTCAAACATCACCTAAGATTATAGTTACAAAAAAAAAAAAAAAAGTTATTTGGTTAAAAGTGATTGTATTTTTTTTCTTTTAAAGAAAATATATCCAAGCATCCCCTCATCAAAAGCTCATTTTAGATTAAACATCTAATCACAAAGTTGCAACAAATATGATATGGTTCAACTTAGCTAGGCTGTTAAATAATCATATATTATATATTTTTTTTTTTCAATAAGACATATAAATCAAAATTATGATATTTCAACTATGTATTTGTAAAGAAAGTATGACTTATAAATTAGTTACATTAACTTAATTTCGTATTATCAATCATTAGAGGAAAAATCAATTAAGATAAGGTAGATTGGCCATAATATATACTACTAATACATCAAGATTGTAGCAATCCCATCCATGCCTGTCAATTCGATTGACTTTAAAATAAAAATAAATAAATAAATAATAATAATAATAATAATAATAATAATAATAATAATAATAATAATAATAATAATAATAATAATATAAATGGTCCCAGAGATCGAGAAAGAGATATAAATTCATCAGGGTGTAAATTTGGACCAGCACTTGCTGATAAATTAGTTGTCTGTCGCAGTTAAATTTTTATTGTTCATGATGTACAGTGATATGAAAGGCACATGAAAAAGTGGTCCCATATATCAAATTAAAATCATCAAATTATCATCAACATGCATGGTTCCGTACGACTGTCTTGTTGATCCTTTTCTTGTATACATACACATACATTCGATACTACATATAATGGAATCAAATGGACCCCTATTTATTTATTCAATCTATCTCTAATTTGGATAAATGATATTGTTCTCCAAATATAATATTGTTACACATATGCCAAATCATTTTACACAATGGTCCACTATCGACAAAAAATGTACACTGGGGTAGTACCGGTTCGATAACCGAACCGATATAAACTTGCCGATATCTGATTGATATTCTCGGTAATACTAAAATGCGTAATCGAAACCGAATCGACTTATAGTAGGAAACCATGTTTTTCGGTCAGTTCAATTTCGGTTTTGTACCAGAAAAAAAAAAAAATGAAAAATGAAAAACATCATGCCCAAGCTTGTAAAATATCAAGCTTCAGTTAAACCTTTGATCAACTAATTAACAAATGAAGACACCTCATAACTGTTTTATTTCATCTCTCCAAAGTTCATCCACCAAGAAATTAATAACCTAATGCCAAATAATCAACATACGGTTTGAAAAGCTTACGTCGGAAAATTTAGAAAACAAAAATATGCACTGACCATTTTTAATTTAGAAAAAGAAAATGCACTGTCCCAAATGCATGTTATTGATGAACCGTATGAGTGCGAAATCGTTACCGAACCGAAAGTAATTCGGTAATCAATAACCCGTTGCCGTTACATGTGAATCGGTATTGTTCGATTTATTTTCTCGTCGATTCGGTTCTGTTTGCAATTTTTGGTAGAACAATACCAACCCCAATTTACACCATTATTATCCCATCATGCTCACAAAGTCAAGGTTAATATCGCACGTTAATGGTTAACGAGACCATTATAATGGGCCTATGAAGCCCTGTACTTGTGTACAGTGATTTAACTAAAATAGGCCTTCTCTTGACACATTAGGACTTTTTTGCTTTGATTAATTAAAATTTTGACTATTTCTAATAAACTGTCACACTATATACATTGCAGGCGGCGCACGTTATCCCTCATTACCGAATCAACTAACTGATGGCCTCCGGCAGCGCCCCTGGACCGCGGCAGAAGTTGTACGATTTGGAGGTCACAGTAATCTCTGCCAAGCACCTGAAGAACGTCAATTGGAGGAAGGGCGATCTCAAGCCGTATGCCGTCCTGTGGATCGATCCCGACCGGCGTCAGGTCACAAAGGCCGACGATTCGGGCTCTACCCGGCCCGTATGGAACGAGCGGTTCGTCCTGCCGCTTAGCGTCCCGCCCAGTGACTCCTCCCTCACCCTCGAGATCCTCCACTCTAGACCTTCGTTTACCTCCGAGTTTCTGGTTGGCACCCTCCGAGTCGAGCTCCGGGATCTCCTTGTCGAATCGGACGGTTCTCCGGTTCGGCTCAGGTCTTTCGAGCTCCGCCGACCCTCTGGCCGCCCCCAGGGCAAGATCCGCCTCAAACTCTGCCTGATCGAGCGCCCTGCAGAGAATTACCAAACTGCCCCTCCTTCCGGCTATTATTACTCCTCCGCTCTCCCTTCGCCCTACCGAGCATACTCTACTTCGTATTCCTCAGTCCCTCCGCCGACATCTTACTCTCCGCCGCTAACACAGCCATACTATTCATACTCCGATCAGTCCTCGAGATACTATTCGTCTTATTATTCTCACCCTCCGCCACCTCCTAGGCCCTTTTTCGAGCGACAGTCGAGCTTAGGGCCCGACCCAAGTGCTCCAGTGGAATACACACCTTATGACTACCACAAGCCAGGTGCAAGCAAGCCTGGAATTGGAGTGGGGACGGGCTTGGCGGTGGGAGGTGTGTCGGGAGCCCTCGGAGGCCTGGTTTTGGAGGAAGGGGTGAAGTATGAGGAAGAGAAGAATGAATTGGCTTCAACCACCGCAAGGGATGACCGTTATGCTGAGTATCGAATGTAAGAAGTTTTATCTTGCCCTGCTATAGATTATGACTGTGTGGTGAAGTCTGTAAATACAGTTTCTTGATTTGAGGGTGAACTCCAGTTACTGGAAAATTTGTTGATTTACTTATTTTTGTAATTGAGTGTGAAGTTATATGTGGACTAATAGATGTAAACTTGACTTCTATGTTGCAAAAGACGATGCCAACGTTTACTTGACCATGTTTCGTATCTGAAAGCTTGTTAATTTGTTGCAAATGTTTTGGTCTACAGAAATATTTGATCCCAATTTCGTATGATCGTCATGTCCATTTGAACTTTTGGAGCTCTTTGTCGATAGAACTACTAGGCAACAGGTTTTGTTTGAGTAATATGTGTGGTAAATCCTTTCGTTTTAATTGCCTCTTACTCGTCATAATAGTAACTTAGGGTGTATGGCTTATGAGCTAGAAGGTGTGCTGCGTCATATTCATTTTGTGACCTTGCATATGGGTGACCATGTGTTTCTTTAGTTTTGCATTGGGAATGCCATTAACTATCTTATAGTTTTCCATAAACCATTAGAAAGGTCAACTAGGCCAAAGTCATGGCGCCTATAGACTGTCTAGCCTGAATATTTTAGAACATTGCGTAAGGTACCTCTCTCTATATTCATTTTGTGGCTTGGTTGACAATGAGACATGTCTTGTTTGCAGTTATATGTTGTTTTTTGGAATTTAGAGCAAGTGATTTTAGTCTAGTCAAAGTTGTTTTGTTTTCTTAAAAGGTCATTTGAAATAGCAAGAACAGCTACATGATGTTGGTTATGATCTCTCTCTAATTTTCTCTGTAACTTGTTTTACAGTGAGGATCTACTTTTTTGTTTGACTCGGAGATATAAGGGTGTTTATGAATTTGTGCTTTTCATCTGTTTGTTGTTAAAACCTTTTCTCGGGCGATTTTGACGAAAAATAAGTAAGAGTATCGTAGTTTACATTATGAATGTTCTGCCTCTTGTATGAATGAGGAAGTATGTTTGAAGTGCTCTTTTCAACCAAAGCATACCTTTTTCTCATAGGAGCAATCTGGGACGGTACTTCTCTTCTTTTCTACTAGAGTGCAACATGACCATACTTTTTGCCAAGTCGTTTTGAACTATCATGAATTTGAACACACGTCACAAACCATATTTTTACTTGTGTATAAATGGCTGCCCGAGCATCCACAATGCTTTGGGTTCAATAAAAAAAAATTAAATGCCACCTCAAAAATAGACTCAGTCTAAAAAAATATGTTCTCCAATGCAAGTGTAAGTGGACTAGGTCTTGCTGACGTGGCAGCAAGAAAAAGAGACTCGGTCTAACCTTAAGTCCATTTTAGACCCAAGTAGAGACCTAGTCTCCTTGCATTGGAGTAGATTTTGTTAATTTTATATATTTTTGTCCATGTCATCCAAGACTTAGGTTCATTTACATTCCACAAAGACAAAACTAGACCTAAAGCATTGCAGATGTTCTTACAATCCCCTTGGTCTCCCCTTGGTCTGTGACTATTATAAACAAAAAGCACAAGTGTGTCTGAATTTTCAGGATTCCGTTGTATTTCATCAAAGGACACAGTTATATTAGTTGAAACACTGTCTGAATCTCGATTTTAAAAACTAGTAATAATGAACAATGTAAGATTTTCAACTTGATGGCAACTTGTATCCTAATTTGTGGGCTGCTAATCTCGTTATGGATTCTCATCTTGTCTCTAGGGTGGTTTACATTCTTTCAGTTTTTTTAGCTCAGCTTCTCCTTAATCCTCAGTGAGGTTCTTAAGTTTTGTTGTAAGAACAAAGTACAGATGATGTTTTATGAAGTAGGGTTCCCTTGGTGAGTTGGATTGAAGCACATTTTCTAGTTCTTGTTTATTCTGTTGATGATTGACACGTGTATAAATGTGATGTCATCATGGACACATGTCAATCATAAATGAATTGACACATGTCATCATGGACACGCATATAAGCTGCTGCTATTTTTTTGGTCACATATGTAAGGTGGGGAGATGCTACGGTCCCGTTACGGAACCATTTCGTCGGGATTTGTAACTGTTAGATCAACTATCCTCCGACGGAATGATTTCGGGACCGTAGCATTTCCCTGTAATGTAATGTGTAACAATACAACACTTCAAAATCCGATCAATGTAGTATAGTTTATGCCCCTCCAAGTTCATGAATTTCAACATCTAAACTCATTGCTCGCCAAATTCGTTTTAAAAATAAAATGATTGAAAACTTGAAAATTATATCTGGGCTCCAACTATATGTTCAAATCTATTAATATATAATAAGGATTAACTTAATTAATTTTTAGAAACTAATTTCCGCCAAAAACATTAATTACTGCCTATAAATAGTAATTTAACATAATTTCATAAAATCACTATTAATTACTGCCCGATTAAATATGGAATGAAATAATAATCCCTTTTTCACGCCATTATTAACAGCAATTGCACATAATTTGGAACATACATAGTGATTTTTTGGATTTCGGTACAATAATGAAAATCCTTTTTTCACGCCATTAAATATTGAATAACAACAATTGCACATATTTTGGAACGTACATAGCCATTTTTGTGGCTCCAACATCCTCATTTTGAATCAATGGCTGCTGCTAATACCATCTTTTGTGTCCAATCTGAAACAAAAGCATTTTATTTTGTCGGATCTGAAATAGATCCGAAATATAAAAGCTTTTCTTACTCCGATTAAAAAAAAAAAATGTGTTTCCTGTTCGGATTTTCGAAAGAACCAATATGAATTGCGATGAGTGCAAACTTGTGCTGTTGAAGAAGAGAGAAAAGGCTGGCTCAGAAAAATGAGTAAAATCCTACATTTTCGGTGACAAAAAGGCTTTTATACACTCTCATACTCAGTGTAAACCGTTCGATCCCGTTGACTTGATTGTGACCGTCCGATGCAATCTTTTAGATGTTGGACATGTGTATTGTACATTAACACGTGGTAGTGTATGCAGATGTGAATTTATGGGCCTTTCTTTTCTTTTCTTTTTTTTTTTTTTAACTCCAAAACTCAAGTAACATGCCTCTATTTTTGGGCTTATAATAAATGGGTTTTTTTTTGTTCTTTGGGCTGTATAGACATTGCTTTACATCTGTATAATAATGTTTGGGTTTCTATAATACTCATTACATTCAACACTCTTACTTTTAAGTTACATTAGTAAGCACATTCATATTATATATATTTATTTGATTTATGTAAAATATTATTTACATTTATTTGTTCTCATAATAATTTTTAAATAATAAAAATTTCTTATATTGTTTTGTACAGAGAATATAATGAGTGATCATCCCGTCGTGTAAAATAGCGTAAAGCTGGGAGATAGTATTTTGTAGATTCAAGGACATTCACGGTTATCAGATGTCACCAATGGTAATTAAATTTTATAAAATTTCCATTTAGTGTGTGTATATATATGTAATATATGTAATGTTACTTTGTATTATTGGTTCTACTTTATTTCTATTGTAGTGTTTCGACCTACAAATTCGTGTACTCCTGGCAATACTCTATATTCTAACATTTGGAGTAAGAATTATATATTTAAATCTTTTTCAATTAATTGAATACTTATACAACAAAAACTAATTGTTTAGTTGTAAATTACAGGTACTATTCAATCATCCCACAGTCCTATATCAAGATTGAATATTCCACGATATAAAGAACATGTGTCTTCAGAGCATTTAAGATGTAGACGAACGTGATGAGCTAACAACATTTACTGAGTGGATTGCGATCATTGGAGATGGGACTGTAGGAGAATCAAATGACGGTTGTGCCGCGATTCACATTCCAGATGATATACGATTGGATACCTCAGATGATCCAATTGCTACAATCGTCGAAAGTACCTATCCAATGTTCAAAAATGCAACTGACGATCCAAGTTATTTGAAGGACAGAGCTATATTAGCGCCTACTTTGGAGGTCGTTGAGTCTATCAATCAATACATGTCGGATATGAATTCTGCTGAAGGTCGTACATATTTGAGCTCTGACAGTACGTCTAAGTCAGATTCCGACAATGGCTTTTTGGTTGATCTCCACACACCCGAGTTCTTGAATAGCATTAAGTGTTCGGGAACGCCGAACCATGAGTTGCATTTGAAGATAGGAACTCCGGTCATGTTGTTGCGAAACATGGACCATTCTTTGGGTCTGTGTAATGGCACACGTTTGGTTTTTACGAAGCTCTCTTCGCATGTTCTTGAATGTAGGATATTGACTGGAGATCACGCAGGTGAGAAGGTGTTGATTCCTCGGATGAACATAACTCCTTCTAACGTTAGGGTTCCGTTTAAGTTCCAACAGAGATAATTTCCCCTTATGGTTTCCTATGCCATGACCATAAACAAGAGTCAATGTCAGTCTTTATCACATGTTGGACTGCTCTTGAAAAAACCTGTTTTTAGTCATGACCAGTTATACATCGTTGTTTCACGTGTTACTAATAGGAAGGGGTTGAAAATATTAGTTTGCGGGGACGATGAGTTACCCAGTAATCAAACTAATAATGTTGTATATAAGGAGGTTTTCAATAATGTATAACTTTTTACCAATGACGATTTTATGTTTACTTTATGAATATTATACATATTATAATAACTTATTATTTAATGATCTTTTAATTTATTAAAATTTTCTAAAACATGTACTAGCCCGTGCATCGCACGGGTTACATACTAATGATATGTTATAGTGTGTCAATATTTATTTATTTATTTATTTATTTTTTATTATTATTGCGCTCATAAAGATCATTTCACAGAAAATTCGAGACAAACTTGATTGCTTAATTAAGACTTTTTAAATCTTAATAATTTTGTAAGGTTTTTTGATTTAACTATAATTTATAGAAATTTTACGTCTCGATACGTGCGATTATATTCGAGATTTTGTATATATGTTTTGTCTTTAAATCTTTATAAATCACTCAAGTACTTGCGACTTTTCGTATATATGTTTGTCTTTAAATCTTCATAAATAACTTAAGTACTTGCGACTTTTTAAGACCTTGAAATCCCAAATTAAAAATCTTTTAAAAGTTTAGATTAAATAAGTTAATATTCTTAAAATCTCATTGAAATCCCTTCCATAGCTATATATATATAAAAGTGAAGCACCTAAAATTTTCCCGCCTAAAGTATTGTAAATGTATCTCATTAATATTTTGATCAATTTGATATAGTTTGTCTCAAAGTTGTAATGAATATGATTTTTATTAAGTATGAGAGCTA
>CACSLK010003813.1:1586274-1598376 GCA_902706635.1 Striga hermonthica
GATAATTGTTATTTATGATAATAATGGTGATAATGAATATAATTCATCCACTACTAATATTATATTTAAGAAAATATTTCAAAATATAATAAATAATATTTTCGTCTTGGTCTTTTTTAACATCAAGCTGCGCAACGCGCGGGTGACGTACTAGTATTAATTCAGAACGTGTTGAGTTTAAGTGGCAGACTCGTATGCTTCGAGATCTTATGTTGCAACATTGCATGTTTCAGATCTTATGTGCCAACATTACATGCTTCGTTATTAGGCTTGGGTAAATTTTAATTTACTACCAATAAAAAAATAATCAGGTCAGGATTATCCATAAATATATTGATCATTTACGGTCTTTTTATATGTATTAATTGAATTTTAATATCATTTCTTATTATAACCATTGAATTGTAAATGTACTTTAAAATTTAATAACTTTTGTATTTTTTATCAGTTTTGCATATAATATCAAACTAATCATCTTTTGATAAACTTTGATTTAACATCCATATTATATGTATAAAAATAAATAATTATATTTATCTTATAACAATAATATTTTTTTAATATTAATTAGAAAAATAAAATTAATTACCAATTAATATATAACACATGTAAGTCACACAAGTAACAAGTGTCGTTCGTCTTATAATAATATATATATTTTTTGTAAAAAAGTAAATAATTTTTTTTTTAAAAAAATCTCATTAATTTTGAAATTTGAGAATATTTTTTAACAATCTCTCGTATAATACACGGGTGTTGTACTAATCGTTATTATTCCCCAATACACCCACTCGGATGTGATTTGTCTATTTATGATTTTTTGATATCTCGAATTAAACTTCTTTTAAAAATTTTAAAATTTCAAATTAAATACAATAATATTCTTATAAGTCATATTTTCCAGAAGGAATACAACCCCCTCACTCATATGTGATTTGTCATAAATGAATTTTCATTTCACCATAAAATATTAATTAAATATTATAATATATTAAACAAAACACCATAACAAATCACATATTTTAATTTAACTAACAATCACTATTAATCATTATTTCATTATTCATATATAAATATATATTAGTTCTCACCGACATATTTTCGTCTTATATTATGTATTCATAGTCTCACAATTATTTTATATCCTCTAAAAATAATACTGTTCACAATTTTATCCCTACTATTCTCGAACAAAATAAAATTTATCCTAAAAGTTTCATATATATATATATATACATTATAAAGGAAAAATACTACGGTCTGGTTACGGAACCACTCGATCGGGATTTGTAGCCGTTAGATTATCATGTAATCGTCGTGGATAGTTAATTTAACAGTTACAAATCCAACAGAATAGTTCCGTAACCGGAACATTAGCATCTCCCCCTTGTAAAATGGCACCTAATTGAACACTAGTAAAACTCTTGAAACGTACAAATTCAACATGACGAGATTTGATGCAATCATGTTGGACACGATTTGGGCGGTTTTGTTGAGCTTGGGTATACGTGGCTCTCAACCCAACTCGTCCGATTCTTCCCCACTATTTCACCCCCATTCTACAGTCTACACAGACCCCATTCTCTCTCTAACTCAATCCTTGATTCCCTTTTCCTTCTCTGACCCTTTCTATAGGTTTACTTATTCTCCACTATTCAGTGCGATAAAGGCGCGGCCTTTGCTCTTGTGCTTCTGTATTTTATGATTTTATCTGTTTTATATGTCGTCTCTTGTAGTAGTTCTTAAGATTGAGATCTATTATGTAGTTTTGGATTAGTGGGATTTTCGCGATAATTTTGGTGATGGGCGTTGAACGACCGGAGTGGTTGCCGGCTGGCTGGAGTGTTCGCGTCAAAGTTCGGGACACTGGAAAGAAAGACAAGGTAATTGTGTAGAAAAAGATCTTGAATTGGGCTTTGTGTATTCTCCATTTTTCTTGTATGGTTGATTTTATTTAGTGAAATTGCTGTGGTTTGATTTGGGGATCCTTATGATTCATGGGTTGTGGAAAGTGAAAGAGGAATTGTGTGTTTGTGTGTGTGTGTGTGTGTGTGTGTGTGCGTGCGTTCCTTTATAGATTGTTTGCTGCACGCTGGTAATGATTATTTGGTTCGGGTTTGATTTTTCTTGTTAAAAGTTAACTCCTTTTTGTGGAAGACTGCTAATTTTCAGCATAATTTTTTTCTGAAAATCGTGAAGTGGTTACAGGTAAGTCACTTGAGGTTTAGGCCTTAGCCACACAGCATAAAATGTATACTGACAAGTTGTAAGTACCGACTGCTTATAGGTTTTATGCTACGTTGCTGTCAGTATATGGAAACCAACGCATTTAAAATAGACTAGTATCGATACAGTAATGATGGATTTTACTTATTAGTGACTAGAACAATGGTAACGGCAAGAGCACATGTTTTGGTGTTGCAGATGGCGTAAAATCTTCAACAATGCTCTCTTCCTCTAGTTGTGCAAAATCCACTAGATAGTCATTTTTTACACTAGTCACGTGGTCTTCGTTTTTCAAGTGAAAATATGGTTCTTATTTGTCACAACATTTTCAGCTACTTCCTCAAAATCTTCTCAATTGGGAGTACCACGACAGACAACAAATTCAAATATCAAAGCAATGAGGTTTCCCCGAAAAAATCTAGTTGACCACTCCTTTGGTTTTCTAGTTGATAAGCACTATAGTTCTCAAATGTCAGTTAGATAAACAACTATCTCTTAGAAGTCAAAATTAGCTGGATAAGGCTTTCGAGTACGAACATGAGTTTCTGCAGAGTGGTGGCGTGGTAGTTGGTTTTCTGGTTGTGAGTGTTGTTCCTTCATCAGTTTTCTGGTTTGTAGTTGATGATGTCATTTGATTTGCTTTGCTTTGTCTGCAACTAGATCCTGCAGTAACTTGACACTGAATATTCTAACCTTACTACAACATTTATAATAAAAATAAGGGTTAATTGCTGAATAAACCTTTAACATTTTTGCGTTTGACAATTATATCCCAATCTTTAGATAATTGTAATATAATCTCGACCTCAATTTACTTATTGCAAGTCAAACCTAAAACCGGTTGGACATTCAAAAAACTGGTCGATTTGAAGGCAGTTCGAATAGATTGGAGCTCATATTTACCGGTTCACTCCAGATCTAGGAGGAGACTCATCACCGGTAGCTTACATTGACGTGGAATTTTCGGCTTTGTGCGTGAATATACATTAAATACGTGGAAATTGTCAACTTGCTACGTGAATGGCATAAAAACCCGTGTCCATGGACGACTTGGACACAAAATCGATCCACAAATCCCTAAAATCAATCACTCTGCACAAAAATTTGCAACAAGTAAATTGAGGTCGAGATTATATTGCAACTACCCAGATAAAATTGCCAAACGCAAAAAAGTTAAAGTTTATTTAGCAATTAACCCTAAAAATAAATATACTTCTCCTACTAATGTGCTTTGGAGACAATATTCCAACTACGCCACCAAAATGGGCCAGAATATGATTAGCCCTTTGTCTTACACACACACAGTTGTCCGAAAAAATGTGCTTTTGTTACACATTATATATGTCTCCTACAGTTTTGTGTCCCGACAGGAGTTTATACTAGCAATAAAAGATATGGAATCTTTTCTCTTCACTTCTGAGTATTTTTGTTGGTAGTTTCTAGATATGTACATATATACCACCGTGCATCACTTTTCATATAAAAGATAATTTCCTCTGTATGGTGGTTTATTAACCGTCTGAAACGAGAAATCCCTAATGTTGGTGTACTATAAAAAGATGTCCACTATTTGCTTAATTGTGCATTTTATGCGTTGTCTCAAAATAAGTGGTTCAGTCTTCTGTCTATGTTCAGTATTTGTTACCTTAAAGAATTGATTATCGTTTTTCTGATTATTTTATTTGTTGTCTCTAGTATTATGTCAATTCCTCAAAGGGCATCACGTTAAGCTCGAAACCGGAGGTGCTTCGGTATCTAAAATGTTCCGGAAAAGATGTTGGAAAAGATGTGAAACTGAAAGGTTCTGGAAAAGATGGGAAACCAAAGGAAGTGACTAAGGTGAATCTGAACTGGGACCATCTTTTATAATTAATGTCTGTCTGTTTGTACATGAACTTCATTTACATATAAAACTTGTACCTCAACAGCAATCGTTGAACAAGTCCACTTTATTGTGCTTACCCAAACGTGGGGCTTGTGTAAAACATGGGCAGGCCCCACAGTGAATTCATATGTAAAGCCCATCGTTATAAGATTTTCACATAACATTTGTTTCGTGCGTCGTAAGCGAAAATTTGATGTTGCAACATTGTAGAGTAACATCCAAAAGACTGTTGCGGATAACTTACCTCCAGGGTGGATTAAGGAAGTAAGATCCAGAAAGACGGGTAGCAAGACAAAGAGTGACAAGGTACTGATCCATTAATTTATATCTGCTTTTACTTCAGATTTATTGCATTTGAACTTTTAGCGTGCCATGTATTTTTTTTCTCTTTTCTCTAATAATGTATCAACATGCAATTTTGAATTTTTAACTTGTGCTATTCTGGAAGTATTATATTGACCCCATCAGCGGACGACAATTCCGCTCCATGCAAGAAGTTTTTCGGTACCTTGAGTCAAAGGATTTGGGGGAGCACGCCAAGTCAACGCCTGATGACCGAGATCATGTCAGTTTGAAGTTGGGATACGACTCTAAATCTGTTAGTCGGCCTTTTGACTCATTTGTTTTCATCAGTTTTTTTAGCATGTCCTGCTGTATGATATATGAATATCACAGCTGTGTTCCCCACTTCCCTCAATAAGATCGGAAAATTATAACATTTAACCAAGCAATTATATCTGCACTTTCTGTTTGCGATTTCTCTGCATAATGAATTAAACAACTACCCCAAATTTAAACCTCAGTGGTTTAATCTGAACTGAGACCGTGTTCTCACTATTAATATAATTACAGGTGTAACATCTGTCTTATTATTATTATTATTATTATTATTATTATTATTTATTTTTTCCTGATCACCTCACTGAAGAAGTCTAGCCGTGCATGACGACAACATGTTACAAATAATAACACATTTTGCTAGAAATAAACTGCCAAACAGGCAAATGATACCAGATTATTAGTGCTGTATATCGGACCACCAACATTTATAATCAAAGGACGAAAGTGAGTCAAGTAGTCATTAAGGCATCAATCATCATTATAAGAAGTCACATATAGCCTCTGACCTATGCATCGGATGTTTGACACTTTAATAACTATGGGACACTTTGGTGATAGAATTCCTTGTAGGAGTAAGAATAAGGTCTTGGTATTTGCAAATCAACCTCTTTGTTCCATGAATTCTATGCATTCTCTGACTTTACCTTTTGACTTTGCATGGTTCTTCTAGTCATCTGGTGGAACCAAAGGACAGAGATTGACTGACAAGAACGCTGATAAGAGTTTAACTGGCAAACGGAGTGTAAAGTCAGGTCTTGAACATATCCTTGCACATAGTGTTCTGCTCCAAGCTTGCAGCTTGATCTGTAAATTTTATTGATGTACTAAAGATTTAGGGTGTGTTTGTATATGAAATATCTCAATCCTCACTCAATTCATACTCAAAATCTAACCCAGTTTTAATTCAACCCCACTATCCTCAATATTATCAATATCGTTAAATGATATCAACCAATCATTCTTACACATCACATCAACTTTAATTTACTATTGATCCACTCACATAATTTTAACAAACTATCACTTCATATCATCTATGTCCTATTTTTACGTCAAATCAACTTTAATTATTTTATTTTAAATATTATTTTAATATAAAATCAAAATCCCACTAACAATTAACCATACTACTTTTTTTCAAAAATTAACTCTGGTTAACAAAAATTACTTATTTTAAGCGAAAATATTCGTATACAAACATGCTCTTAGTTTATATTTTTTTGAGTTGTTTTTATTTATTTTGCCTTGTAATGGTTATGATATTTTCATGTTTCTTCTGGGATGGAACTTGCTAAAGGACTGAATAAAAAGATTCAGCTTTTCTTAGTTTGATTTTTTATTCAACACAGACGAATTCAGACACTGACTATTTGTTCATTGAAAAAGATATAGTGCCATTCTGATGGTCACTATCTTTCTTGCCATCAGGATCGAGATTTGCAGTTGGTTTAAAAGATGGTTCGAAGGAACATGTAAGTATGCCAACAGAGCAAGGAGGAGATGATGATACAGATCCCGAGCTTTCTGATAAACTTGTGGACCTAGTTGAAAAACTTGCAGATAGAAAGCGTAGAAGAAAGAAATTGGCTGACAGCAGAGTGGATAAAAGTGCTGATGAAGATCAGAGATCAAAATCAGATCAGAGATCAAAATCAGGTGAACATAACATCTCCACTTCCCAATTCATATGTGCGTTATTTTATTTCTGTCCAAAAGTGTTATTAGACTGCAATTCAGCTTCAGATTTTCAATCTTTTTATGGGTGGCTGGCTCTGGATGCGCTTTCTACTTTACAAGCGGTGCTTTCAGATCTAAAGAAATGCAGAAAATATATGTCTCACAGTTATTATGTAATTGAATTGATATTTTGGAATAAGAGGCTTTCAAATGACGGTTTTTGGGAGTTCCTATGTAATTTCATTATCGTTAGGTTGAATTATGATATAATAAATTTGCATTTTCAGGGTCAAAAGTTGAAAACCAAGATATGCCTATTCAAGAGCACGGAGATAGCAAACGCGGCTGTGTGGGTGGGGATCTCCCACATAAGCTGCCACAAGTAAATGCAAATGATCAAGTTGAAGGTGAAGGTGGAAGAAGACGAAGTATGAGACTGTCAGTCAGAAAACAGAAAGATAAGTCCTTACGATCAGGTGACTGCCATCTTATCAGAAAATTTCATCTTTTATATTACTTGTTTAGTGTTGCTTGATTTTGTGTTGATCTAATCATGACTACATACCCTCACGTTGTCTCTTAGAAAAAAAAACCCGATTGTTCCAAATTACAAATGCTCATTTGTAGTTGCTTCTGTTTAACTAATTGCACTCTCACTAACCTCATTTTGGTGTTTGTAATATCCTAAGTGGCTATTTGTTATTCTGGAAGGCAAAACCTCTGGCTAGTTGATTAAATTCTTCTTCTTGCCAAATGATTGATTACTTTCCGTCTGGCAAAACACTTAGATACATTTAGTAAGGATTGACATTAATGCTAGCATTCAAGCAGAGAGTAGAATCATCTTCTTTCAACGAATTCTAAGTGGAGATTGATTTCCTCACTTTGAGCTTTTGCAGGCTCGGGAGGGCCTGCCAAGAAAGTTATTATTCCATCTGAGAGCAATATGTTGGAGGAAAAAGAAAAGGAAAATAACTCCACAGGCGACGGTAAACAACAGCACGAAAGCCCATCATACAACAAGAAGAGAAAAACCCTAAATAACAAATCGGCAAGCGACTTGCCACATAGAAAGCCAAAAAGAGTCGCTCGTGAGGAAATCAATCTTTCATCACAATCCCCCGAAATTAAGACGAGCAACCAATCCGGTGCACTTGTATCCTCGCTGCCAGCTGGCAAATTGGAAGAAGTTACTGCCACCAAAAACAACATTGGTAGATCTGGGCCTTCGGAAAAGAAACAGATTGGCACCACTGCCCGTAAAAACTCAAATGAGCATAATCATTCGAGATGTGCACTGGAATTTTATTCGACCAAAAGTGAGGAAAAGCCTAATGAACCCTCTCTGCCAGCTGGCGAGCTGGAAGTTACTACTGCCAAAAACAAGATTGGCAGATCTGGGCCTTCCAACAAGCCACAGATTGGCACCACCGCCCACGAAAACTCAAAGGACCATAATCATTCAAAATGCGGGCAGGAAAATTCAACCAAAAATGAGGAAAAGCCTAATAAACCTTCTCCGCCAGCTGGTGAGTTGGAAGTTACTACAGCCAAAAACAATATTGGCAGATCTGGGCCTCCCAACAAGTCACAGATTGGCACCACCGCCCACAAAAACTCAAAAGAGAATAATCATTCGAAATGCGGGCCAGAAAATTCGACTAAAAATGAGGAAAAGCCTGTTATTAGTCATGACGGCAAGGAGGATGAAAACCCTTGTCAAAAGCCTGAAATGAAACCCCAATCCGCACTGAACGACCTGCTGAGGGATCCTTGCATTGAATTTGCCGTCAAAACCTTAACTGGCGCAATTCCCATTGAGGAAGTGAATAAAGTTTGTGGAAATCCAGTTTCTTCTTCTTCTCTGTCTCCGCCTCATGGATCTTCAACTTTGTCTTCTAATAAGTCGGCTTGTGGAAATATTTGGGCCGACCCTTGTTTTGAATTTGCCGCGAAAATACTCACAGGTGAGGTTCCTGTGAAGGAGGACGGCTCACAAATTCGTATCGCATTTCAGCAGCCTCGAGACCCGTCTTTAGATAATGTCTACCCTTTGGATACTTTTAGCCAATTCGCTGGCGTGAAAAATGCCTGGGAAAGGCAACAAGGTGTAAAAGATCCTTCTCTTGCTCGTGCCGTGAATGATGGTCGTGGTAGCTCGTATGGCTGTGGGCTGCTGTCAAAGGACACCAAGCTGTAGTGTAGGATAGTTTGTGAGTTGTAATGTGTGGATTTTGGTTTGCAGAATTAGCTGTTTTGCAGATAATGCATAGTGGAATTTTTCAGAACCCCATTTTGTGATTATTTGCAGCAGTTAAGTGAACTCTCATGTGCAATGAATATTCTGATTTTAGTGATAGTTATCTTTTTTATTTTTTTTTTATTTTTTATTTATTATTTATTTTTTGTTCTTCCCCCATATAAGAATAATGTTTTCACAATGCATAATTAAAGATTTTGTTATAGTTCAAGTCCACCAGGTTGAACGATTTATGATGCTTGGATCTTTCACCAAAGACTCGGCGTACAATGTATTCGTATTCTATTTATGTTCGTATTCTATTTATATTCGACGTATGTATTCTATTTATGTTCGTGGTATCGTCGAGTTTTGATTTTGGTTTGAGAAAGGAAGAAGGAAAGAAAAAAAAAATATATTTCTTTCCATTTAGGCAAAAAGTTATCTCATTTATATAATGGAGTTACTACTAATTCACAAAATTTAAATTGTTTATGAGTTACTATAATTTGATTAATGTTCAGTTCTTTTAACTTGTAATAAAAGGAAAGTTTCAGTTCCGTTACAGAATCATTCCATCGAGATTTATAACCAACAGATCATCATGTAACCGTCGGAGTTAGTTGATCTAACAGTTACCCACGCCGACGAAATGGTTTCGTAACGGGACCGTAACAACTCCCATAATAAAATTACTTTCATGTTTAGTGAATTTGTAAGTAGTAGATAATAAATACTAAAATATCTTGCAATAATATATTTTTTTTATTTATATAATATCATACTTCACTGAATTTCAATCATATATTTAAGAAACATAATTAATATCAATCTTAAATGCTGTTAGGGCAACCAAACAATTACCAAATCAAAACCTTGTACATCAGAATTCTTCCCCACACCATACGACACCGTTTCGACCCCCGAAAGCAGCCCGCCATAACTCACTGGTCCTTTGCCGCCAAAATCATTCCGACCCGACGGCCACAACACAACTACCTTTCAACTCTCCCATTTATCAAAACCCCATTTTTTTTTTTTTTTTCCACAAATCGATCTCTAAAGAAAGTCAGCAACTTTTGATATTTTGATTTCTATACACAGAGAAACACGAACACGAGATGCAAATCAAACTAAAGTGCAGCTGCGGAGAGGGCAGGTGTCCCGAATGGGCAGTCGTGGAGGTTCAGGGGGTCGTCGAAGCCCAGCCCTCGTTTCAGGACCGCCTTCAAAACCTTGAGATCGGCCTTCTCTGCCGCCCTTCTTCTCAGGTTCCTACAGTGATTCGACTTTTATTTTTTAGTAAGCCTGATTATTAGCTGTAGAAAGAATTTTCTATTCCCACCTTCTTGATTTCGAATTTCAAATTTCGGGATTATGAAGCCATCCGAATTTCTGGGCTGTTCATTTTTTTTTCATATTTTTCTTATTTTCTTCTCCCCAATTGGTTGCATTTTTCAGGAAAGTTATACATTCACTGTGGGGTACCATGAGCTGACAGGGACAAAAGTGAATCTAAAGAAGCCGATTGTGGTGTTGAAGAAGATTAAGTTCGATGATGAAGTAAAGGAGGGCGAAGGCAGTTCAAATTCTAAGAGGGTTGAGTTGGATGTGATTGGAGTGATTCGTCACAAAATCCTATTCAAGACGAGGCCTAGAGCACTTATATCCACTAAGGGTATGTTATACTGTATTTGCAAGGCCTCACCAATTTCTGTTTGCTTTTTAGGGAGAAACATTGTTTGCGGGTGAAGTCTCGCGTAGTCTGTGTGTGTTCTTGCATTTTACATAAAATTGCTACTAAATGTGCTGTCTCCCAGATTTGTTTGCTGCTAATGTTTGCTTGTTGGGCATGAATAATATATGTTCGTAGCTCAAAATATGACATACGAGATTCAAGCATTACGTTTTGGAAATTTTATAGGGGATGGAAATAGTGGGGATTCACAGAAAATGAACTTTTGCAGATAAATTTCCTAACTCATCCTTTGAACTTTGCTGCACGCTTAACAAATTTATTTTCGACCCGCAGTCATTGAGGCCTCATACGATGCACCTAAAGATATGGGGGAATATGAGGTAGTGTCATATATTGGTTAATTAGTAGGTGGATTCAAAACGAATAAAAAGCTTCTATCTTGTATTTTTGCATTTTGGTGGTACTAGTTGGGGTCTAGGTCTGCATGTTGTAGATTTTGTCGGCTCAATTTTAATGGATTTGAGAGCACGATGTTCTGTGACGTGGATAGTAAATGACCGAACAACAATAAACTACAGCAGTTGTAATTGCAACCCTCTACTGGCTTGAAAGTTGGATCGAACAACAATAAACTACAGCAGTTGTAATTGCAACCCTCTACTGGCTTGAAAGTTGGATCGAAACCAGTTGTCTTTGATTATTCTTGTTAGCACTTGTTAGTGCCATTACTTGAAGCTACATTAGAATAGCTTCACCTATACATAGTTTACCCCTAAACCATATACAGTCGTATTAGAGCCTTCTATTGGTGCCATTACTGCCTTCGCATCGATACTAGGTCGAGTCTAATTTTCCTCTGCAAATACAGATTACTTGGGTAGATGTTGGATCTGCAAGTGCTGGTAATTTGTTTTCGTCTTTTTTTTTTTTTTTTTGTGTGTGTACGAGAATGAAATGAATATTGATGCAGAGGTTTTTTGATAATGAGTATTCGTTAGAGCGCAGCTCAGTATGAGATGAAAATGTATACTCTGATCTATTGATTTGATGTAAAATAGTTTAAATAATTATTCGATTCGATTTACAGTTAAAGATTTGTTAGATCACGCATAGTGGATTTACGGGGAAATTAGAGTAATAATTTGGTCTTTTCTTCAAGAAAAATAGGAGTGATTTGATACTTTTTGAAGTTCAATATCTGTAGTGTCATAAATGGAATTCTTCTTCTTTTGGACCAAATTACCACATCAGTTTTTACCTTCTGATGGCATTAACTTGTAGGAGTGCATTTACCTGGTCTGATACAATCCTTAATAATTTGCAGAACCTCAACAATCTGGGAAGGAAAGAATCACGGCACCAAGTTCGATGGCGTTGAACTAAAATATGATCAAGCTATGTTAATGATGATAACCCTGTTTGTGTTGAATTATGTGGATGCTATATAAGTTGAAGGCGCTTTGATCACCTCAAACGAATTACTGAGTCGTGCTGATAGTGTTGATTTTCGCAGCAAGTCTTTTGTTTAAACTTTGAAATGGTGCTGAGTACTGGGTTTATATTGGCTTGAATAACTGTAGTAATTCATAAATAAACGGCATAAAATGATAATCATTCGAGAGTGGCTCCTCTTCAGGTAAGTACAGAACAAGATATGATTTATTCAGTAGGCAACAAACTTCTCTCATTCTTCAGCAGCACTTGCAGCACTTAAGTCCACATTGAGATCAAGAACCTGAAAAGGGGCCAAAAAAA
>CACSLK010003813.1:1598401-1611716 GCA_902706635.1 Striga hermonthica
AAAAAAAAAGAAAATGGTGACACAATCCAGTCAGGTTCAATATATATAATGGGATAGCGATACCGACTTTTCAGGTATCTAATTCATCTGTTACTTACCTTTCCCGTGATCAAAGTATACATGTTCAGCACATCCACAACAGTCGACTCAAAGTGAGTTGTGGCATCATAATTCTGTCGTGCAGTGTTTGTAAGTAAATGTAATGAAAAATTTGCCAAACCTCTATAACCATAGCAACATTTAATATATAGCAAGTTAGAAACTACTTACAGTTGATATAAAGCAATTATCAGATGATGGCTTGTTGACCGGCTCATATCTATCTAAAGTCTCGAAGAAAATCTCATCAACCGGTCCAAGAAGATCGATACCAGGCTTCAGTTCAGTCTCAGGGTGTTCAGTCTCCGCCTCAGATGAAACAAACGCAATGTATTTTCCTTTTGGGGCCACATTGTGTGAATAAGAGCAACAAAACAAATACCTACACAATCAATAAACTGAGAAATCAGTAAATACTTATCAGTAATACTAATCAATAAGGACAGCTAGTGACTTACATGTCTGATTTGCGGCCTAACTGCTTCTGTGGTAATATAACTTGTGCTGAATGAGAATCGTTCGTGTTTGGGATCGGGTGGCTCATGATGGCAATAGCTCTAGCGACTTTACCAACTTTCCTCACCTATCGATACATTTTCATTCCAATTTTTATCACATTTGCAGTTGGAAAAGCAAGAGAAAGATGTTATAACAGAGGTTTGATTATTTAGAGTTACAGATAGAATCTGAGGACAAAATGTACAATCACGAAGTGCAATATATATAAAATTACCTTATCGGGAAGGTAAGAAGGATCACATACTAGTTTTTTGCACTTTGCTGTTTCCCCTTCTGATGTAACTCCACAGACTTTGCCTTCCTCGTCAAACTCTACCTGACATCCTAACTACATGTCAGAACATAAACACTAGAAAAATTCTTTTAATCAGGCATGTATATGTGAGGAGAAAGAGAAATAAATACAGGATTAACTCACTCAATACCTTGCAGTGAGGTTTATTCAGCATGTAGGTCCCACCATAGACGGCGCTAAGACGAGCAAATGCCTGACATAAATAGAAAGGCAAAGGAGATAATTCAAACAGAGACAAATAAGAAGGTAACTGGAAGATAATAAAGGAAAAAAAGAGAGATGCAAAGACTTGAGGAAGCTCTCCAAGGCCATACAACGGGTAGATGTATGGTGAACCTCCAGCAAAACGTGCTAAAGACTCTGCATAAAGCTATCCATTCAGAAGAAAACGCGTTAATAATGATTGATTCCTATGCAAACATAATTTTCTTCAAAAACATGATGATAAGACGGCAAGAAAACTACCTACCTTCATTCTCTTCACAGTGTCTAAAGCAGGTTCATTTAAGTAAGAATCATCTCGGTGTAGAGCCAGTGCATGACCAATGAAGTCCATAGTGTTGTCATCAAGACCGTATTTTCTGTTGGGTGAAAAGTTTTTAACTTTATATTAAGTTTAAACTTTGAGTCACATGAGAAGAAAATAGTTTCGTGGGGGGCCATACGAAATGAGCTCTCGAGTTGTAACTCGCGTCAAGTCCATCCCTTCATGTGTTTTAGGATCACTCTCATTGTAATTCTGAACGTAAATGAAAAATTTTCGCGCACGACGCTTTTCAAAGATGCCCATAAGTGGAGATTTGAGGGCCTCCATGTCAGTTGCAGGCACCTTGTGGATCTGTTGAGTACACACATATTTTTGCACCAAAATAAGGAAGCAAAATATGTAGTAAATGAAGATTAATTTATACCTTTCCTTTGTTGTAAACGAAGCTACCATCAACAGCTTTGAAATACAAATACTTTGTGACATTAGTATGAATGAGGACCCGAACAAGCGCACCATTTGCCATAATATACTGAGATTAAAAGGAAGTGGCATCAACAAACGAATAACGTGAAGCTTTTTTGCTAATGGAAATTCGACTAATGTAAGAATGTTAGAACCTTAGGGACCATGTCGACGTTATATTCCCTGCTCGGACCTAAGTGGGTTGGTGGCTCATCACTTCCTCTAAATCTCTTCCAGAGCTGAGGAAAAAAAAAAAAAAAAAAAAAGAAGAAGACATCAACTCGAGAAGACATCAGATTGTGATCAACTGATCATTAAACTCTTCGAAACTAAATTATAAGAATACCTGAACCAGATAAAGTGAGGTTGACTCCCCACCATAATAGTCATTGCAGTCCATGTGAAGAACCTATTCCGCAAGATTGCGAAGCGCAAACAAGAGTTAATAGATGTGTAAAAAAAAACTTGTTTTTTACAAATAGTTATAAATAAGTTATGGCATATTTATTTAATCTTTAGCTAAAAAAAGGGCACATATATGCTTAGGAGACTGATATATTATCAATCTGTGTCGAATTCGATTAGATGAAAGTAATCAAATGTTACAAAGCGTAATGTAACGAAAGAAATGAAAATCAGAAACTTGGATTATCACTCTTAATTCACCTCTTCAAAGTAATTCATGAAAATCGAACGATCCCAGAGACACAGATTACCAAACAAACCACTATAACCGAAAATGACACAACAGATCGCCCGTAAAACAAAAGGAAAACCCACCTTTGGACCAAATGTCCAAATTATAACAGCAAACACAGCACTAAAATCCAATCTGAGTTAAAAAAACAACAACCAAATGATCCATTTCAGAATATCGAAAACAGGGAGGATTCGAGCGTTACAGTGATTTTTCACCCTTGGATCAACACATACACATATCCACATCAGTGTATGTTGATCCAACGGTGAAAAAACTACAATGCAACTATGTGTAAGGTGAAATCAACACGAAAAAATTTGAATAACCACATAGATTTCTAATCACATAGAAGCTGCATTCTCAAGAAACAGAACAAAACATTTAAGAATATAAAATGAAGAAGAAAAAGAAAAGTCATAGGACCTTGAGGCCATCGACTGATAAGAGGCCGCTGAGGATGCATTCTTTAAGACCTGTACCGAGCACTATCACGTCGTATTCTTCGTCCATCGTATTCTACACAAAGAAACGAAAAGTTGAAAAACTTTTATCTATCATATGGATCAAAGAAATCATGGGATTTGAGCAAAATGACTATATGTGCTTATATATGATTTTTGTTTTGGTTTAGCATGCAGAGCACCTTGCGTCCTCCAATCGCTTGTTTAGACCAAATCCACGTGTATTTTCATAGGAAGGATAATATTACAAATAACAAACAATGTATTATTATTATTATTATTATTATTATTATTAATTATTATTATTATTATTATTATTATTATTATTATTATTATTATTATTATTATTATTATTATTATTATTATTATTATTTAATTCAAAATGAGTATTATAATTAATTTACTAAGCTAAGGATAAGCAACCGGACTCTAAGCTGTGAAACTCGGTGCTTGGACATCCTCCGTAAAACGAAGACTTACGTAAAGGCGGCGGAGGCCTACGTGAGGGCCGGGGCGGCGGTGCACGCTCTTCGTATGATACAATGGTACCCACCGGATTCGGGATGGTCGTGAATACAGACAGGACTTCTAGCCGCAGCATGCACGGGCTTGTGTAGTGTTGGTGGCTTAATTCGAGATGAGCTCGGTAGATGGATTGAGGGTTTTTTTATGAATATTGGGTTTGCACCATTACCGGGCGGAAATGTGGGGTTTGTTTCGGGGACTACAGTTTGCATGGGAGCTGGGTTTTAGACAAGGTTGTTGCAGAGGTAGACTGTCAATATGTGGCGAGAATGATCCTGGGATCATTAACTTTGGAGCCCACAACTTTCTAGTTCGAGCCATTCGAAACATGGTGCATAGAAACTGGAGCATTCTGATCGAGCATGTGCACAGGGAAGCAAATTTTTCGGCTGATCATATAGCAATCTTAGCGACTTCTTCCCCGTTGGGCTTGCAAAGGATTTCACCTCCCCCAGGGTTAGGGTTGCAAACTAGTCGAGCCGAGTCGAGCATTGGCCTTATCGAGCATAATTGAATTTTTTTTAGCTGCTCGAGCTCGAGCTCGATTTTTTAGGCTTGAGCTCGACTCGATAAAAATTACAAGAACTCGAGCTCGGATCGAGCTCGACTCAGAATTAAAATGCTCGAGCTCAGCTCGAGTTCGGCTCAAAATTTTCTAAGTGGAAAGGTAAAATTACCATTAAGCACCTATGCTAATATATATAATAAGGGTTATTTTAGTAATTTAACGTGTATCCCGAGCCGCTCGACAAGGCAAAATATGGCATGAGCTTGACTCGAGTTCGGTCAAACTCGAGCTCGAGTCGAGCTTTAACTCGAGCGCTCGCGAGCCACTCAATTCGTTCGCAGTCATACCCAGAGTTAGGATATGACTGGATTACGACATCCGTGGGGTGGCCTACCCACGACGAGTTCTAGTATAGTAGTTTTTCGAGCCATTGGCCTCCTTCTCTGTACCCTAAAAATAAAAAGAATAAGCCTGTCTCATTTAAAAATTTATATACAACAACAACAAAGCCTTTTAGTCCCAAACAAGTTGAGGTAAGCTAGAGATGAAACTCAAGAGAAACAGTGGTAAGAGAAACACAAAAAGGGCAAAAACAAAACAAAACAAAACAAAAGGAAGAGATTGGAGAAAAAGAGAAATGAGCAAAAGTCACGGTTCCGACACGTTGATCGCTAGCCTCCAAGCGCTCCTATCCACCGCTAAATCCTTGGAGATATTCTAATTTTTAAGGTCTCTCTGAACCGACTCTTCGCAAGTGAGTTTAGGCCGACCTCTACCTCTCTTAACATCATCGACCCGCTATAGAACTCCCCTACGTACCGGTGCATCAGGAGGCCTCCGTTGGACATGTCCGAACACCTCAGCCGATGTTGAACCAATTTCTCCTCAATTGGAGCCACCCCGACCTTATCTCGAATATACTCATTCCGGATTCTATCCCTTCTTGTGTGCCCGCAAAACCAACGCAGCATACGCATCTCTGCTACACTTAGTTGTTGGACATGTTGCCGTTTTGTAGGCCAATATTCAGCACCGTATAGCATCGTCGGGCGAATCGTCGTCCTATAGAACTTACCTTTTAACCTTTGTGGCACCCTCTTATCACAGAGAACGCCCGACGCTTGACGCCATTTCAACCACCCAGCTGCAATTCTATGCCTAACATCTTCATCAATGCCGTTATCCTTTTGTAGCATCGATCCCAAATACCGGAAAGTCTCCTTCTTGGCCACCACTCCCGTCAAGACTAACGTCACCATCATCATGAGTAGCCATGCTGAATGCACACGTCATGTACTCGGTCTCCGTCCTACTTTTTTTCTTTCTCTTTATTTTAAAATTCCTTATTTCATTTTTATTCTAACAGTCGTCGTATACATCTCTCTATTATATATTTTTCGCCATATTGTAAATATTGTATTTCTTAAATTTTAGTTATGTGCCTCAAATTATGATGATTATAATTATAATGCTATTTAATACAAACTTACAAAACTTGACAAATCTTTTTTTATACTATATGCTAGTAGTCGCTAAAAAAAAAAAAAAAAAAAAAAAAAAAAAAAAGAGGAGTTGTACTCCTAATACACTAATAATTATTATTCAAATTTTAGTGATTGGATAAAAAAAAAAATTCACTCAAAATTTCATTTAACTCAATATATATCTAACTCAACTCCACATCCTCAATATTAGTAATATAATTAAATAATATCACTTATCGTTATTACACATAATAATTACTTTAATTCACTATTCATCAACTCATATAATTTTAACTAATCATCATCTCGTACCATCTCTTTATCAGTTTTACATTAAATTAATTTTAATTATCTTATTTTAAATATTATTTAATATAAATTCAATTTTATAATAGAGGCACAGCAGTCATTTCTCTTTTTATGCGTGAAGAACTGGAAATCTTAATTAAAATCATACAAATATCGACGTTGACTAGATCAACATCAACAATTACCTTAATTAATTGCATTCAGGCAATCTTGATTGCCTGAGAGTAGATATATTTTCTTACAAGAAAAGTGAAAATTGCTAAAAAAATCCACTCTGATTTTTACAAGCTTTTCAAAGTTCAATTGGATAATATCCGGTTTAAAATTTTCAACGTCACACCAATTTCCATTTCATCCCCAAATTAAGTTAATTGAGTTGTCGACCCTATTAAAAAAATAATAATAAAAAAAATAAAAAAAAAAATTCATATGTCAAGCGGACTAATGATTATCCGTTATACTTATATATAAAACTAAAATTTATAGGTTTATACGTTGCAAACATTCATATCTTTATTGTATTTATTTTTATTGTATGAATTAAATAATTAAATTATACATATACATATTATTGAACGAAGACATTAGAAATACAAAACTATCAATAATATAATAAAATAATAATATATTGTTTTGCATATATCTATAGGGAGACGCTACGGTCCCGTTACGGAACCATTCCGTCGGAGTTTGTAACTGTTAGATCAACTATTCCCTACGGTTACATGATGATCTAACGGTTATAAATTCGGACGGAATGGTTCCGTAACGAGACCGTAGCATTTTCCATATCTATAAGAGACCCCACTGAAACTTCTCGTTCTTTCCTTACCTCTCACTTTTCAATTTTCCCAACCAAAATAATTCCCCTTTTACACGCGCTTCCTATCTTTAATTCATACATTCAGAACCTTCTGGAATTGCCACACGTTTCCGGTTTCTGTATTCCCTCTCCCTCTCTACAATTTAGAACTCCACAGGATTTGCGTTTCTCTCTTTTTCTTTACGTTTCGGGGGCAATAAGGACTTGAACATGGCTCCGCCCACCGTGGATCGGAGTGGCGGAGGCGAATCGACGGCGAACGGCGACGCGCCGCGGTCCGTCCCGACGCCGTTCCTGACCAAAACTTATCAGCTCGTGGATGACCCATCCATCGATGACATCATTTCATGGAATGATGACGGATCTGCTTTCATCGTCTGGAACCCGACGGAGTTCGCCCGCGACTTGCTCCCCAAATACTTCAAGCACAACAATTTCTCCAGCTTCGTTCGCCAGCTCAACACTTACGTGCGTACAATTTCATTCAAAATCTTCAAACTTCTTAGCTCCTGTTTGATTATGAAGGGGATTCTGATTTTCCTGTTTCGATTTTGGTAAATTTCTAGGGATTTAGGAAGGTTATGCCCGATCGATGGGAGTTCTCGAATGAGTGCTTCCGGAGGGGCGAGAAGAAGCTCCTCTGCGACATCCAGCGCCGGAAAATCACCGCGGCGGCACCGACGACGTCTCCGCCGCCGTTGGCGGCGACTCCATTGAAGGCGGTGTCACCGTCCGATTCCGGTGAGGAGCAGGTGATCTCCTCCTCCAACTCGCCGGCTACCGGGCGGGAATTAGGCGGCGGCACGGCGGAGCTGTTGGGGGAGAACGAGAGGCTGAGGAAGGAAAACGTACAGCTTAACAGGGAGTTGAGCCAGATGAAGAGCCTGTGCAACAGTATCTACGTTTTGATGTCAAACTACGCGGGCAGTGGTATGGGTAAGGGCGGCGGCGGCGGCGGGTCAGATCCGGCGGCTAGGCCGTTGGATCTGCTGCCTATGACGAGGTTCTGCGAGGAGATGCAGACCGCGGTGGCGGCTGCGGCGGAGGCGAGGGGCGATGAGGAGTGCAGCCTAAGATCGGCGGCGGAGGAGATCAGCGCGAGGCTGTTCGGGGTGCCGATCGGCACGAAACGCGGGAGGGAGGGGGAGGGGGAGGGGGAGGGGGAGGGTGGGGTGGCGGAGCACGTGATGGATCTGCGGCTGCAGCAGCCGGGAGGGTCGGAGATGAAGACGGAGCCGTTGGATCAAGAGATGAGCGACGGCGGGGATCAAGAATCGTCGTGGCTGACGACGAGGAGCAACTCGAGAAATCGGAGGGTGTGAAAGGGGTTAGGTTGGGGGACGGTGGGGATTGATTTGATGTAGAATTAGTGTACCAAAGCCGGGTCGGTTGTGCGTTCAGGGAGGCACGTGCCGAAAGGGACACGTGTCTGGATAACCTTTTGCTTAGAGGACTTTATTTCAGGAAGGTTCCTTTGTCTTTACCTTCCATTATACGGTCCATAATCTGTTTGAAATTTGTGTACAATGTTTTAAATTTGTGTACTTTTTACCTATTTTATTTTTACCTAGTATTTAATCAATTCATTTGTTTTACCCATTTATAATTCTATTTTTTTTCTGAAAGACATAGAATAAATGTTAACATCGACTTAAGTTCAATGAAAAATTAATCTTATAATTGAAATGCGGGAATTTGAGTTTAATTAATTCAAAGATTCTTAGATTTACTATTGTTTTGTTTGACAAGTCAAATGAGTCATATTTATGTAGTCTCAATGTTGACTATGAGAGGAACGTTAGGGACAAATTAAGAAAAAAGAACACGATTTGAGTTCGAACGTGTGCGTACGGGTTCTTAGTGAGACGCGGGCTAGACCCTGTTGCGAGCGCGACACCCGGATCAGCTCAACATTTGAGCTTACTAGTTGGGCGCGAAGTGTTGTAGCAAATTATATTTTTAACGAGTTTGAAATGAATTCCGACCTCGGGTCTGTTGGAGTACAGTGAGGAATGTCGAAATTATACAACTTAAGAATCACTTACAAAATAAATTTAAGCGCATTGGGATTAAAGATAAGGATTGAACACATATGGTTTAAAATATCGCAGCTCTGAGTCGATTACAAGGCCTACAGAGCTACACATAGGGTTAGACGACTAGGCGGCGTGCGAGCGTGCATAGGTGGGTTCGGCGACCAGTTTTAGCGAGAGAGCTTCAACACGGACTAGCTCGTAAACTCTTGATAAGACCTCTCGCCTTGATCTCGTTAGAGGCCAAAGGTATCTCCATTGAAACTCGATTATACCTGCCCACGGTATTCCGCAATGATTCACCCTTTTCTTGGCTCATCACCATCAAAGTTAGGTAAGTTTTTTGCTTGGGCTATCGCACTAGCATACTGGGTTAAGAACAAGCTCGAAAACCCTCAAAATCTCTCACCGACCCTGGGGGAAGTTGATGAAACCAATCTTGAGCCCCTCCTCAAGGTAGCCAAAAAATCTCGACAGTTCACTGTATCAGAATAACCATGCAATACAGACATATTTTCAAAAGACGTTATATGCCTTGATGGGTTTGCTGACCCGTCATAGGTAAGACTAACCTCTCTGAAATTGGTTGCCAGCGCAACTTCAAGAATCTCTCGAGAAAAAAAATGTCCTCAAGCTCGACCGACAGCCTTTTCCTCGACCTTCGTCTGAAAGTGACGGATTTGCTCCGTCATCTTCTCGACTGCCCAATCTCAATAAATCCCGATGGCCATGTTGCTCGACTCCTACTCCTATGTCTCCCAGTCTGCTCGTACTATAGCGGTAGAGTGCGATGCTTGTTGAGTGAAATGTTGGGTCGCTCCGGTTGTAACTACATCTGCAATCATCATTCTTATCTTCTCCTTAGAAAATGTAATAAGATGTCGTTTTCCTTGCTCGACCTCTCTCCTAGGTGCCCCTTCTGGTTGTGCCCGTGCGACCACAGGGTGTGACTGATCTGCAACTGCAACTTCTACTCCGGCTACCCCTCCCAACGAACTTTTCGAAGCAGCAAGAAAACGGATGCGCGTTAGCGCAACGACTTTCGCGCTAGTTGCTCAATTGCTACCAGAGTTCTTGAGCCTCTAGTGGCGGTTAGGATCGCAAAGGTGCACCCCGGGCCCGAAGATTGAGAATCATGGTCTCCATGATCCTGGTGGAAAAATGTGGTGGGGTCCCTGTGCCTCACAGACGTGTATTGCCACGCCTCGTCAAATGTGGGCTCAAGATTCTTCTTGTGATCCTCGTTCGCCATGGATAATGGAGCTTGATGGCTTTTTGAACAAGTGTACCCACGGACGACGCCAAATAGTACGTCAAAAACCTTCGACCGACTGGATTTGGATTGATCTACCTTCCTCGCTGGTGGATGACCTTCAATACTTGCACAAACTCAACGCCGATGGAGTTTCCTGCGTAGAGCCTCCGATGCTTAAGTCAGAATTGTAAAAAAGATGATGAGAAGTAGTAGAACACTGTATGTGCAAATAGTGTGTAATGTTCTAGTGGCCATACCTTACCCCTCCTTATATAGGGAGGTGTTACCTTGTTGCCCAAGACTATTCGGATAAGCTGTCCGGTCTGCTCAAATTGTCCATCCGTACTACCAAAACTGCTCACTTCTATTAGGCCATTTGACCCTATCCACGCGTGGTCCTTATCCTAATAATATTCTTTCTTATCCATTAGTTTGTATTATTAGACGGTCTATTTGTGCGATTGATCCAAATCACTTCGAGGAAGAATACCGCGTAGGTTGAGCTCATGTGTCGTCCTTTTGGTCGATCCGTCAACCAGTTACTCATTCAGATCGAGTTTCAACCAGGTCATCTAAGGGGCGCTCTAACTCTATTGTCGGTATCCTTTTGAGCTTGAAACGTCCTCCTCGACTTGAAGAGTATTTGTTTTGTAACCCCGTTCGACCTTCGTTCGGCCTACAAGTGCATCTGTTCGACTAACCGGTTCGCCTGGCCTGATCGACTGGTTTATCGAGTTTATTCTACTCGGTGTAGTATCTCATATCTTTTACCATCAAATGACTATGCTTGGAACGAAAACTTGAACAGATTGTGTTCTAGAATCTGATTGAAAATGATCTGGTTGTTCTCCATATTACTCCCATAATAGTTCTTAATCCTCCTAGATTAACCTTCTTATTTTCCCACTATTTTTCCTATCAAACTGCGCACGCACTCCTATAGCCCAAGCTCAATGTCTGTTTCCGACAAAGTTATCCCTAGTTTTTCTTTTTTTGAGAGTTCAAATCTGTTTAATTTATCAATGATGTCCTGCTCCATGGCTACCATGATCAGAACCAGAATCTCAATAGGAATGTAGACTCACGAAAATCAGTCGACCCTACTAGCAGAACTCGCAACTAAAAGCCCCAAAGAACCCTAACCTAAAAGAAATGGAAACAACAAAAGCACCCACAGAGACGAAACCAAAGAAACGGTAAGAGAGAAAACTTCGGACCACCTTAACTTAGAAAAACTGAAATTCCAATTAATAGTACTAGGATGAACTCTAGGAAGAGAGGGATTTTCCAACGAGAGTGGAACGAATATGAAAATGAGTTAGTTATTTAATATTTTATCAAACAATGAAAAAAAAACCTGAACTTTTTAATCTCATAAAAAATATACATTTTTATCAAATATATTATTATTATAAATAAATAAATAAATAAGTAATTTTAAATATTATCTTGAATTTTTAAAGCATTATATACGACAACAAAAACTTGGACAATAAAAGCATTAAAGAAATTATATTGGCCACATAAATTTTGCAAATCCGAATGTGAAAAATATTATAATAAACAATTCTCGATCATTTGCAGACGATAAATTATGTAATTCGTCTATCTTCCAAATAAATAAAATGGAACAGAGAATGTATCGGAACATGATCAAAACGTTTTTAAATAATAAATATCCTACCAGATAGGGGAGAGGTGGACCATAAATAAAATATACAATAGGAGGAGTTGATTAATGATTGCTCTCTGCCAATAGGTCCATGGAATAAAAGTAACTTACTTTAAAGAATAGCATAAAATTGATGCAAAAATGCTTCATAAGAGGAGACTATGTACATGCCATTTGTGGCAAAGCATCCTTCAACGCTGGCTCTTAGTCCAATCCCCCTTTTGATTGGATTTAAACACGTCCCCAAGAATTATGAAGATAAGTTAGTTTTTGGTCCCTCGTAATGTGTATTGCATTTTGAGCATCACCCGAAAAAGTCGAATTCCCATTTTCTCAAGATATCGTTTTTTAATCGGCGGACATATTCTCGATTCCCTTTCGGCCAATCATTCACAGACAGTGTGTATGCTGTTAAATATGAATTGTGGGAATGGCAAACTAGCATAGAAAGTCGGCACAATCGTTCATCTCTTGTGTATGTATGCCATGCGAATATGTTAGATGTTGGATATTTACTGAACTCGATTTTGACATAAAGCGAATAAAACGGTGATTGAAATGATTGGCAGTTGAAGATATGCGAGTGAAATAAATAGTAAAAATCTTTCTTAAGGAATAGCTAAGTAGATGAACTGTTCCACACATGTTTCATTAAGAATGTGTACACATCACAACTTTGTATTGCATGCAAATATTCTCAAAGAATCTCGTGACTTGTAATAAACCCAGGTCATCTTCTTGGCCACTCTATAAAAGCCCACCCGAACTCTTCAATCGATCTTTACACACAACACAAAAGAGGACAATACATATATATATATATATATATATATATATANNNTATATATATATATATATATATCTAAGCATAGTTCCCACATTCACTTCTTGACTGAAACTAAGTAAAGACTTTGTCCTGAAACTATGCCGAGGTCATTAGATTCGCTCTCTGTAGGTAGAGTCATAGGAGAAGTTGTAGACGATTTCGTGCCTTGTGTTAGTTTGACTGTAACCTACAATAGTAACAGGCAGGTTGCCAATGGCCATGAGCTTATGCCAGCTGTCATCACGGCCAAACCGTGGGTCGATATAGGCGGTGACGACATGAGGGCTGCTTATACTCTCGTAACTATCGCTTTATTCGTTTTTCTTTTTTTTTTTTAATAAAAAAAAATGAAATAACCATCATATGCCTGTTTTAAAATTCTTACAAAAATGCATCTCACTTGTGATGTTTTTCAAGGTCATGACTGATCCTGATTTTCCAGGCCCTAGTGATCCATACTTGAAGGAACATCTCCACTGGTTTGTATTATCAGCTTTAAACAAAATAATAATAATAATTGCATCAGTAATAAAAACTCTATTTTTAGGTCAAATTTTGCTTATGGGGGTGTATATAAATGTTGTCCTGTCCTTTTTTTCTGTTTGCAGGATTGTTACAGACATTCCAGGTACAACTGATGCATCTTTCGGTAAGTTTTCTTGCGTATCAAGAATTATTCTCACCTAAAAACAACTTTATATTCTATGGCAATGAATCTGAAATATTCGAGCTATATATAAAAGTTATCCACTGTTTCTCTTGGGTTTTATCTCTAGCCTATCCCAACTTGTTTGGGACTAAAAGGCTTTGTTGTTGTTGTTGTATATATAAAAGTTATCATTTTTTTTTTTTTT
>CACSLK010003813.1:1611738-1640028 GCA_902706635.1 Striga hermonthica
TTTTTTTTTTTGTCTCCTTACGAGTAAAAACATGAACCAGGGAGAGAAATTGTGAGCTACGAGGCACCAAGACCGGTCATTGGGATCCACCGGTATGTGTTTGTTCTGTTCAGACAGAGAGCGAGGCACACCGTGTGGGCCCCAACTTCGAGGGATTATTTCAACACGAAGAGGTTCGCAGAAGAGAACGGCTTAGGTTTGCCAGTGGCTGCAGTTTACTTCAATGCACAAAGAGAGACTGCATGCAGACGACGATGATTATTAAACCATAGTAAAGAGAAAAATGAAAATATTGTCTGTGAAGAGTTTCTGTTCTGTGTGCTCCTGATGGTTTGGTTTATCATAAAACCATTTTTTGGTTTGTTTGATGTTTCAGACTGTGTGTACTAGGAATAATGAGTGTTGGTGCTGATGTATGAGGGGTTTTCTTGTTATTTTCTGATGATGTGTGTTGTAAATTGTAATATATAACAATCATGATTGTTAATCACTGTTTTATTTAGTTGTCTTTTGAAGTATTGTCTTCTAATTAACAGTAATGGAGAAAATACATACAAGAATTAGTTAGCCAAACATTTTCACTTTCTGAATTTAGTTCTAAAAGATATGAAGAAACAGTGTGCATTCATGGAATTCATTTAGCAACAAACAATAACACTTCCTTTACATACACCTCAAGATTCCTAAAACACCACATACAAACAAGAACCAATACTTTGTCAACAAACTGCTAACACAGGTGGATTGGCTCAAGAAACAGAAAACACATCAAAAAAAATCTAACAACACTCACATTTAGCATACCTAAAAATCTTAAACCAGCTTACAATTATTCCCCCTTCCCAATATTTTATATTGAAACAAAAAAGGAAAAGAATTCCTTGCAAGAAAAAAAACCAATCGTCATGCGTTAATCTCGGCATTGCACTGGTTCTCCCTGCTGCAGCTCCTCCTACCCCAAAACATACCCGAACATGTTGTTGTCTTCTCCAACCTCACGCCCTCCATTTTTTCCCGTTCATCTGTAACGGGCTGCGAACCATCCGGGCAATCCTGCCCGGGCCTTCCATCGAAGTTCGGGCAGGGCCCTTCTTTATTGCACGTGCAGAGAGGGATCACCACTGATGGAAAAGGGCTGCACGTGACGGGACAAAAGATGTCTGACGAGACAGAATCTGTTCGTCTCCCTTTCCTGGGCTCGGGCGAGCGGGAAGCCTCGGGAGGGTCATGATGCTCCCTATGGTGGTGGTGGAGCATGCAAGGCGTGCACAGGCCGAGGGACGATATGGGTAATTTGATCTGTTTTTCGGTGGTGGGGCCCGCCAGGCGGGCAAAGGACAGGATGCCGTGGCGGCAGAGGGGGCAGGGGATTGTGCCGGGAGGTATGGTTGATTCGAGAGGGATGTTGCTGGTCGAGCAGAGGTATAGAGCACATCGAACACATAGTTCGTGCGCGCAACCTGAGAATATTGTAAGGTGCATGCGTGTAAGAATATTTATAAGTCTAATTTTGAGGGGTGTATTGAGGATCTTGATGACAAGTAAAGTGCACATGCGATGGACATGGTGCTTAATATTTTTGGTCGATTAAATTTAGTAAAATAATTAATTAACTAATTTATTAAATATAAAATATAGAACAAATGAGCTTCTAATGTATTTTCTTTCAAAAATAACATAATGATGTACTAATATAAAATGAATGAAATAATATATTACGACCCCAACAAAAATATATGAAAAGTGAGTCCCTAATGAAAACAAAAATATCTAAATAAGGACATATATAATATAGATGCATTAGTTTTTTTATTTATTCATGTTAGATGATTCAAGAGTGATTTTTGTTCATTTTGGTTTTCACGTTCTCATAAAATATTTTCATACCCGTTGAAGCTCAATACATCAATAGAATTAAAAAATTCTTCTTAACTTATTTAGAAAAACGTCTACTTTATTCAAACATATAATAATATTCTAGCCAAACATATAGTCAGTCAAACTTTTACATGATTATATGATCTTTATAAGGTATTTATAGCTCTGTGAAACAACCAATTGCATCATTAAAATTTTTTGTATTTTTTTATTATTGTATAAACTATACATTACTATCTCTCCACATTATCTCTCCACATAGACAAAATTGGTACCTATCCCCGTTGGGGCATCGCTCCATGGGGTGGGAACGAATTTCATCAAACATTGACTTTCCAATATCTTAGTTACAAGTACTTCTCAAGAAACGCTAAATTATTTTTTGAAATCATCACATATTACATGAAAATACGTACTCTATTGCACATACGCTCGAGCACAATACACTAGTGCGATTGTAATTATTCCTATCAAAATATGATAAATTCATTTAAACATTCAAAAAGATTTTCATCAGGCTCCAAAATTCTGTTTTCAATGTTATTTATTAGGAAGATAGACGAACTACACAACATAAATATTGTTTGCAAATCATTGGTCATCTTGGCTGTTGCAATAATTGGAGTTGTTTATCATAATATCTTTCTCATTTGCCCAATATATTTATGTGCCTAATAACTTCTTCTATGTTTTTATTGTCTAACTTTTTGCATCATACATAATGTAATGAAAATTCAAGATAAATATTTGCTTGATTTTTAACAATGACAAAACAAAACAATGAGATAATATTGAGAAGCATATCATTTGTCAAAATATTTGAGATGAGAAGAATTAAAATTCTATTATATTATGATACTTTTAGTCATCTGTGAACTTTATTAATACGAAGTCATTATTAAAATATAATTTATGTATTACAAAGTTTATAATTTTTTTATTATTTAAAGCATAACATTTTATTTTTTTTTTTGCCAATGTTTCATAAAATATTTTTTTTTTTGGTACAGGGACCTTCCAGTTTCTGGATCCACAGGGGAACCGACTAATCCGGAATCGAGCCGGTTTCTGGATCCACAGGGGAGCCAATGTTTCATAAAATATTAAGTAACTAACAAATTTTCATATTCACCAAAAATATATGTTTACAACTCATTTATTTATCCTTTTAATTCGCATAGTTAATGTTAGTAACAGTTGTACGTTTACATCTATTTTGTACTTTTTCCTTATATGCAACCAAAAGTTTATCTTATGTTATTTTATACTTAATAAAATCAATTTAACATGAATTTATAAATTATTTTATAAGATATTTTTAGGTCCATTTATTTTTTAAATTTGTATGAGTATATATATATATATATATATATATATATATATATATTATATGGATAGACATAATTATATTAACATTATTGGAAATAAATGATGTGTATACTTATAAAAAGAGCAACAAATAAAAAATATTAAGTATTTCGAAATTGAAAAATCTAATGGTAGAAAGTAATTACATTTTAATTAAAAAAATTAAGACTTGCAAACACACACACACACACACATATATATATATATATACTTAAAAGTTCTAGTTAAAAAAAAAAATAAAAAATAAAAAAAAAAATAAAAAAAATTGCATAGTTTGTTTTATTTTTCCAATTAGTCATCTCCAATTGATATAGCACTTTAATTAATTTTATCACTTGTTTGACTTTTGAACTAAATGCGAGCTATAAGTTTTTCATTGTGTAGCCTTACATTATATTACATAGAACATTATTCCTACCATTGTTTAGTTATTATAATACTAATAAAATAATTAAGGAATTTTCAACATAGATGTATCTTGTTTGTTTTGAAAAAATTACTAATTATCATAAATAAAATTATAATTACATTCGTGTTATATTTTGTATCATTATCAATAATTTTCATAGTAATTAGTTGCACACAATATTATATAATGCAAATTTTTTTATTGATTTGGAGCCCTACTTTTATTACAAGAAAATTATGAAACTCCAACGAAAATTTATTACAACAAAATTGAACAAAAATTCTAACAAATATTTCAATGTTATTACTCCCGTTGAATAAAATTCTAACAAAAATATTTCGTCGAAATCATGGTAAATCCATGTTTATTTAATAGGTCTGTGTCGGCCTCCATCCCAACATATGTAACACAAGGTATCTAACAAAATTTGTGGGAACATTTTTTATAATTTTAATCATGCCTCCTATTTAGAAAATAAAATTAGAAGAATAAAGACAAAAAATAAATTAATTTACATCTCAACTAATTATAATTTAATTTAGCTCATAACTTTATTTAACTTATAATATAAACCCGGTCTCACAACTAAAGGAAATATGACAAATCTCAAAATTTACAAACTTACCCTATAAATTTATTTTCTAATATTGATGATAGCTTCTATTTTCTCTTTTGCAACATATTTTTTCTCTAACTTCAAAATATATTTTTTTAGGTCTTTTTTAACTAATGTAAGTGGAATTTTATTTATATATTCATAAGTTATAAATTAATTTTCGAGTCAACTATACTACAACATAATTTTTTTTTTCATAATTTTTTTTTTTTTAAAATATATTATTTTTTATGATTTTATTAAGAAAAATTATGATTTTTTAACATTAAATAACTCATTGTGACTGTATTCTAACTTGTTGGATTCACAATTAATTTTCCAATGAAACTTCCATTGAATAAACAAGTTAAAAGTTTTGGGAAAGAACAAAATATGGAATGAACAATTGAACATGACAGATTAAAACATAGCCAAAAGATTAGTAAGATTTCAACAAATATTATTACTACTTCTGCCAATAGTTTTATGCCACTGAAAAAAGTAAGGCAGCAGGGGAAGTTTAGATAGACGAACCTTTGGCAGCTACAGTACATACTCTCTCCAAGCAAACGGCACAAGTATCAGCATCATCAGAAGCACTAGCCGAGAACTGCAACCCACAGTCTCTGCAAAAAAAAAGGGACATGAAATTTGACGTTCGACATTCTCAACTGATGAGAAAATAAGCAATAACTACCTAAACTACATAAGTTGCATGTTACAGTTGCATCAGCTAATTCAGAATAATGTTACCTTACCTTGCTATACTTAGAATGCTCATAAGCGGCAATGATAAATAATTAGACGGTGGGAATACAGGTATTGGCAGGTCCGAATTAGGTTCCAAAAGGGGCTCAAGCCAATGACGGCCCCACATTCTTGCAACATCAAGCGGAAGCCATCTGTGACAATATTCCCCACGTTAGTTGAAGAAATTAATGTACATCGACCAATACATAATCAAATGTTCAGAAACAAATTACCCGTTGCAGTTTAATGATAAACGACTAGCCCCTCTGGCAAGAAGGATCTGCAAAGGCGTAAGAGTCACGTTTCAATATAAATACAATGACTAAAAGTACAAAAGAGAAATTAATTGATACATTCGACAAAAATGTTGAGAAGTTAATGAACACTGACTGATCATTACCTGACAGCATTTCAAATTCCCTCCACAAGCTGCATAATGCAATGCAGTGCTCCCAGCCCCTATAATAATAGCAAGATTCCCTAAACCGATAAACAAAAAGAGATCTTTGAAGAGATATTATCCACATTAAAAAAGATAATTTACCGATCAAATCCATTGAGGCCCCATATTGGAAGGTGACGGCTGAAACTTTTGCATGAAGGTCAAGTAGAAGTTGTACACAGTCAAAGTATCCGTTCAAAGCAGCCATGTGAAGAGCAGTAATTCCTCCATCAGCAGCCTTGTTCACGAACTTGGAGAGACCACTGAATGAATGTGTAAGACAGTGCATAATGAGAATATCAGTTCATGTTTCTGGTTTTGCATTTTCATGCAAAGAGACATCATTTCTGAGCAGAAGGATTCTCTTTATGGAAGATTTACTATCATTATGAATCATAACCTCGTCATCAAGGAAGATTTATCATATTTCGCAAAATTAGATCAGTAGCTACATTTTCGATTCTTCTGATAAGTTAATCTTTCTTGAAACAACTCTTAAACACTCCAAGCTCGTCTGTAAGGAGTCAGCAACCTCAAACATGATATTTGTTGACCTAAATTTCAAATTATGCAGATCCAACCCTCATTGGCAATCTATCTTCAAATTCAAAGAAAGAAATAAACCAAGATAACTCCTTTCAGCTTCACTCTTTTCATGGCATCCCACAACGTTAACGAGCAACAAGGTAAAACAATAAAACATATTAATTCATTTTTGAGAAAAAAGAAACCTCTGCTCGTTCGTGGTACGGCTGTTGGAACCATCACTTGATTCATTTACTGTTTGATGATTAAGCGATTCATAGGGAATGCTAGGAACAAAATCTGCAACAACTAATCTGACACATCTCGCGTGTCCATTTACGGCCGCAAAATGAAGAGCGGTCCTCCCACTGAGATAATCTGCTCGAACAACCTAAGAAGCACTCAACAGGATCACCAAAAAGTAAAATTAAGTATTTGTATGGTCCGTACACAAATTTGATCGGACAAAAACAAAAGGGCTGAATTATACTAATCTGCCACGAACTTTAAACTTAACGGGAAAGACTCACATTGCATCTGAAAAGCAGAAGAGTTTGAACCACTTCCCAATGCCCATATCGACATGCTTGCATCAATGCTGTCTGAAGAAGCAATTATACAATACTTAGAGATTTGGATTTAACAGAGATCAATCATTCAAAGACAGACACACACACACACACACACACACACAGAGAGAGAGAATTCTGACATGATCTGATCATCACTGAAAGAACTACCAACAATCAGAATCAAGACTGTTTGCACACCGTTCGTAATTTCTTCAAGAGGAAAAAAAAAAAAAAGGAAAAAATTAACAGAAAGCAAAAGGGAGCTAGAATTTTTGTCACCACGACGAACCTGGCCACAATAATTTCTCGAATTTACATCAGCTCCATTCTCTAACAGCAATGCCACGATCTGAAAAATCCCAAAATTTCCACAAATTAGGGCCACACGACCAAAACCCACAATAAAACCACTGTGAATCGGAATAAACTCATTACACCTTAAATGGGGGATGACCAAAAAGATTGATATCATATTTTGAAGAAGAAATAAATCTTAGAGAATGACAAAAAGATTCGATTTTTGACCTCATTGTGGCCTTTGGCAGCAGCAAAATGAAGGGGTGAGTTCAAACCACCAAAAGTAGAATACTTTGAAAGGCATGGATTGCAATCTAACAGCATCTTTGCCTCTACGAAATCTCCATCTCTTGCAGCTGATACTAATCGCTCCCCTGAAGCAGAACATCCAAATGAGTTCCCCATTCTCTTTTTTTTTTTTTTTCCTTTTTTTTTGGATGGATTAATTTTCTCTCTCTATCTTTCTTGAGTGCTTCTTGTCTTTTCTGTTTCCCTTGTGCCCGGACAAAAAGGATTGATCTTTCTCGCTCTAAATCTTCGTACCAGATTATGTATGTGTTTGGTGGATTTCCACAGGTTGGTGTGAGTGAATTTCAGGGAGATTATGAGTGATGAAAGATTATAAGGTCAAACATGTCGGTGAACAAATTCTTCAAACAAAGTTGCAAGAAAGGATGATTGGATGCCCCCAACAAGAAAATGGTAGATTTTCGTGATGTTTATTGCTCAGTTTTTTACTGTTGCCTTTTATTTTGTATAGTAGGCTCTAAAGGTGCAGCCTCCAAGAACCCCGTGAATTTTAACTTTTCCTTTTTTATTTTTGTTTCCCCAAATTTTCTTTGGACAATATTATCATGGATAGGGGTGAACAAAATCGAACCGAAACTTAAAAATCGAGACAATTCCTGCAATTCGGTGCAGTTCAATTCATTTTTTTATGTACAAAAACTTCTGTTTTCTGTTTTCCTACATTATAGTGAAGTGCGGGTATAATGTTTTCGTAAGTTCGGTTTTCATATTTATTCAGGTTCGGTGCTGTTTTGGACCGAATCGCACTAAAATTGAATAAAATATGTAAAAAGATCGAAATAAAACCGAAAATAAAGTTAAACAATATATATCAATGTGGTTCATTTTTTTCGTAAGTTGTAGTTGATGGAGATAAGGATGTTTAGAATCTTTAATTATTATTATTATTATTATTATTATTATTATTATTTTTATTATTATTATTATTATTATTAGTGGTATTATAGATTTGTTAGGAAACTTATTTATCACTTTGTTAGGAAACTTATTTATCACTTTGTTAGGATTCTTGTCTTGTTAGACAAGTTAGTATTATTAGAGATCTTGTCTTGTTGGACAAGTTAAGAATAATGTTTAGGAGTCTTATTTAAAGGGCTCCCCCATCTATTGTTTTATGCAGTAGAATTTGATGAATGAAAATAATTGATCGTGATTTCTTTTGGGAGAGTATCCCGTGTTCTGGAGAGAGTATCTCCTTGTATCTTCCCGCTCGTTCACGCTTTCCCTACATCAGTTGGTATCCAGAGACCGGGTACGTTCCCCGATGCCGCCAATGAGAGGAGACACCAACGATCCTACCATCTACGACCGATTGCAACGGATAGACGATCGGATTCAAGGTATGGATGATCGGTTGATGAACTTTCTATGGAGATCGAGGAATTACGGGTTGCTATGAATACCATGATGAACGAGGTACGTACGAACCGCGAAGGGGCTGACCGGGGCCATCGCGGAGGGATAAGCGGAGGTCGTGGGGGTCGAGGTTATTGTGGGGCGCCCCGCCGACGATCACCACTGCCAACGTTGACCGGCGATGTTTCCGACGACATATCGAGGGACCACGACTTACGGTGGAGTGCTGTTTTCGACAGACCTCCACGCAGGGCCGATGGCAGCGAGCGCACGGGCGAGGAAAACCTAGGAGCGGCCCGATTTCGCAGTCCACAGCAATCTGAGGAGGGTGTTGATTACCAATTTCGGGCCAGTCGCGCAACCCTAGGTGGCTATTTCCTGCGAGATGCATCAGGCTTCAACCATGAATTTCAGAGACGAGGGCCCGATCGAGAGGACTCAAGCTTCACTGGGCTCGGACAGCCGCGCCGCCGCTGGGACGACGGGTACGAGGCGGCAGGCTATGGCGGCGCAACCCGACGACGCACGAAGGTGCCTACTGGGTTGTCTTTTTTTGATTCCAAGGGGACAAATTTTCGGCGTACTGAGGCGGGCTGGGGTCGCGTGGGGCGGCGCATCGGTGAGGATGCCGGCGACTACCATCGTCGAGTTACCTGTTCGGACGAACTTACCCTAGGCGATTTCTGGCCACGCGCACAACGGAGGCCAGACGGAGGGCGTGCAGCGGATTGGGAATTGGACGGCCGACGCGCCGCTGAGGAATGTCCCGATGGACCTGGGCACGACCGGCGAGGCACCGACGCCGGATTGGCAGAGGCGCAGCGACGGGAAGGGAGAGGTGGAAGGATTTGCGATTTGTGCGTTGTGCAGAGAGAGATCGATGGGCAGAGACGCGAAGTAGAGCTCGAGAATTATCTTCACCATTTTGGGCCTTTGCAAGGGCGGCCCAGTTCCGTTAATTTGGACCAAGTGAGAGATGATTTTATTCCATATTTTTGGGCCAGTGAAGTGGCTGCGGCAATTGGGCTTGAACAGTGTAATTTTGGCAGCACTTTTGGTCAATGGGTGGGTGATGTAGGGAAGCGTACGAGTGGGACGATAAATTGAGAACAGTCTCAAAATACCAAGAACAATATCAATTTTTATTCATTAATTAACCATCCATCAAAGTCATGGGGTTGAACAATATATAATAATCATAATCCTAGTCTCCTAAACTTGCCCAACAAGCTAGATAATTATTTACTTGTCCACTAAGCAAGTAATTATTCTCTTACCAATTAACTACTAATCATAAAAGGAATAATAATAATAATAATAAAATAATAATAATAATAATAATAAAATAATAATAATAATAATAATAATAATAATAATAATAATAATAATAATAATAATAATAATAATAATAATAATAATAATAATATTCATTCTCTATCATTCTCTCCCGGTTGAGCAGGATTCGGCCTCGAATCCGATCCGTTCATGTTGGAGCTGTCCCCATGACAAGAATACCCCCGATATTTCCCTCGATCGAACACAAAAGTTGAAGGTCCTCCAACAACAACTTCGAACGTAAAAAGAATCACGGTCACGGAAGTAACTGCTCGTTTGCCGCGCTCAAATCCATAACGACGGCCAGACACCCCGTTGTTGGGAGACTTCGCGAAAGGAAATTGAAAAATGGTCCACCAATTATCGGGCATCGGCTGTGGCTCCGAAAAACCATCTTTGGCCAAAATTGCAAAAAATCGGGTGGGTGACGGCTTCCCATTCGAAGACGTAATCGTTGCAACATCCCCTGCGGGATCCTTATTAGTGTAATAATATGTTTTCGTCCCAGGGGCCTCCTCATCAAAAATGGACGGACCGTCGTACATTGCCCCGTCAACGTGATCCTTGTCGAAGCTAGGAATGTCAGCGCGAAACAAGCCCACTGATAGAGAATGAATATTATTATTATTATTATTATTATTATTATTATTATTATTATTATTATTATTATTATTATTATTATTTTATTATTATTATTATTATTATTATTATTTTATTATTATTATTATTATTCCTTTTATGATTAGTAGTTAATTGGTAAGAGAATAATTACTTGCTTAGTGGACAAGTAAATAATTATCTAGCTTGTTGGGCAAGTTTAGGAGACTAAGATTATGATTATTATATATTGTTCAACCCCATGACTTTGATGGATGGTTAATTAATGAATAAAAATTGATATTGTTCTTGGTATTTTGAGACTGTTCTCAATTTATCGTCCCACTCGTACGCTTTCCCTACATCAGTTGGTATCAGCAGTCAGTACAGTCGCGATGTCGCCGGGACGAGAAGATGCCGCAAACAAACAACGTGATGCAACCTTCAACGATCTGTTTCAACAAACTGACTATCGATTTGAAGAGGTGGACGTGCGTTTCACGGATTGGTTTGCAGATCTTTCGACGGGGATCGAGGATGTGTGTTTGACGCCGAACAACGTGATTGTTGCGGATTTGCAGATGAACTGTGCCGCCGGCGACCGGGGTGTGCGCGGGGGAGTTCACGGAGGAAGTGAAGGTCGTGGTCCAGGCGGGGCGCCCCGTCGACGATCTCCACAACCACCGTCCGGCGATGTAGACGGCGAGGAGACCATCTTGGAGGTGGATCCCTTCGGAGAGTGGCCGCCTCCGCCTGTCGAGACTAAGCTCGTTGTTGTACACAACGGCCAACAAGGTGTGGTTTTTGAGGAGAATGACGGACTATTGTACGACGGTCCGCCTATTTTTGATGAGGAGCCACTTGTGGTGTCGATGGAGGACGAGTACCATGTGGTTGTAGAATCATCTATGAGGCCAGAGGTTGTGCCTGGAATGGATGTTTTCAGTGAATTGGAAGATGAATTTTCATGGTCTTTTATTCAACAAGCATATGTGTTGGATAACTCGCATAGTGTGCCCAAAAAGGACAAAGTAGAGAGTTGCTGCCATAGATTTTCTGCTTGTGAGTATACCAAGTTAATGGCCCGTCAAATTGGCCCGATCGGGATTGTGGAGCAGTTGAAGACGAGATTACTTCGGATTCGAGGGCGAATCCTTTTCGACAGGGAGAGAATGATGGAGATAAGGATGTTTAGAATCTTTAATTATTATTATTATTATTATTATTATTATTATTTTTATTATTATTATTATCATTATTATTAGTGGTATTATAGATTTGTTAGGAAACTTATTTATCACTTTGTTAGGAAACTTATTTATCACTTTGTTAGGATTCTTGTCTTGTTAGACAAGTTAGTATTATTAGAGATCTTGTCTTGTTGGACAAGTTAAGAATAATGTTTAGGAGTCTTATTTAAAGGGCTCCCCCATCTATTGTTTTATGCAGTAGAATTTGATGAATGAAAATAATTGATCGTGATTTTTTTGGGAGAGTATCCCGTGTTCTGGAGAGAGTATCTCCTTGTATCTTCCCGCTCGTTCACGCTTTCCCTACATCAGTAGTGCAATTTGTTTCTTTTCTTTTTTTTTTTCTACGTTCGATTGTTTGCGGTTCGATGCGGTTTTATGGAGGAATAGTTTGAACAACATGTCATGCTCTTTTATAAATATTATAATACATACATTTATTATAAAATATTATAATTTTATTAATTATTTTTTAAACATGACATTTTCGAACTTGAAAAGATATAGATATCTAAGCTTTAGATCTCTCCAATAGTGTCACTCATTTGTATTGAAGGAGATGACGTTTATAAAATTGGATATGTACATAGTCTCGTATTGTTTATCTCACAGTATTATATTGTTCAAATTTGTGAACTATATCATGAATACAAATTTTTGTATGAGTTAGTCTAATCGTTAAATGGGTTTACTCATCATATTTTATTGATAAAAATGCATATATACGCTATAAAATGTCATGATTTTGTTTATATTGTTTTTTAAAGTGTGACATTTCAATTTAAAAATATGTAAATCTATTAAAAAATGTGATTGTTTAACAGTTTGGCCTCATCAACAGTATTGTTGTATAATGAATTGATGATTGTCAAAATCCATTAGTGAGCCCTAATATGCTATGATGAGCTCGGGTTTTCTTCCGAGAGCGGTGCATAGCAGTTTAGGTAAAGAGCCATATTTTATTTGTGAGGTCGAGTCTAGAGCTCGAAAGACCAAGAGGTTAGGTCGCGATGAGGTCGAGTTGTTACGACTTGACTTAAGGGTGTGGTAATTAAAGTCGATCCACTCATGCAGGGGATTGTTGGAAAGTCATTTATAAAAACATAGGTTTGACCCAATTTTGATTGATTTTTATGACTAAATATTTAATTCTGTTTGAATTAAGTTATGTAAAAAATTCTACATTCCGAGTAGATACTCGTGGTATATTTATTTCTCAAAACTAATTTTCGGTGAGTGAGAAATAAATCATTAAAGTTAGTTATTAATCGGTACTTAAAATGTTGGTTGTGGAGTTGAAAAGGTCAATAGTTCTTTCCCACATTGGACTCTTAAGTAAGATTAACTCTCTTTATTATAATAAAAAGAGTTAGAGAGATCACAACAACAAAGCTATGCACCAAGTATTGATGGACTTGGGCGGCCTTGGACGATCTGGGTCGGTATTGGCCTTTCGCCCAACCACTATATATCTTTTTATTGCAATTTTATTTCCAAATTTGTGGCCAAATAAAAATTCAAATCTAGTTAGATTTGAACTCAAGTTTTGACCCAACAAATATGACCTTTACCAGGTTCATTGAACTTGGCCATATGACCTTCCACCTGACAGTTATGGTTGTTATCAGGTAGACTGAAGGTGAGTTAACACCTGAAAACGTTACAACATTTTGTCCATTTAAAATAACCATCAGTCGGTTGTTATTGGTTGGACGTTTACAAGCTGAACATCAAAGGTCTCCCACTTGTGCTGGAAGTCCTATAAATAGGACATGGTATAGAGCCGCAAAAGACACTTACAATCTCATCTGCATTCTTGCGCTTCCCCCATAGCCTCATGCATATACCTACTGCTCAATTCTTGACTCCGTTCAAGTTTGCTGGATCTCGAAAGTTATTGTGCTGCAACCTTTGAGACGTCAGCCGTTGTACCCGTCAGTACATTTCGAGGCATATTCGTCTTGCGAAAAGAATAAAAAATGGGAGAAAATTATAATAGCTTCATAGTGAGTACAAAATCAATGGGTCATAAATCTATAATTAATAATCATATTAGGTGAGCATATGAAGGCGACTTGACGCAAAGTTGCCAACAAAGTGACTCAAGAGTGGTTGAAACCAGTTGTTGATAATTATACACAAGCTTAACCTCTAGACTTTTTGAATTTATGCATCAATTGTCTCTGAAAGTTGAGTAATTTGATGGCTGGCACAATTAACTCCCTAGTATTTTTGCTAATAACTTGTAGAACTAGCTAGATTCTCTAATATACTAAAATGATCACTAATTTCCTCCCAATACCATAGGATGATTAAAAGAAATAATATATTGATGTTGTTATACATATTCACTGTAAGATAATTATATATTTAGACATATTTCAAAGTGATTAACATAGAAATTCTATGGAGTCATCCATAATTTTATGTACTGACACATGTCCGATGTGCAGTTATTGTAGAACACGTGTCAATACATCATTTGTGAATAACAATAGATGGCTCCATACGCCGAGCCATCCGATAACTCCACAACAAAAACGATGATTAACATGTGTGAGTTGATTACAATGTGCATGTTTGTGTATATAGTTGCAAATAGGCCGAAGTGTGCGACTTCTAATCGTTTGAGCTTGCAGACAAGGATCAATTGGAAAAATTTATAATCCCCAACTACTTGAGCAACGACCTTTTTGTAAAAAAAATTTAACCTTAAACTTGTTTGAAACGTCATGAAGATTATGAGCTCTTGTGATAAACTTGTTTAATCTTGAGGATTATGAGCTTTTGTGCTTGTACTTCATTTTGATGATTATCCAATGTTTCTGTACGGTCTCTATGACTTGGTGTCATCTTAAAATGGGCCAGTTTTCCGGATCAACTCACCAATCCATAAATATGGGTTGATTTGGACAATGAGGATTGTGTTAGTGCAGGCCCATTTATATGCGGACCTCTTCAACTCTATTCAAGCTGCATGCCGGGCTGGCCTCCAAAGCGGTTCAGTTCGGGCCAGGTCACCCCGAAATTATGAGTATCTAAATTTGTTTAATCAATATTCTTCGAATTTGGGTACAGTCCAAAAAACCATCCCGATATTGGTCACTTTCAAAATTGGTCATATAATTTCAAAACTTAATCAAATTTTGTCATTTTGTAATCAAACTTGGTCCTTTATTAATCACATTTTAATCCATGTTTCGGATAAAACAGACCATATTTGATTAAATTTTGAAATTGTAGGATCAATTTTGAAAGTCGTCAATATCGAGGTGGTTTTTTTAGATTGTGGCCAAATTATAGGGCTAATTTTGAAATTATGCCCAAAAGGTGATATATTTTTTACAAACGAAGTCGAGTCAGTGACATTTTGCCAAAATTTTGAGGAAAATGCTACATGTACATAATAAATGTACATAAAGGTGTACATAACACTCACATGGAGTAGGGTCCACTTAATTTTGTATTTTTAGTGGGTCCCACTCAATGTGAGTGTTATGTACACCTTTATGTACACTATTATGTACTCGTAGCATTACTCAAATTTTGATAATGTGACTTGATTACTTGAGGATGGTGGAACTTAGAAGTACATTTAAAGTCTGCAAAAAAAATGGAAAAATAGCTGAACACAAAAACCGCGACTTCGAAACAAACAGGAATTCACACAATGGGATCAGCTGCATATAAATACCTTGACACCCAATTTTGGTAACTTCAGAGCTATAACAATCGCCATGTTCACGAGACGTTTGTTGCAGAAGGCCGTCCGTCGTCGTCATCAGGTACCAACCATTCAATTTCCTACTCACGTTATTCAATCGAAATCTCGGCGAATCGAATTTGATGCAACAATTCGATTTTTTTTTTTTTTACATTTGTCTGTTTTAGTTCCAAGAAAAGGGTTTACTGACGTCGGAAGACGTGAATGTTCGGATCGATGTGCACTATGGGATTCCTTCCACGGCGTCGATTGTTGCTTGTGATCAGATACAGCGCCTGCTGGCGATTGGCACATTGTAAGCCTACGAAACACCTTTCTTGATTAATTCAAGATTCAATCTTTGCACATGTTGACTTGTCCGGTGAACTACTTGGAGTTATGTAATGTTGTACCTGGCTTATAGTAAGTAGGGGAATTCGTAAAAATGCTACCTTTGTTCTTTGTGTTTGTAAAAAGGTAACCTTTGTCTTTCACGTCCATAGCAAGGACGAGAACGACTGCTATTATCGGGCAAAGGTTACATTTTTGTGAACACAAAGTGAAGGTGACATTGTTTACAAATTTCCCTAGTAAGTATTCAAATGAATTTACTTCAAGGTTGTCATTTGAAGTGTTGACTTGATATTTGAGCTGAAGACGTGTAGAATCTTGCCCAGAAAGTTCAATGGTGTGTAAATAGTGCAGGAAAAGTCCCAAGGAATATAAGAAGGTTACCTTGAAAGTTTGTGTGTAAGTGTGTAAATTATTTGTTCATTCTTGTTCTAGCTTGTGCAGTTAAGATCAAGTCGCCATGGTTTTTTAGTTGTATCATTACTTTGAATCCAATTTATTATATCTGTCTATATATGTGTGGGTGTGGGTGTGGGTGTGTGCGAGCGCGCTTGCGTGCATGTGAGTGTGTTTGTGTGTGCGCGTGTGCTTTTTTTTTTTTTGTGTGTGTGTGTGTGTCTTCTCCACTTTTTGTATCACAAATGGAACCTTGACCGCTGTTTTTATTATAATGAGATCCACAGAACTTGACCATTACCATTAGGATTCCATTGTATTTATTTGGAATGTGTAATGTAATACAGTCTAAGTAGTGTGATGTAAATGCAAATAATCACTTCTTGATGTTGAGCCTTTTACTACCAATACAACATTTGTATGCAGGGATGGTAGGATTAAAGTAATTGGTGGTGATAATATTGAAGGGCTTCTGATTTCACCAAAGCTTTCGCCTTACAAATACTTGGAGGTCTGTTATGTATACACATATCTGTTATTGTCTTAAACCACATCGAAGCAATGCCACTCTCTCTGTGGTAAATTGCTCATCTGCAATCCTTCTTATTTCCATTTCTATGAGCCGGTCCTGGATTTCTCACTGCTGAAGTCCAAAATTTCATCTTTTCCGAGGGTTTTTTTTTTGGTTGCTAGTTCTTTCCCACTTTCCATGTTGTATAATTAAACACTTTTGACAAGTGAACGGGTATGAGATTTGGAAATTGTTCGTCAGATTGGGATTTTCCCCCATCTGAATCAAATAGAACCTTGAAGGTGTGCTGGGAGAGAATGAATGAAAAGAGGAGAGCTGGTAGTGTTCTCTTTAGTAGCATGGTTATTTTGATAGGAAATTATGTATTAGACACAGAGTATTTTTAAGTATCACTATTTCTGCTTTAATTTTTTTCTTTTTTTTTCATCTTTTTGCAGTTTCTGCAGAATCACGGATTCTTAGTTAGCATCACAATTGACAATGATATTCAGGTGTCTATAATTCTCTTATATTTTTTTACGGTCAATTATGATTAAACTCCTTGTTTCCCTTTATTTCTTCTCAAGGTTACTAATTGGAATTTTATGTATGCTATTTACTGTCTTTAATAATAATAATAATAATAATAATAATAATAATAATAATAATAATAATAATAATAATAATAATAAACCAAAGAAAAAGAAAAGAATGAGTCTTATTTTCAGAAGATGAACCTAGAGTTAATTCATTTTTATAATTCAACCGTGATATGGAAAATTCTGCTCTTAGACGTTTCTGTTGTCTGACAACCACTCAACTTTAAGAATTTTTATAGATAAAATTTGTGGTGCTTTTGTTCCCTATAGGAAGTTTCAGAATCAAAGTTTAAAACCAGTATACTTATAAGTAGCCCACTATTGGTATTTCATTTCTTTCCAGGTTTGGGATCTGCAGAGGAGGTCAATAGCTTGTAGTTTACAGTGGGAGTCTAACGTAACCGCTTTCTCTGTAATCAGCGGCTCGTCTTTTATGTATGACACCAATTAGAACATAAACATTTACTGCTTATTGCAGCACACTACAACAGGGTTGGTGTTACTTGTATAACACTCGAGTGTTGTTTTGTACTATCCCAGTTATGTTGGTGATGAATATGGATTGATATCTGTCCTGAAGTATGATCTGGATAGTGGACAGCTTCTGCAAAGTGGTTATCGACTAACTCCAGATTCTCTTGCTGGTGAGGCCCATGACGAGTAACAGTTAGTATTGAAGTGAGGAAATGACTTAATTATTTATTTTCTTTTCCGAATTTCTTTTTATCAGGTCTAAAACTCTTTTGTAGCGTAGGCTGCTACCATTGTTTACATGCTAGTGTTATAACAGAATCTTTGACCTATTCTAGTATAATGAGGGCCGTCATTTGCAGAACTCTTCTACACTGACACTTGTACTATGTGTATGAACTGACTCATTCTTCAACATCTGTACATGGCAGTGTTTTCAGGTCGGCTGGTCGAACCTGGTCGACCAGGGACCGACCAGACGATTAATCGTGATTAATCGTCGACCAGCTAGATTAATCGGGCTGGTCGAGCCTGGTCGTCCATCTGGTCGTCCAGGTATTTTAGGACATATCCTCTATATATATATACCTCTATATATACTATATTATAGACAATAAAGGAGGCGAGAGGGCTCCCTGTTTGTCCCTGCTGCTCCAGACTCACAGAGAGGAGGCGAGAGAAGGGGAAAAGCGCGGGGAAGGGAGGAACTCGCGCGGGAAGGGAGGAAAGTGAGCGCGGGAGACGGGGAAAGTGGAGTGTGGGGGAAAGAATTGCAGCCGTCAGCTATCCCTGGCTGCCTCCTTCCTATATATATCCTAACCCTAACAGGCCCAACAGGCCAAGCCCAGCAGCCCCACATACCAGCCCAAAAAGACAAATAAATGTCCTGGTCGTCCATATGCCCTGGTCGGACGATTAATCGCGATTAATCGTCGATTAATCGGACGACCAGGTTTCTGGTCGAGCTGGTCGGGTCGGACCTCCTAATCGAGCACTTGGGAGCGACCAGGACGATTAATCGCGATTAATCGCGATTAATCGGACGACCTGAAATCAATGGTACATGGCCAACTAGTTATCAGAGAGTAAAAGATGGCTCAGAATTATTTGTAGCCAGTCTGGGTTCCACTATTTATGAACTACACAAATGTTTCAATACTTCAGTATTGTGTAACTTGTTCAGATGTCTGAAGATCATGGCCTTAAGTTTGGCCATAATTTATGTCACTTTACAATATATTATTTTACGAAAAAGAACAAAACAAATTCTCTACCTATCAGAGTACATATGGGTTTGGCTTTATCAGGGGATACCACGTGGCGAGTAATTCGTACATATTATGATTTAAAAATTTATTGATTACTTATTTGTTTAAGTTCATCTCATATAAAAATCTTTCGATATGATATCGTATAACTTCCCTCAGAAAGTACTCTTAGTTTAACAAGCCTGTAGCTTCCATGCCATGTTTATACTATTACTTTCCATTTCGTGACATGTCTATTCAAGACAGCATTTGTCGTGCTTATTTTACAGAAGCAGCTGGTATCTCATTCACGAATCAGCAACCTGTTGTTGGACTTCTTCCTCAGCCTTTGTCTTCTGGAAATAGGCAAGATCATATTATTCTTTGCTTTTATCATTATCTTGAATAGCAGTTTGCTTTTATCAATATTAGTTTTCTGTTTTGTTTTTATTTCTTAGCTGAATAGACAGTTTGCTTCCAAGTGCAAGGCGTGTATTGAAAAGTATATGACGGGAGATGTATGGAGGAAATTACAACTGTTTCCTCACAAGTGAATTTGCATGTGATTTTTCAATTGAAGTTGCCTTTTGAAGTTTTTACCATAGCCATAAACATTTCTAAATCTAGTTGGTCTTAGTCTTGCTTTCCTCATTGTTTTATATTCTTATTATGTTCAGACCCAAGGCTTGCATTCTAGACTGAAATTTTTCTACACATGTGGCTATAAAAGTGGGATGGGGAGACTTCAACTTTGAGCAGAAATTTACCGTACTTATTTCTACAATAGGTGGACTATAACAAAAATATATCTGCATTGGCAGGTTATTGATTGCTTATGCTAGTGGGGTAATTATTCTCTGGGATGTGGTAGAAGCACATGTAGCTGTTGTTCGAGGTGACAAGGCCCTCCAATTGAAAGACACAGTTATTCACCCAAATGATGCAGATTCCAATCCTATAGATGATTCACCTTCCCATGAATTTGAAGAGAAAGAGATCAGTGCTCTGTGTTGGGCATCTACCGATGGATCTAGTGTTGCAGTTGGGTATGTAGATGGGGATATTTTATTTTGGAATACATCAAAAGATTCTTATATAAAAAATCGGGAAGCTGGTATGCCACCGAATGTTGTCAAGCTACAGTTGTCCTCTGCTGAGAAGAGGCTCCCTGTTGTTGTTTTGCATTGGTTAGACCACAGCAAATCCCGTAACAGTCGAGAAAGTCAACTTCTTGTATATGGTGGTGATGAGATAGGATGCGAAGAAGTTGTTACGGTGGGTATCAAATAAGTTCTCGGGCTATCACTTTCAAACTGATAGTATAATTTATCCTATTTGTCAATCTCCATTACTTGTGACATATTGATGTCCGATTAATATTTTCCTCGAAGAGTAGATGAAAAGAATAATTTTTCCTCCACGTATTTGGTTTAAAATAAGGATCTTTATATTAGGAAATAAATGTAATCCATACATTTTTTCTTTCCTTCAAAAACTTTCAGATGTATATGTATTTTTCTTTTGCTCACACACTAATCTGTACAGTGACATACAATAACTTGATGTGTGATACCGATTAGTTCTGGGATATTGGTATAACAATCTTATTTGATAGAGTTATAAACAGATCAACAATCAGACAGTAGAAATGTTCTCAAAAGTTCTTTTGGGGCAGGTTCTGAATCTTGAGTGGTCACCTGGAATGGAATCAGTAAAATGCACAAGTCGTGTGGACCTCACTCTTACTGGATCTTTTGCGGATATGATTTTGATACCTTCTGCTGGTACAACTGGGAATGATACAGATGCATCTCTGTTTGTATTGATGAACCCGGGTCGTATACATATTTACGATACAGGCAGTCTGTCTTTGTCAGAAGAAACCACCTCTCCTGTAAATTTTCCTGCATGTATACCGACTTCTGATCCATCGATGACTGTGGCTGAGATTTTTGATATGTATAGAAGCATTGAGGTTGTAGGATCCAAGGTAATATAATTTTTATGTACATTTTTTATTTTCCTGAATAAATCTTAACTGACTGACTTGTCTACTTTTATGTATGATCAGATAAGTTCAACAAATTCAGCTTTGATGCTGCCTGGGAATAAAAAGTGGCCCTTAAATGGGGGTGTAATTAACCGTGTATCTTCCACTGAAGATGGCAAAGCCCAGATTTTGTATGTAGCAGGCTATCAGGATGGATCTGTTCGAATCTGGGATGCGACTTATCCTGTTTTCTCACTCCTCAGTGTTTTGACAAATGAGGTTAAAGTTTTAACTGAATTCATTGTGATAAAGTTCGAAGATAAAACAAAAAGTCTTATCTTGTATCATCAAAGTCCATTTGTTAACACATGATGTCAGTTTCTGCTTGTGATTGATTGACAGTTTAACAGTGAAAATTCTGGTGCCTCATTGACAGCCCTTGATTTATCCCCTGCCACTTTGAGATTAACTGTTGGCAGTGTATGCGGCATGGTTAGAATTTTTTCTTAATTTTTGGACAGTAAGCAATAAAAGATGGTTTCATTGTATTACTTGGTCTTAATCTTGGGTTTGTTCTTGTGCAGGTCCGAATTTACAACCTTTGTAGCAGTGGTGAAACAAGACTTCATCTTGTTTCAGAAACTAAAACTGAAGGTAATTCAACTGTTATCACACATGGCTGAGATTAGTGTGTTATCAGCTAGATACCAATGGCTCATGTGCTGTCCTTGATTAAGTCAATATTGGTCAGTGAATAAATGTTCTGAAAACAACGGTGGACTCTCTAGTTGCTATTTATATACTTAATTTGTCACAAGCAAGAATAGCTCAAGTATTGGTTGAATCTTTCTTGGCACAGTTCCCGGAGTTACACGTTCTATATTAATTGCATTTGTTTTTCATTTTTTAGCTATATTAATATAGCTTAGGTCCAGTAGTTTTAGGATTCCACCATAATCCTCAAGACTCCACCACAATTTTGCCATCAGGTCTCTATTTGATTCTAATAATATTTATTTGCAGTTCACAATTCTGCCCAAGTCCAAGGACCTAGATGCGAAGCTGTATTCAACCTTGACAAATCAGGAGTCCGTTCATTGAAATTCACAGACGATGGCTCCAAACTTATCGTTGGATATGAATGCTCTCGAGTGAGTAACATAATTGTGATTTCCTAATTGCCTATCTCAGGTTGTGTTCAAATGAACTATTCTTTTTGTTTTTTACCTTTGATTATTGTTATTATGGTTTGTGCCTTTTTGTTTCAGGTGGTAGTGATAGATGTGCATTTGTTTTCTGTTGCATTTATGACCGAATCCATTCACAACTCCCCAGTGATATCGATATTCTGTAAAGCCATTGTTTATGAAGCAGCTAAACACACCAATGAGTCTGCACCAAAAGTTCCACATTACTGTACAGAAGAATGCATATTTTTATTAACCGAAGGCGCAAGTATATATGTTATCAACAGTAATAATGGTAGCATGATTAGCTCCAAGCCTATACAGTTGAAGAAGTCAACAGCTGTTTCATTGTATGTTATAGGCAGGTATTTCTTCCTAATGGTGATTTATTCTCTTTCTCTCGATTATATGCCTTTCTCTAACTGCTTTTATGCTTCAGAAAGTAATCCGGGAGGTCCCGATTCTGATGATAAACAACCGCAGCTAAATGATGATACCATAAGAAATGAACTTTCTCAAAATGAAGCTCAAGATAGTGAAAAATATGAAACTGGCGACCACACTTTGGATAAAAATAAAGATTTCCGTTTACATAGTTTGAAGGAGTTATATGTCTTGCTTTGTTGTAAAGATTCACTGCGTATATACCCAGCCAAGGCTGTGGTCCGTGTAAGTTTCTTGTTTCTCATTTTCTCTCTCTCTGTGTGTCCTTTTTTTTTTTTGCATTAACTAAAATTATATGGTTTATCAGGGAGAAAATAAACCTATGTGTAAAGTCAAACTTTCAAAGCCCTGCTGTTGGACTACAGTTTTCAGGAAATCTGAAAACGTTTATGGCTTGGTAGTATTCTATGAGACAGGAGTGATTGAGATCAGGTATGCCACCTCAATTTATATTTTTTTATATTTACTTATTTATATGTTATTGACAGTGGGTAAAAGTTAAAACCAACCAAAATGGTAAAGGAAATCCTGGTTATATTAGAAAAGATTTATTTTATACGAGTATCTTCTTTCGCTCCCGTATGGGACATGATGAATGGCGGAATTAGTCGTAGCCTTCCAATGTACGTTAAATAACAATTCGTTGAATAATTTACCAAATCGATAATAAACGCTTTAAAATTGTTTTCAATATCTAGTACACATCTGAAGTTATGTTGTTTGTTTGTTGGTGAAGTTCTTTAGCAAAAACTATAATCATCACAGGCACAAATTAAGTGTCTGAATCGACCTGTTGTTATGGCTTCTCTTATGCAGATCGTTGCCTGGTTTGGAATTGGTTATAGAATTTCCTTTGATGTCTTACTTAAGGTGGAATGTCAAGGCAAACATGGAAAGGATGATTAGCTCTACTGAAAATTTACTTCTTACCTTGGTAATTCAATACTGATTGTGTTATTCTGCTCGAACTGACTATTATTATTTATCAGCTTGGGTTAGCAAAATTTGGAACGTAACTGAAAATAAACCCCTGCTTTTCTTTTTAATACTGAGAGCATTTCACACAGGCAAATGGCTTCGAAGTGGCTTTTATTTCTTTATTAGAGGGTGAAAATGACTTGAGGTATCTTTTATCAAGTTCATTAGCCGATGCTATTTCGCTTGTTCTTTTTTTTCCAGCTTTTAAGGTTTATTATAAAAGATATAAATTATCATGTAATGTTTTCCCCAGAATTCCAGAAAGCCTGCCTAGCCTTCATGATGAAGTTCTTGCAGCTGCAGCTATTGCTGCATTTAGTATTTCTGATCCCAAGAGAAAACAGGTCTTGGCAACTCTGTGTTTGAATTTTATGTGTCCTAGTTTTAATTGTTTTTTTATACAAATGCTCGGTTTGGTACTATAGGGCAGTAGTCCCGGCATTTTGGGTGGTATTGTTAAAGGATTAAGAAGAAGGAAATCAAACAAGTCAATTTGGCCCGGCTCGAATTCAATATCTGATTTCAGTCATCTGGAGGACATCTTCATGAGAAACCCACTACCAGAACCATCAACGACTGTAGATGAGCATGAAGATACTGAACTCAGTATAGGTCTCTCTCTCTCTCTCTCTCTCTCTCTCTCTCTCTCTATATATATATATATATATATATATATATATATATATATCTGCTATGGTGTTTATTTTGTAATCTGTGCAGATGACATTGATATTGATGACTCTATACCTTTGACATCATCAAGTTCATCACATCAAGTAGGTAACAGAGATAAAGGTAATTCACGACGCTGCTTTTAAACATTGTAATTTTGTCATTTATATAACCTTATAAGTGGGTAATTGAAGCCACTATATTTATTTGCAGACAAAATTAATGAAAGAGAACAGCTGCTTGATGATGGTGCGGAGATTAAGCCCAGAATTAGAACAAAGGAAGAAATTATTGCTAAGTATAGAAATGTTGGGGTAAGTTATGCATTGGTTTATTTTAAGCAGATAAACTCCTTTTGGGTTGGAGTTATCGAGTTGATTGTGCTCGTTTGTCATATTTTTTTATTTTTTTATTGGAAGGACGCTTCATCTGCTGCTGGACAAGCTAAAGATAAGCTTCTCGAGCGCCAAGAAAAATTAGAGGTTGGAGGGACTTACCTGCAGATGAATTTCTTTCAAATTGCATTTAATTATTAGTACCTAATATTAGTATCAGAAATGTGAACTTCACTTCCTATTGAATTTTATGTGGTTATTTGAGATGTTAATTCCAAGGGCCTTAACCTTTGGGTTGTGCTTATAACGAAGGGTATATTTGTAATTTCACTTCAGAGAATCAGCAGGCGGACTGAAGACCTGAAAGACGGAGCTGAGGACTTTGCATCATTGGCCAACGAGCTCGTCAAGGTTATGGAAAATCGCAAGTGGTATCATATATGACATCATTTTTCTGAAGGGATTGCACGTGATATGTGTATTGTATATAGAAAGCTAAGATATGCGAAGGAATTTAAAGCGGCGATACAAAGCGTGCTGTAAATGGCCTGAATGTGAGCAGCCACGGGATTCGTTCAGATGGTTTTGAAGCTACCAATTGTCACTTTAAAGCGGCTAAGTTGTAGTTGATGTGTGTGATTTTTTGTCTGTGAGGAAATATTTCTGCATTGGCGTGGTATTCCAGTATGATATCATTTATTTGAAGTAAATTGTTATCTTTGGTTGTAGTAGGTTTGTGTTATACATAAGATTGGTCTAACTCAGTCAAGTGCGGATTTTGTTCTGTCTTGTGCCGAATTGTTCTCTTTGGTTGTAGCAGGTTTGTGAGTTTTTAGTGTTTGTAACTCATTTTTCCATCGAGAGGGAGAAACGACGAGAACAATAACAACAACAACATGTCTTTTAGTCCCAAACAAGTTGGAGTAGGCTAGAGATGAAACCCAAGAGAATCAATGGTAAGAGAAACACAAAAATAACTCAAAAACAAAAGGGAGAGATTGGAGCAAAAAAGAAAGGAGCAAAAGTTACGGTTCTGGCATGCTAGCTTCCAAGCGCTCCTATCCACCGCTAAATCCGTTGAGATATTTCAATCTTATTGTTTTTATTTAGCATATATGAATTTCTTGGTAACAATATAAATAAAATGACGGTGTTTGGATGAATTGAAATAATTAAAAGAATCATATTGTAATATTATGAAAAATATACTACCATATTGTACGAATATGGGTTGATACCTAATTTGGCTTCGACGAATAAATATTTTACACGTGGATATGTTGATCAAATTACATTGATTATCTTATTTTTATCTTTTTTTTTAGTAACTTGTGACAATATTGGCCCACCAAAAATCAACATATATAACCCCTATGATGAACAAGTATGGGTGTCTGAGGTTTGATTTTTCCCTTGCCATTTTTTCTGGAATATTTTCATGACAATTACTCCCAAAAAAATCACAGAAATTCAAATATATACATATACATACGTTGATCAAATTCCGCGCATCAACATGGATAACATTCAATAAATCACTTGAATAAGTATTTAAGGCGTATATTGACATATAATAGTTTTTTCGTGCAAAATATTTTTAAAGTATTCTCTAGACTGGAAAATACTAAACGCACACATTTTCACCAGAATTAACGATAAAATATTTATTTAATAATTATCTATTGATATTTCAATTAGAACAGTGTACTAAGCTAGGATTTAGAGTGCGTTTATGCGAGTAATTGGCAGGCAAATGATAATTATGTGTTTATTGCAGTGAATGCAATGATAATACATGTGCTTATGGTAGCAGTGAATGCTCTTGTATTAGGGAGAAGATTGTGTTTTTGTGTGTGCTCAAGTTTTGAGTTTATTTTTATATGCAATGATAAAACGTCTACATATAATAATTTAGAAGATTACCACATCCCAAATACATACAATTAATTATGGCATTCAAATCCAAAAAATACACTCAAATTTCAAAACTTAATGATAAATATTTTGTTAAATTTAATTATAATCTATTTATATGTTTTTTTCATTTATTTACTTTCATGACGTCTATTCAATAAAAATTTGGCACTTAATTAATAAAAAAATAATTTTGGCAACCGTAATATTTAAACGATGAACTGACACCACCAAGGAACACGAACAGAGAACAATGATCAACTGAATTTCTCTTGTAATTGGTATTGGTGAGTGATTTGTATAATGTCCATGATTTCTATTATTTAAATTACGTTGGAGCATTTTAAATGATTTTCATCTCTCAACTTTAATAATGATTGGATTTTGATTTATAACTTTAATAAACAATTGATTATAGAAAAATGTTTATGTCATTTTTATTGTTTCAAATTAAAATAATGTTAGATGTGGTATATATATACTAAATGATGATTGGAAATTAGCCTAGAATATTAGATGCATTTTTAGATATTTTTTAAAAATATCAAATAAAATGGTAGGTTTTTTTTAAAATAGTATATATAATTGTAAGTGTTTTCCAATAAATAGTAGACAAAATTATAGGTGTTTTTTTTTAAAAAAAAAAAAGTCTAAATAATTCCAAATGTTTTGAACAGATTTTTCACAAATAAGATAAAATTTAGTATTTTTATTTACCTATGTTAATGAGTTTGAGAAAAATTACATGAAACTTAGACTCCTCGCAATTTTCATGATGACATTAATCTAATTTTAGATTAGATTAATGTATGGTATTCAATTTTTATAATGACGGGTAATTTATAATATATTAACATAGTAAACATACAATACAACATTTAATTTAATAATATTCTTAATATTATTTACCCAACTCATGCATCGTATGAGATTCGGACTCTATTTTATAAAAAGATACAAAAGTTCTTTCGGAACACTAGCGATTTATATCAATTGCTAGTTAGATGGATCAATTTTAGTTGTACCATTTTCAACCCGTTTTTGTCATGGATCAATTGTTTTGCAACTACAATAAAATAAAATCAACCAAATCAAAGGATACATAAACATTAGTTTTGAGCAATATCTATGGATTAAACTAGGAAAAAAAAAGTACTATACATTTGCATTTATCTAGGTGATGTTGAGCTGGAATGAACTTGTTGTGAAAAGATGACAATATGGCATGCAAATTAAAAACGAAAAAATAAACAACATAGGATTTACGTGGTTCGGCAATGTGCCGACATCCACGGCGGCAGAGCGATATCCTTTTATTATCAATATCTCTCAATACATCAATACACCATGTACTCCGCTCGCTTCGCTCAATCGCTCCGCTTCCCTCGCTACGCTCGCTCCGCTACGCTCGCAGGCATCAGTCTACCGCCTTCCTTATATATGAGTCATACCAACAGAACCAATAAAGAAAACTAACACTGGCCAATAAATTCCGATTACAATGTACCACCACGAACACTAATTTTGAAAGATAAAGACACAAGCCACATGAGGTTTTGACATTCTTTTTTTTTTTTTAAAAAAATAATAATCGGCAATTATATTAATAACTTAAAAACTCAAAAGATTACAACCGAGTGACACAGAACCAGAAAACTGGACCAACCCCTTGTGATCACACACAAGAGGGATACAAACTCCATCAAAGAGGCGAACAACCACAAAGCCAAACTCCAAAACAGAGACACTAACTCTACATAGGAGAAAAAAACAAACACAGATCGAACAAAAACACACAAAAAAAAAAAA
>CACSLK010003813.1:1640631-1653123 GCA_902706635.1 Striga hermonthica
TGGCGCGACTGGAGGCTTTCTTTTCTTTGTGGGCGTCTAGGATTTCAGAACTCAGGAAGGGGGGAAATCGGCTTTTTTCGTTTTTTGTTACAGGAGGTTTTGACATTCAAAGCAATCAAATGTCAACTTGAAGTTTGCACAAATTAATCTGAATTTTGTTTCCATAAGTGAAGATGACGTGTGGAATGGGCATAAACATATGCTCCTTTGTACCCTAGTGAAGTAACATGGGAGAACAAATAATACCTTGCTCATTATAAAACAGTAACACCTTTTAAAATCACTCAAACATGAGTTTTACTCGCAGTCTAGGCCAGAGGAATTTGAAAGCACCTTTCACCACAGTACACTACCACCAATCCATGCCTAAGCTAATTTGAACTTGCTTTGTTCAACAAGCGGCACTGGAGAAAAAAGGTAATCATACCTTAGAATTCGACCGCATCAAAATGAGACTGGCATACTGTGCTCCCCTCTTCTTTAATTGCAGAAAACATAAGTGGAGATGTGTAAAACAAGAGTGACACCAATCCAAACTGGTGACAAAAGCTCCAGTTTAGGTATATATTAAACGAGCCACCCCAATGCCTATCAGAAGTAGAGTAGCCGAAATTCTCGGCACATTCCCAAATGCATTTCCATGCACAGAACGACACATTCATAAAGGCACAGCGAACAGCAAGTTCACACATCAACTTCTCTTTTTTTTTTTCCCAAAAAAATTTATCCGTAGAATCTTCATTCAGTCGTCCACAAAACTTTCGTTCTCACTCCCACCACCATCACTAAAATCATCATCCGATTCATTTCCACCTTCTCTCTTTGTCATCTCAAAATCACCCTCAACATAGCCTCTCCCAACACCACCCCTCAAACCATCATCATCATCATCATCATCCAGCCCACCCCTCCTGTAATTCACCAATCGATTATCCACTTTCGCCTTTCTCGGGCTAATCAATGCCAGCTGCCCCAATTTCCTCCTTGCCAGGTACAGCTCGTTCGGCTCCACCAGCTCACCCTTTCTATACGCCTCCCTCAGGAAAACTGTGTGCAGCTTCCCGTGATTCCCTCTGGTCGACACGTAAAAGATTCCCTGATGCTGCAGCAAGAATTCCTTTAGCTTCTTAGGCAGGCACATTGCCATCCTGAAATGCGCAATCCTCTCCAAGGTCATCTTTTTCTCCACGGTCAGGGATAAAAGCTCGTGAATAACAGCAACAGCCCTTTTCTCCATCCTCTTCTGGGCTTCGATCGATCTCAGGTCGTAACCCGAGATATCCTCGTAGGGCGACCAGTAAGGCAGCCTTTGCCACTTCCAAACCGCAATTTTGTAGTACTTTCCGATCTTGAAACCGGGCGGGAAATTCACTATGAACGAGAACCGGACATCTTCGGCTGCCATCCCTTTCTCCCGATACTCCATTTCTCTCACTCTTTCAATTTCACAAACACCTAGCGTGCGGTCCTTGTCGACTGCCTCGATGTACTTGTTCCGGGTCTCGTCGGCATCAAACAACCGGAAATACTGCGGGTGTTTTAGGATTACAGAGTACTCGAAATCGTCCGGCAGCCCGAATTCCTTCCGGGCTATGCGGACATGCTCCAGCCTGATCCGGCCCATGTTCGACATCAGCAGCAGCTTCCTAATCCGGGTCACGGCGTCGGGTATCTGCTGCAGGAGGGCCTCGTTTTCCTGCTGGATTTGCGAGGTGGCCTTCCGGGTCAGGCGGCAATAGAGGATTCGCTGCACCGGGTGTTCGAAGACCTCGAAAACGTGGGGGAATTTGAGGATGAAGCGGCCGGATTCGAGCTGCTTGAAGCCGATACGGCGGGCGAGGGCGTCGAGGCGGGAGACGGGGATCATGCTGTTGTGCTGGGAGAGGATGAGGTCCTGGAATTTGAGGATTTTGCGGACTTTTTTCTCGATTTCCATGTAGTTGTCGTAGCCATGGTCGCGGACTCGGGTTTGCTTTTTGGGTATGGAAGTGGACTGCGACATGGATCGGGTGAAGTTTTTGGGGGCGAATAGCTTGGACGCGTGCCACATGAAGGATCGCATTTCTTGAAGGGTTTAGGGTTTATTGATTTTCGGTTGGTGGTGGGTGTACTGAGAGGGACGGAGGTGGAGGGCGGCGCGGCCGGAGAAATAGGATTTCCGGAAGGGTTTGCAACTCAAGTTTGAAGTTAGTGATGTAAAATTGTAAATTAAGGGAACAATCTGTTTTATTTTATTTATTTTTTATTTTTTATTTTTATTTTTTATTTTTGTTCTCTAAGTTTTTCTTTAATTAATTTTGACATTTGAATGTGTTCGAACAATCAATGTATCTAACACAAAATAATTATATATATAAATTTTAATATACAAAATTTTTATGTATATATAAATGTTAATAAATTAATAACCGGTTCAATGGTTGAACGGTGTTCAACCATTAGTTCAACCAGTGGACCAATGAATCAGCAGTTTGACCAGTTCGGTCCCTATCTTGTTCACATCCCTAATGAATTATGTAATGATATTGGAGTCTAATCGAAAGGACTTTCTTGTCAAAAAACTCTGTATCTTTAAAAATTTATGACCTCGCTAGTTAACTCATTTTGAGATTCGTGGTATATGAGTAGAGCACAACTTGAGATCATGATACTCGAGCTTGGCTCACTATTAATATTAACAAACTGAACTCAAGTACCAATGAGATGAACTCAAGTCTTAACAAATTGAGCCATAAAGGCTATAAAAAAATATCCATTTCCAACTCCAACAAGCCCAACTTATTGACAAATTGTTGATGTAATATTATATTAGTGTGTTTTCTCTTTTGTACCCTTGGTTAGTTAGTTTCTTGTAGAGCAAGTATATGCACTCTTGTAATCCTAATTGGTTTTATATATCAATGTGAGCGCCGTATACGAGATCATCAGATTGATGTCTCGCTCAATATCTTTCTCCTTCTTCCAGCTTTGTCATGGGACGAGGCTCTCGAAAATAATGGTACTTGGGAAGTGGTTTCCCTTCCTCCCGGGAAACGTGCTATTGGTTGTAAGTGGATTTACAAAATTAAATATCGATCTGATGGTTCTGTTGAGCGCTACAAAGCGCGACTTGTGATTTTAGGTAACAATCAGGTCGAAGGCATTGATTATCATGAGACTTTTGCTCTTGTTGCCAAAATGGTTACCGTGAGGACCTTCTTAGCGGTCGCAGCAGCTCGACAATGGGAAGTTCATCAGATAGATGTTCACAATGCATTCCTTCATGGTGATTTAGCTGAGGAGGTCTACATGAAGCTTCCCCCTGGGTTTCGTTCTGGTGATGATGGACGGGTGTGTCGCTTGCGTCACTCTTTGTATGGTTTGAAGCAGGCTCCACGTTGCTGGTTTGCGAAACTAGTGACTTCTCTCCGTAGGTATGGTTTTTCTCAGTCGCACTCTGATTACTCTTTGTTTACCTTGCATCATGGTTCTGTGCAGTTGCAAGTATTGGTGTATGTTGATGATCTTATTGTCTCTAGTAATGATCCTACGTCCATTGTGGCCTTTAAGAGTTACTTGAGCCGCTGCTTTCACATGAAGGATTTGGGCCTCTTGAAGTATTTTTTGGGCATTGAGGTTGCTCGTAACACATCTGGCATTTTTCTATGTCAGCGGAAATATGCTTTGGACATCATTTCTGAAGTTGGCCTATTGGGTGCCAAGCCAGCTGCGTTTCCGTTGGAACAGAGTCACCGTCTTCTTGATGATACTAGTCCTCTCTTAGACGATTCGGAGACCTATCGGTGCTTGGTTGGTCGACTGATTTATTTGGCGGTTACGCGTCCTGAGTTGTCTTACTCTGTGCATATTCTTGCTCAATTTATGCATCAACCTCGGCAGGCGCATTGGGAGGCTGTTTTTCGATACTTAAATGGATCTTCTGGGCAAGGCATTGTGCTTCATTCTGACTCGGACCTTCAACTCTCTGGATGGTGTGATTCTGACTGGGCGACATGTCCCCTTACTCGTCGTTCCCTCAGTGTCTGGTTTGTTCAATTAGGCCATTCTCTTATTTCTTGGCGTACAAAGAAACAACGTACCGTTGCACGTTCTTCTGCTGAAGTTGAGTATCGGACTATGGCTACAGTCATTTGTGAGCTTAAATGGTTGAAAGGGTTACTACACAGTCTTGGTGTGTCTCATTCGCAGCCTGTGCATCTTTATTGTGATAGTCAGGCGGCTTTACATATTGCTGTGAATCCCGTTTTTCATGAACGAACTAAGCATATTGAGGTCAACTGCCACTTCGTTCGTGATGCACTTGCTCAAGGCCTTGTTTCTACATCTCACGTTTCTACTCATTCTCAGTTGGCTGATCTTTTTACCAAGGCACTTGGCAAGCGCGAGTTCGATTTCTTCCTTAGCAAGTTGGGCATTCGGAATCCCCATGCTCCAACTTGAGGGGGGGTGTTGATGTAATATTATATTAGTGTGTTTTCTCTTTTGTACCCTTGATTAGTTAGTTTCTTGTAGAGCAAGTATATGTACTCTTGTAACCCTAATTGGTTTTATATATTAATGTGAGCGTCGTATACGAGATCATCAGATTGATGTCTCGCTCAGTATCTTTCTCCTTCTTCCAGCTTTGTCACAAATAATCGAGCTTTAAACGAGCCGAGACGAGTTCATTATTAGTAGCTCGTTTCTTTTAACATTACGTAGGTCTAAACGCCATCATAACAAAAAAAAAATAAAAATAACAATAATAAAAATTCCAACAATATAAGTATAGTGTAAAAGTTAATTTAAAAACTGAAGTTAATATATATAACTTTTTGAAAGAGTGATATAGTGATAAACTAATTTTTATAAACATAAAAATAAAAATTAATCAAATAACGACACCCAAGTTGAGATTGGAAATTCTTACTAAAAAAAACCTACAAGCCATGAGTTATAATTGAAAAAAAAAAAAAAAAAAAAAAAAAAAAAAAAACTATATTTCGTGATACACCGTTGAAGTTAATGTAATAGCACTTGGGATCCCCATTGCATGGCCAAAATATGCAAGCTGAAGTCAATTAAACTTAATTTACCAAGGTACATTGATTATATATATTTAGCGGTTTTGCTGTGAAGCCAACCGTTGGCTCTATAGTAAAATCAACTTTATATATACAACAAAACCTACCATATTAATAAAATTATATTAGTGTTACTTAATTAATCAGATAATATGGTAGGTTTACTTGTTGTATATAGAAAGTTGACTCTACTATGGAGCCAACTGTTGGCTTCATAGCAAAACCTGTATATATTTGTACTAGTGTTGCTAGTGTTGATACCCGTGCGATGCACGGAGTGCAATACAAAAAAAAATATTTTTTATTTACATATAATAAAATAATTTAAGACAATATGAATTATATTAACAATATTCTATTTAGTAATAATATGACATTTATTTATTTACTATTATTGTTAATTTCTATTTTATATATTTATTTTTTGTAGTTTTATTATTTATAAGTTTATAAAAATATTATAAATGTATAAGACTATATAATATTTGCGCATTGATTGATAATTGACCAACGTTTAATTCATAATACTTATCTTTCGCTATAATTATTACGTGCATTAAATGTTAAAAACTTTGATAAATAAATTTGAATTTTCAGTAAATTTAATCCTTATGAAGCACACAAATTTTTGTAGCTGAATATTTATTATAATCTTTTCATTTTTTCAATCTATATAAAGAGTTACGCAATATCTACTCGAATATATAGATATATTGTATATTTTCATAATTACCATGTGCAATAATTTAGATTATTATACATTGCTTTTTTATTAACATATTTTTTATTTATAAAATAGTATATAGGAAAAATATATATATTCAAAAATTGAATAGTTTACTTCTAGAATGAAATTTATAACTCTAAATTGCACTCGACGATCAAATTTTATTTTTAGTAGTATATTATTTAAATTTTCAATAGTATTATTAATACATATGATATATTCAATGGGGATGTACTTTTTTATAGTTAAATTGACTATGTTTAAGAATCTTTAGTTAATATCTTAAATTATTTATTAAGTTATTATGATTTAAACATTGGTATTCTGATTATTTTATTAAGTATTTTAAATACTTTTGAATAGTAAATATAATTAATTAAATTAATACCTACAACCATAAATGATAATATTTTTTATCAAATCAATTTTCATATTAATTTTTTGAATTGTGTCAAAAATTACTTTTAAATTAATATACGATCTTATTGAAAATATACCTAATAAGTCTACAGACAAGATTAAAATTGAAGCCAATGTGTAGTTAATGAGTAATAGTCATTGAGTGTATAAAAATTAATTATGTTTTCATGCCTAAGATTTGCTAATAAATAAATATTACCAAATATAGACGAAAAAATTTTCTGCTCAAAATCATGTCAATTATGAAAATAAGGATTTATCTATTATATAAATATATAAATAAATAAATTACAATTTACGTAAAGATGACAATAAAATCTTTGCTGATTTCAAAATATTTTTGAAACATATATGTTGAATAAAATCTTTGCTAATTTCAAAATGTTATGTTATATATATATACATATATATATATATGTTTCTCTATATAGAATTATAAACAAACGATGCTAATAATGATAATTATCATATGCAAATGAAAGTTTCAATAATTTAGGAATAATTATCATATATGTTGAATAGCTATGTATATATATAAATATGTTTCCATATAATTATTTTGTCAAGTGGTCTACAAAATCTTTGATAATAAAGATAAAGATATTGGTAACAATCTTTACCTACAACTATCATATGTGTGTATATTGCTATACAAATAATATAATATATAGATAGATAGATATTTTGGGGGATTCACGGGATCAATAAATCATTAAATCAATAAAAATCCATAGAATCAATAAATCACTAACAATCTTTACCTACAATAAATATTTCTAATTTTAGCCAAAAAAGTTTGAGTGGGAAAACTTCATCCATTTTTGGCAAAATGGTTTGGTCCACTACAAAATAAATGTTATATTCTAACGGAAAATCCTATGGTAATATATTCCAATAGAAATTTCAACGGATATTCCAATGGAATAGCTTCTGTTGGAATAGTTCCAACAGAAATTCCAACAGAAATATTCTGTTGGAATGTGTTTTTCATTGGAATTTTAGATGAAATTTGATGATTCCAACGGCTTTTTTCCGTTGGAATTTTTTTTCCACCCCTGTTGGAAAATCCACCGTTAGAATCGTCAAAATCCAATGGAAAATCCATTCCAACTGAATATTTTTGTTGGAATTTCCGTTGTAATCCATTGAAAAATTCCAACGAAAATAATAGTATTGAAATATCCGTTGGAATTGCCGTTGAATAATTCTTTAAAATATATTTCTGTTGGAATTTCATCATTTTATTGTAGTAGTCCATTATATAGATATAGATTCAATTAGGATTTCTAATGACTTTTTAAGACTTTAAAAATCTTGGTGTATTCAATGTAGATTTGTTAAGATTTTAAAAAATCTTGGAGTATTCAATTGGAATTTTAAAAAGTCTTACAAAATCCTGAGGTATTTAATTTATTTGACACTAGGATTTGTTAATACTTTTTAAGATTTGGTGGGATTTCTAAACAAAAACCTTATACAAAATCCTACCTCAAATCCCACATCCAGACTTAGGATTTCACGGAATTTCTCCAAAATCTGGAAATCTTAACAAATCTCAAATCTTAAAAAAGTCTCAAAATATCACTTGAAATCCCAATTGAATACACCCTCCTTAGTGTTAAAATTTTTGGGATTTTTTTTCACAAAGGACTCACAAGTGAAAATTCTAATATTTAGATTGATCAAATCACATATCCACCAAAGAATCCTTGCTAATATAAGATATCATGTGCATGCTTAGAAATATAATTGCCTGGAAATAAAGTGGCAACAACTAACAGCCATGAACGCCAAATTGGAATTGCATAGCAAACAAGGAGTGATTTGCAAGAAATGTACATCTTTATCTTCGGATTAAAAACTTTTGAAGTAGAGTTATTATTATGATGTGTGTGGATCCAATAATTTTATAATTATTGTTATCATTATTATTATTACTATTATATTATTATTATTATTATTATTATTATTATTATTATTATTATTATTATTATTATTATTATTATTACTACTACTATGAACACTCGTACTTGAGCTTGAGATAGAAGCGACGTGCCGAAGAAATAACACAAGTTGGAGGCAACTGATAACCGCGATGATGGACGACCGAAATGATCAACGATTGCATATGATGACGCAACTCAAAGCAAGGATAAAGGAGTTGCATCGACAAATGATAGAATGACAAGTTGAGATGGGAGGAATATACCAGTTCGAAATATCTTCCAACCGCGGCGAACCAAGTGTATGGAGAAGGCCATGGACTAGAAATCATGGCCAACAATTTCGAGTTAGTCCCGACTTTAATACAACTTGTTCAAAAAGATCAATTGGGGGAGACTCGACTGAAGATCCGAATGCGCACCTTGCGCAGTTCCTTAAAATCTATAATACAATTAAGTACACTGGAGTCAAGAAGGATTCTATTAGATTTGTCTTTTCTCTTTCTCTCTGGAAGATTAAGCGAAAAGTTAATACAATGTGATTGGAGCAGGGATAGTGACGACGTGAAGACGTGGGACGAGATGCATAAAAAAATACCTTCTCAAGTTGTTATCACTAAAAAAGATATTCAGATGGAGATCACTCAATTCCTGTAGTAGGATGTCGAGCCTTTTTATGAGGCTTAAGAGCAATACATGCAACTTCTATGACTTGCCTACAACATGGATTTCTGGAGGAGTATCATATTTGCTATTTCTAAAGTGAATTGAGTGGCCTGATGAAAACTATGGTTGACGCTTCAGTTGAAGAAAATCTCAAGACGCGATGAGGATTCTCGAGCATCAACTGGATGCACACGTTTTAGAAGAAAATCTCAAGACGCAATGAGGATTGTCGAGTAAATGGCATCGAATAGTTATCAGTGGTTAGGCTTGTAAACGAGTCTAGCCGAGCTCGATCTTAGGGTGCTCGAACTCGAGTTTGAACCCTTAACAAGCCGAGCTGAGCCAGACTTGTTCAATTTGACAGCACTATTCAGTTGTCAAGTGAGAGAACAATGCTTAAGAGACGGAACCATCTATTGACCTCCTAAACTGATATAAACTGTCTTAAAGTATTAAGATATTTCAAAAATATTATCAATGAAACTTCCTTTAATTTCAACATTATGTTCAAAAACCTCATATACATTAATTACAACAGAGTCATATTTAATTTTCCCAAAAATCATCATTGTATTTTCCCAGAACAATAGAAAACAGAGCGAGTAATTGAATAGTACTCCTAAGTCCTAATACCCACAATTGAGCAGCCATTTAATGACCACCACTTTACCACATAGAGGAAAACATCAACTGTATAGATTTCGAGGAAATAAGCAGCGTACTATCCTTTCCAGATGAAGCTCAAGAAAAAAGGCGGGTACATAAACTCTTGGGGCCCACACAGCTCCTCTGTCATCAAAGTAGAAAAAACCCCCACTGAATCTCACACTTTTTAAAATAAATAATAAAATATAACAATGCTGACAAGGACGCTATCTATCTATTCTTCACTATTAATTACTAAATTTTATACCAAGAGTGCTTGGATGAGATGGATTGAGTCTCTTTCAGCTTAACCAGTGGTCTCGTGTTCGAGTCTTGGAAATGCAGTAGTGTTAAAAACTTTTGAGGGAGAGCTTTGCCGCCCTTGTGGTCTTACCCGGTGGATCCAGAAACCGGAAGGTTCCTGTACCAAAAAAAATAAAAAAAAATTACTAAATTTTATATCAATTTTGAATTATATTCACTTACAAAATTAAATAGTTTTTGCTCATTTTGTAAATTTTTATTTTTACTCTACAACTTCTGTGGCACATTATGTATTTATGTTAGTGGGAAGTCCTACTGTTTCGTTACGGTAATATCACGTCGGGTGTTTTAACCGTTGAATCCACATGTAGTTAGATAAAATAGATGATCCAACTCTTTAAACACTCGATAGGATGGTACAGTAACGGGACTATCCCATTTCCTTATGTTATTATTGTTCCTTTAATTCCTTTTTATGGTACAGTGTACATGATAGTCTCCTTGAAAGGTAAGAACCTGTGTACAAAAAGGCTGATAACAAATACTAAATCCAACGGGGCAAAACCATTTTTTCACTTTTTATTTTTATATTTTTTGGTACAAAGAAGAGGTTAGTGCCAAAAGGCGCTAGCGACAGACGTTTCGTAGGTAAGAGACACCTCTAGTGTCGTGCTCTATCCACGGAATGACCCCGGATGGTGGAACTAAGAGACGATGAAGACCGAGGGAGAGTGAGGCTGCCTGAGACGCCAAGTAATCCGCTGCGAAATTCGCCTCTCGAAAATGTGCGAAATTCCACTTTTTATTTTTAATTTCATATGTTTCATTTTTTTTAAAAAAAATATTTGTATGAATACATTTTCACAATTTTAAAGACTTTTATTATTATTTGTTTTATTTATATATAGTGTACTTTTAGGTTTCGTGTTTCCATTTTCTGGGTTCTTATCTTTATATTTTCATTGTTTCATATTCTGTGTAGCTTATAGTGCGCTTCCTCGGTGAGATCGCATTCTCTTTTCCCAGTTCTAATATAATGTCTTATTCAAACTTATCTTAATTATATGGGCATACCTGATTTGGGAACCAAATTGAAGCAATTCTTCATCACACTGCCTGTCTATATTACCCACACAGGCACACAGTAAATCCAGTACATTTTAAATTAATTAGCATCTCAATTCTAAAATATAAGAGATTAACAATAATATATAAGCTCTCTCTCTCTCTCTCTCTCTCTCTCTCTCTCTCTCTCTCTCTCTCTCTCTCTCTCTCTCTGAGAGCTGAGTTAAGGTCTCTCCCATCACATGTGACATGTGTTCAACTTGATTCTTAACTTGTCCCTTCCCCACAAAATCTCTAACAAGCAACCCAACTATAAACTCACACACATATCCTCTGTTTTTCTTCTCATTACAAATAAAACATTTAATTAATTACTTTTTATTACAATTTTGTTTTTTTTTTTTAAAAAAAAGAAAATCAATGGGGGGCCAAAACCCACCCTACCACACCCCCCTCTCCAAGCCCACCCTCCTCCGGCGGCCAAGGCTCTACTCCCTCGCCGCCCTCGCCGTCCTCTGCTCCCTCTCCTACCTCCTCGGCGCCTGGCATAACGGCGGCGGCGGCGGCGCCTCCTCCAACCTCCTCGGCGCCGTCATCCCCTGCCTCCCGGCGAACGCCACCACCGCGGGTCCCCGGCTGGACTTCTCAAGCCACCACTCCGCCTACATCACGACGGCCGCCGTCAGGGAGTACCCGCCGTGCGACGCGAGGTACGTTGAGTACACCCCCTGCGAGGACCAGCGGAGGTCCCTGAAGTTCGACCGGAACCGGTTGATCTACCGGGAGCGCCACTGCCCGGAGAAGGGGGAGGTGCTGAAGTGCCGGGTTCCGGCGCCGCACGGGTACAGGACTCCATTCCGGTGGCCGGCGAGCCGGGATCTCGCCTGGTACGCCAACGTGCCCCACAAGGAGCTTACGGTGGAGAAGGCGGTCCAGAACTGGATCCGGTTCGAGGGGGACCGGTTCAGGTTCCCGGGCGGCGGCACCATGTTTCCCAATGGAGCCGACTCCTACATCGATGATATTGGCCGGTTGATTAATTTAAAGGACGGCTCTATTAGGACCGCCATTGACACCGGCTGCGGGGTAAGCTTTTTGTTTTTTTTTTTCTTTTACTTTTTATTTTTATTTTTATTTTCATTTATTTTCTTTTTTGAAGCAATTCTTGAATTTTTTTCTAGTGATAATTTTTCTACTACGGTCAACACTTTTGTTTTATTTATTACAGATTAATGAGCACCTGTAAATGACTGTATTTAATTAATTAATTGAACTTGTGGTTTGTGAAAACCAAAGTTCTTATTTTTGGGAAATGCTATGCCACTCGATTATGTTTGTAACTGTTATATCATCATTTAATCGTCAGAGGTGGTTGATCTTATTGTTACATACCTCGACGGAATGGTTTCGTAACGAACGTGACAATTTGTAATTTGTGAAATTTGAACTTTTTAAATTTGTGAAATCTGAATTATGGTTCCAAAAGCAGGGATTTGTAATTAATTAATGCTGCCTGATCCTGTAAATATAAAAAATTAATTTGACTTTTTTTTTGTGGATAGAATTTGGTAATTAATTTACAGACAATATTTTGGCGAGCGTCAAAGAAAATGAATTAGAGCAAATTAGAAAAGTATTGTACACGTGTACTATTTGGTTGGGTTACGATGGAATTTATGATGGGATTTTTTTTTTTTTT
>CACSLK010003813.1:1653311-1676229 GCA_902706635.1 Striga hermonthica
AAAAAAAATCTTCTTCTGTCTAAAAAGTCCATGCATTTAGCCACGTACGCTCATGCAAATCATTTACTCTTGATTTTATATTGTTGTCCAGTTTTTATCTTTTCCAGTCAAATTAAAATACACAGTCAATTCAAAAAGAAAAAAGAAATTAATTAGTATAAGGAAACTGTAAAAACATGCCGTAAAAACATGCTGGAAATGCTCGGTCCCGTTACGGTACTATTCCGTTGAGTGTTTTAACCGTTGGATCCATATGTAGTTAGATAAGATAGATGATCCAACGGTTAAAACACCCGAGGGGATGATACCGTAACGAGACCGTAGCATTTCTCAAAAAGAAATTAACTAAGATTACCTGTAATCAAAAATTCTATGGAGCCATCGGATGGTTTTCTTATGGAGTCATTCATGACTTAGTGTATTGACACTTGTCCAAAGTGCATTTATTGTAGGACACATGTCAATACACTATTTGTGAATAACTGTGGATGGCTCCATAAGCCGAGCCATCCGATGGCTCCACAGCAAAACTGTACCTGTAATTATGTACTCTTCCCAAGTCATGTTATTCATATATTTGAACATTAATGTTAGAGTTGGATCTGAGTTCTCTGTTTCTACTGATTTTGTGTTAATAAATGCTATAAATTGTGCAGGTTGCCAGCTGGGGAGCCTATCTAATGTCGCGAAATATCCTTACAATGTCGTTTGCGCCGAGAGACACGCACGAAGCACAGGTGCAATTCGCTCTCGAACGAGGTGTCCCGGCACTTATTGGTGTGATTGCCTCTAAAAGACTCCCTTACCCTTCCCGAGCTTTCGACATGGCCCATTGTTCCCGTTGCCTCATTCCTTGGGGTCAATATGGTAATTTTAACACTTTTCCATCAGTCGATCGGATTCGACGAAAACTCGATGATTTGGCTTTTTGTAATTAATGAAGAGGAAAAAAAAATGGATCAACCAATTCTATTTATTGTTTTAATTAATGTTGGCCTCTCATTGTTGTGCTCGAAAATAGATGGCGCCTATTTAATTGAGGTCGATCGGGTTTTACGTCCGGGAGGGTACTGGATCCTGTCGGGCCCACCGATCAATTGGAGAAAGTATTGGAAAGGGTGGGAAAGGTCGAAGGAAGATCTAAATGCCGAGCAAATGCAGATCGAGAACGTTACAAGAAGCTTGTGTTGGAAGAAGTTGGTCGAGAAGAATGACATCGCCATATGGCAAAAGCCCTACAACCACTTGAAGTGCAAAAAGTTAAAAACCGTGCACAAGAAACCCGCACTCTGCCCCGCCCGGGATCCCGACAAAGCTTGGTGAGCTAATCAATCGAAATTCGAAAAAGATCGTGGACTTTTTATGAATTCCTTATTTGATTTAATAAATTACAGGTACACGAATTTGGAAACGTGTTTGACTCCCTTACCCGAAGTGTCTGCCAGCGAGGACATCTCCGGAGGGAAGCTCGAAAAATGGCCTAAAAGACTGAACGCAATACCGCCTAGGGTTAGTAGGGGGACCATAAAAGGAGTCAACTCGGAGACTTTTCGACACGACACGCGATTGTGGAAGAAGAGAGTGTCGTATTATAAATCGGTCAACAATCAGCTTGGGCAAGCAGGAAGGTACCGGAACATTCTCGACATGAATTCGTTCTTGGGCGGGTTTGCGGCTAATTTGATCGAGGATCCGGTGTGGGTGATGAACGTGGTCCCGATTGAGGCCAAGGTTAACACGCTTGGTGTTATCTACGAACGTGGATTAATTGGGACATACCAAAGCTGGTATATATACGTGTTAAAAAAATACTCACCCTTTTTTTTTCCGATTATCTCATGTCTTTTAATCTTTTTTCGATCGATTCTAACATATGTGATTTGATCTGTTAATCGTTTTGTTTTTGAGGTGTGAGGCAATGTCGACCTACCCTAGAACGTACGATCTCATACATGCCGACTCGCTTTTTACACTCTACAAAGACCGGTGAGTATACAACTATATATACATATATATTCAATGTATTTACTAGCAAAAATTCAAATCAAATCCATTTCTAATTGGGAGTGTAGGTGTGAAATGGAGGATATATTGCTCGAAATGGATCGGATTTTACGACCCGAAGGGAGTTTGATAATGAGGGACGACGTGGACGAGCTGGTGAAGGTGAAGAAAATAGCAGATGATTTGAATTGGGAGAGTCGGATTGTGGATCATGAGGATGGGCCATTAGAGAGGGAAAAGCTTCTTTTTGCAGTCAAATTGTACTGGACAGCCCCAGCTAGTTCTGGTCAACAGTCTTAAAGCTACTCAAAATATGATGGTTTTTAGTGTGTCTTTTTGTTGTTGTTATTTTAGTTTTTTTTATTTTTATTTTTGGCTTTTTTAGGGGGGTTATTGTTTTCATTGGCTCTTAAACAAATCGTGAGTGAGCCTATTGATGGTGAACTGTGATTAGTTGATCTATTTTGGGATTTGTTGTAAGAAAAATGTGCTCTTTGTAATGATTTGGTATGGGTCTTACCATAGAATAAAATCAATAATGAATGATTCGAGTAACAAAAGACAAGTTTTAGGTGGAAAGTGGAAACAGACAAGCCGTGTAATTTATTTGCCATCACAAGTATAATAGGAGTAGTATATATCAAATGTGTAATACATTTCTTGGCGGAGTACATTTCAATAAAGTTTGAAATGCCACACATGTTGAGACTCCCGTTTTCAAGATCCAAACCAGTCTCGAATTTTGCATCCATTTTTTTATTTTTTTATTTTTCATAAATTCAGTTTTGCGTTCTTGCATCTCTAAAGTAAACTTTTCTTTTTTCGTACACTTGTGTATTTAAGGATAAGTACTGCCATTAGCTTGGAGGGATTCCAATATAGCTGTTAGTCCATGTTGTGGTCGAGAAATAGTTAGTAGTTTCGGGTATAGTGTTAGAGTTTAAGAAAGAATTCTTTACTTATAATCTCAAACTATATTATAGTGTGCGCGATCTATTTATTAATGAAAGAACTTTGAAGAGTAATTGTCCCAAGGACAAATTTATTTATTGTCGCTTCTGCTTCTAATTTCTACATTCTTACACGTTTGCGTACTCTATAAACAAACGACCCCCAACCCCAAAAGTTGCAATATTTTCAATTTCTCACCTTCCCCATAGATGAAGACGAAGTATTGTATAACATTATTGATTTAGGATATATATTTATTTCTATTTATCTTTATATTCTTCCGTTTATGTTTAGTATTTAATTTGTAAGAGAATAATTATTTATTAGCTTGCTCAGTGGACAAGTTATTATTAGGGTTGTAGGAGGCTTATTTAAATGACTCATTCAATTGAATAAAGAACATCGAATTTGAGATTGGATCTCTTTTATCTTTTCTCATCGTACGCTTATATCAGTTGGTGTCAGAAGTCAGCACGATTCACAAAACTGCCGCAAATACAAGATGTTGTAGATGACAGGAGTGACACTGCCATCTACAACTTGAGCCGCTAGGCCGAGGGGTTTGGCCGCTTGCTCGAGACATGGGTCGTCGAATTGTAGATCTGTCGCGAAGATTGGGGACATCTTCTAACTCTCCATACCATGGTTTCTCACGAGCAAACGAACCGCGACATGGCCGGGGACTGGGGTGGTCGCAGGGGTTTCAGAGGTGGGCTTGGCATACGAGGCTTTGGTGAGGAGCCTTGCCAGTAGTCCCCACCACCTCTGTATGGCGAGGAAGACGACGAAAATACCTGGTCCGCCATCAACTCGTTTCGTGGTCGTCGAGCCCAGCAGGAGGCCGATGAGTTCCGCGATGGTCGCTATCGCGAGCAGCAGCGACCAGACGTGGATTTCGAGGACATCGGGGGTCGCACGGCGCATCGCAAAATAGAGGGTTATGAAGACTACTAGGGTCACGATTCGTGACGTTGGGATGAAGGTTTCACCGGCTTATGGGATTGTGAGGTGTGACGTGAAGACGACGGCTTCGATGAGTTTGGTGGTTGCGATTTGCGTCGGGGCTATGCGGGTTTCGGGAGGCTGAGTCGCCGAGGGTGCCGGCTGGGACGGCGTTCGGCGACGCGGGCTCGCGATTTCAGAGAATTGCGCGCATTATTCACTGAGGAGGTTGGCGACTCCAATGCGGGTGGTTTCTACAACGGTCCGTTGATTGTCGACGAGTAGGCCCCAGACGGAAGAACATCTTTGCGGGGATATGGGCTCCACGTTCCCTCGTCATTCTTTGTTAATGTTTGTTGCACATGTCGTGGAGCGTAGCGAAGGATGTTCAATGGTCGTCTCCCATAATAGAATTTGCTGTAGTTTATAGATTTATGTCTGCCCCGACGACGATGTATGACAAGAAGTCTAATCCTTTACTAGAGCCTATGATGGGCCTATATAATATAATTGGGGGGAATCTAAAAGGGAGATTTACATGTTTGGCAGACTTTGAGAATTTACCCGGTGACATGGCTTTCTCGGATTATTTAGCAATGAAGAAATTAGGAGAAACAAAAGTTGAACTATCAGTGTCGAGTGAATATCACCAGATGGACAATATTTTCTGACTGCGACCACAGCCCCAAGATTGCAGGTCGACAATGGGATCGTAACTTTTTTCCTCAATAGCTCAACTGTGGTGGATCTATTCACGATAACCGAGCATGGGTATGGTCTTGCCAGTTGAAGACAGAATGTACCAGATTCGACAGTAAATCTTTTTTGTCAGAGGAGAATGATGGGAGACAGAAATATCGTCTAGCATTATTGATTTAGGGTATATATTTATTTTCATTTACCTTTATATTATTTCATTTATGTTTAGACAAGTTATTATTAGTGTTGTAAGAACTTTCTTTAAAGGACTCATTCTCTTGTATGTTGGGCAGTTGACATTAAATAAAAACATTGTATTTAAGATTGAACTATGTTATCTTCTCCACTCTTATGCTTACCCACATCACCCCCACACATATAACCTAAATATTAATCTACGTGCCAAGTCCGTACTAAAAGCCCTTCATGAATCTTATATTATTTTTTTTTCAATAAAAAAAACACGATTAAAAAAAAATCCCGATCTTGAGAAAAAAATACGATGGAATATGGATTACAAAAACCTAGATTCTTTAATAGTTCACTAATGCTGTTGGTAATTGTACTAATGTTTCTCAATTAGGGCCTTCTGCAGTAAGCAGCTTAAAGCCCTTTTTGCACACCATCTAAAATAACAACTAACATCTATTACTAATGAGAGACGAACTCAAATACATTGCTTTTTCTCATAACTGTGGAAATAAACAGAGGACATCAACAGACAAACAAATCCCCCGACCAAACCAATAATCCAAACAAACCTACACCAAACTACTCAACTTGCATTTACAGCCTAAAGAAGAAAATGGAACCATAAGCCATACTAAGAAATCACCTAATCTTCATCACACTTCCATTTCGATGTGGGAACACAGCTCGCATACCGGCACCAGTGGCAACGCTCGTATCCGTTTACTCCCCTAAACAGCAACACGAGCCCCACAACAAACCTGTATTTCCAAGAGGTATTATTCTCATTATATCTTTGTCCTCTCATGCTTAAAAACTATAAAATTAACAATAATTGTTCATAAGAGGGAAAGAAAAGAACTCACCCAACGAAAAGTAGTACAAGAGAAACCAGCCACATCACATACTGGTAGGCCTTGTATTTGGACCTCGCACGAGCACCAGCCGGAAGATTGTGTCGTTCTACCCACCCGAACTGGGGACGAGGCAGTAAAATAAAACCAAGAAGAAATCCGGTCAGAAATCCTCCAATATGGGCGAAATTGTCCACATGGGGCAAAATACCAACAACCAAGTTAATCGCGACTATCACCAATAGTGTCAATAGTGCAGCAACCTGCAAGGTTCATACACAACATGAAACTTTACCAAATATAATAAGAGAATATAGGATAGATTGTTTTTATTATTATTAAATAACAGAGAATATATTAGTTATAAATAACCCCACCTTGTTTGTATATATGGACCAGTTAGTAATCAACTCCGACAGCATGGCACCAAGAAGCCCGAATAGTGCACCCGATGCACCAACCGATATCCTGTTTCGTATGAATAAGGAGGATAATACACTCCCGCCAAGTCCGGATAACAGGTAGATTATGCCGATACGCACTGTGAAGACAAATCAGAAAATTGGTAATAGGGAACAAGAGAAACACATGATGAAAAGATCGATTTAAATGGAGTTTTTCACTCTCAGTATTTTTGGGGTTATGATAGCACTTACCGAATCCAAAATGCTGCTCGAGGCGAATGCCTATGAAGACAAGACTCAGCATATTTGCAAGCAAGTGAATGATGCCAGCATGCAACCAGATACACGAGATGAGCCTCCATCCTTGATGCTGATGGACCACCTTATTCCAATTAAGAGCACCCAATCTCTCTAATCTTCAGTGGGGAAAAAGAAAAAGGTTTTAGATCAATAAATATCACCAAAGAACATTGGACTGCCTTAAATTAGGTTGTATCATTATTGTCAAAATGGCGCCCAAGTTTCGACCTTTTTCTGTTATTTCCAGTTAACTTGACAGTTAATACACAAGTAATTCCCCTGTAAGATGTTGACGGTAGACATAACAAAACCCGAAAAAAAAAAAAAAAAAATTCCCATGTAATCTCATAAGATAATGTTCAAGACAAACACAAGAATTCAACCACATTGAAAAGAAGACAAAGGTGCCATAAAAGACACAGTATTTTCACAAATGAATACCCGCTTAGACGTATATGGTATAGGCATATAGGCTATAACACAGACAAAAATTCAGCAAACCCCAACTTATAGCAAACGCTTAAACAATCCCCTCACAAAACCCTATCAAACCCACTTAACATCACAGAATATAAACAAAGAAAAGGTCGCATCTTTACGCAATGAAACCCAAAACCCAGTATTTAACATCAGAAATGAAAAAAAAAGAAAAAAACAAGCAATTGAGGGCTACTAAAGAAGCAAAATTCACTCACGTCGAAGACGAAGGCCCGAACAGAGGATTTTCCCTCAAGGGCTGGAAAGAAAACCTCCCGAGAAACCTCGCCACACACCTATCCTCGTAATCCCCAAACCTCGAACCGCTCCTTCTACTGACATGCTTCGGGCAGTTGTTGAGATACATCTCGACCACAAACATCACAACATTAGCCGCCACGAACAGCGGGATCAGCCACGACACCCAATTCCTCTCCCCATTCGCGGACGCGTACGACCTATTTCCACCCTTATGCGCCCTGCTGCTCTCAATATCTTGCCCCGGCATGCCTGAAAACCGATTTCTTCGTAATTTTGCTCTAATGAATGCAATTCGCGCCTGAAATTTCTCGAATTTATTGATGGCAAAAGGAAATTCGTTAAGAGGGGATCGTGTGGAGTGGGGTTTGTTAATGGGGGTCAGGACGTGCGTTTGAGGTGCTCGTCGCAGAGAGGATAGAACAGGGGGCGGGGACGTTTAGCCGTGTTCTGAGTTTGTGATCGGGTGTGGCCAGGTATAACGGTTGGGGACGTGCACGACCGCCACGTGGTCCAGGGTGGGGGGATGTGTATGAACGTGGGAGATGGCTATTTGGTGATCCATGATAAGAATAGTGGGGTGCGAAGGAGGAGATGGTGGCCTCAGTGGGTGGACATTTACTTTTGGGACGAGCACCAACCGCTTTCCCCAAGGTGCCGTGCCTGAACAGTTGAGGTTTGGAGGGCCCTGCATTGGCCTTATCATATGCACTAACTCGACTTGCTTGGTTTAAGCTTGAGTTTAGCTCCATTTATTAGATAAACGAGCTCAGTTTGAGCTTATTGAAAGATCGTTTAGTTAACGTGTTTCGGCTTGACTCGTTATGGCTCAAAAATAAAAATTTGTATATAATTTTTTTAAGTTCGACTCGTTCTCGAGTTTGGGTCGCTTAAGTGGAGGGGCTGGAGCTCGACAAAATAATGTTGAATGAACTTTGACAAAGATCAATTTATTTTCCATCATCACAAAACAACCAAATGAGCACCGCGGCTTTCTCTCTACACCCCTCAATTCTGTTCAAATTTCGTGCCAAACACAGCTTCTCATGGAAATTCACCCCTAACAAGCATTCGTCTTCGCTCGCCAAAATTTGTTGCTCGCGGAACAACACGCCCCAACAACAGCTTAACCTGTCCGTCCTTCGATTCACTCTAGGTACATACATATTCTTCTTCACTTGGGCGTGTCCTCGTGCAGTCATTCGCAGCAATTTTCATTTGTCGATTAATTTCTATCTCGTGGCGTTAGGGATACCTGGATTGGACGAATCTTATTTGCCCAGATACATCGGTTATGCATTTGGGGCGCTTTTAGTGTTGAATCATTTTGTGGGCTCGGATTATTCATCCACTACTGCAGCTCAGCTGGTAAATGTTCTTCTTTCTTCCTTTCCCCCCCTTTTTCGGGTTCTTGCTCAAATTGGGGTTTCTTAAAGCATGGAATGTGCTGTTTTAGATAATGTTAATGGTTGTGTTTTGTTGTACTTTATAGAGAACGGAGGCATTGGGACTTTCTTTGGCCGCATTCTCTGCCATTGTTCCATATCTGGGAAAGTTCTTGAAGGTAGTAAAATTTTTAGTCCCATTTGGGCCTTTGAAGCAAAAATGAGGTTTTGACGGACTATTTATAGTTTGCAAGTGTTATTATGGTCGCGAATGGATTGCAATTGGCAAATACCTGAAAACTAGCTGCAGAGGGGTTTTAGTAATTTTCCGATACCCTGTTTGATATATGCTGATTGTTGGGATCACTGTGCATGTATAAGCTGTTAATAGGATTGGTCACGGCTGCCCGAAATATCCTACTTGTTGCAAAGAGGATTAGTTGTTCTTGGTTAAGAGTTTTTCAGCACAGAACTTCTGAAGAATAGTACTTATATTTAGTAAATTCGTTTCACTAATGTTTAAACTTTATGTATCAAATTTTGATGTTGCTGTGACATATAATGAGTTGGACTTCCATACAGATGCTGAAGTAGATAATGAATTTTTGTGTGAGAATGTAAGTGATGTAAAATTCTTACCTGGCTGTACAGGGAGCCACTCCAACTGACCAGAAAATCATCCCAGAAGGAGCTGAGCAAATTTTTATCATGTCAGAGGATGTGAATGATGACAAGAAGGCAGATTTGGCTTGGGGAACATATGCTCTTTTACGCAATACAAACTCAATATCAGTGGTGTGCAGCAGACCTAAGCCCTAAAGACTTGCACATAATATATGTAATGCATGCCTTTTTATTTTTCCATTTTTCTTTGTAAGTTTCCTAACGATTTAAAGGTTTTAGCTCATCTCGGTTCCGGATGCCTTGTGTGTGCGTGGCTATTGGAATACACCGAAAGATTTGTCCAAACAAAATGTTCTCAATTGGTTCGTAAAGAAGACTCAAGAAATAGGTTTCTCCAATTTGAAGGATACCATGTATTTCCGACCAGCTGCAGGTATACGTTTAACTTTCTTGCTAATGCAAATATTATTAGTGGTCTAATTGTTGTTTGTAGTTGTGTTGGACATTTTAAGGAAACTAGGGAAGGAGGATAAGTGGGTTGTGGCTTTGTGGGCATCTTTATCCTTTCCAGTGTTGAATGCAATATGCTTCATCATCACTGAGCAACCTTAGTGCTTGATTGCGATAACAGTGCGGAAGATAATATTGTCCCCTCACTCTAAATTGTTGTCACTGAAGACGTTGTATATAAACTTGATCAATACATTTATGACGATGAGTGAATGGTAGTTATACATGTATTATGTGAAATTATAGGCGTTAGTAAGGTCCTTATGTTTCTCTCATGGTTTATTCATGGACTTTATTTAAAGTCACGATGATCACCTTTTCTCGTTGTAAGTGTGAGTTGCGAGTGATAAATATCAATTCAGTTCGTGGTCCTTGTAAAGTCATATTCTCATGATCTCCCTCCTGAATGACATTTGATTGGAAACTTTATGTAAACAAATCTGATTGCTCACCTTTAGCATGCGCTATGTGGGCTCCCAGCCTGATCATTGAGTTCATTTTTTATAGTTACTGAAATAACTCTTCTTCATATTGTTCGAAAAAAAAAAAAAAAAAAAAAACTTGAGAAAGCACCTCTAATGTTTCTGGACATGCATGGATTGAGAAAGCACCTCTAATGTTTCTGATTTAATTTTATTTTATTTGGGTATCTTGGTTTGACCTTTGCTCCTCAACCTCATGTGCATTTTATTATAAGCATCGTATATTATGGATTATATTCCCTTATGAAAAATAGTTTAGAAGAATTTATCTCTGAGTCATGTCAATTGACGACATTTTTTTTTTTAGATTTTTGTGTGATTTTGATTCCTTTTAAACTTAATTTCTCCACATGTTATATTGCAAAATGATATTTACTAGTTGTTGACCAGCAGAATTACCTGAACTGAATACCTTCCATTATATATATAAAAAAAATACATTACATTATATTGTGGTTACCGCTGAGTGATGTGCCTTCCTTTCCCTGATTCGATTTAGAATCTTCAGATAAAATGACCTGATATGAACTTCCTCTTCACCTTTAGTTCACTGCTAAAGTAAGGGAAACATAATACATTATATATATTGGTCTAGTAATAGTCTGTTGTGCAGATTTTCATTCAGTTTCCTTCCACCTTCTACTTGATGTGCCTTTTAGTTTGATACGTCAAATCCAGGAGAAATTCTATGACTAACTCATTTGTATTTAATGCTTCAAATTATTTTAGCCTTCAGAAAAATACAATCTCAATATGTTTTGTATTTGGGATAATTGCTACTTATAGAAATTTATGAATATTGTTAGATTCTGAGTTGAAGGAGATGGTTCCAACCGGGATTCAGTCCTTCCTCGTGCAACCTATTCTGGATGCTTCAAGTCAAACAGTCAACAGCAAGGGTTTTGTCCTGTTGGCTTCAAGCATGGATTATGCATATACTGATAAAGACAAAGCATGGATAGCTGCAATTGCCAACAAATTCTAGAGGTGGGCTTTCCCTGACGCTTGTGATAAATCTCAGATAATTATTCATCTCACTAAGTCATTATCTATGCCTTCTGACCTTTTCCATAAGATTGTATTTAACTTTTGTGTTGCATATTTCTTGAACTTCTCATAATGGCACAAAAGACGTGGTCTTGGAGTTATTAGATTTTTGTTTTTTATTGGTCGTGAATAATCACGATACATTTGGCTAAACAACCAAAACATCCAACCCAATCCCCAATCAGAAAAGAGCTAAAAAGAAAATTAGCAACAAAATAATAATCTATGCATTCAGTAGTAAGGTTATTCTATATAATATTAATGTAGCAATTGTGCCTTTTAGATACATGGACCTTGAGAACCCACCAAGAACTAAAGTTAGTTTTTGTCTGAAGAATAGAGGTTATGCTCTCTTCTTTCTACTGAATGATTTATGAAACAAACCGCAGGAAAAATTACAGTAGAAGCCCATGGGATTTAACCCCTTAAAGTGTTACAAGAGCCTCATTTATATTTTAAGTATGTAGAAGGTCCATCCGAGAGTGAAATTCTTAAAGCAAAACAAGAGCCAACGGGGCGCTCAGAACAGGTTACGAGATTTTTTGTTTTGTTGTTTTTTATTGAGCTGAACTTGGTGGTTGCTTTCCCTTCTCATTTATTTTTTTTTATTTTTATTTTTATTTTTTACCATACACCTTGAACAGAATGTTAAAGACTTAAAAGTGCACACCATTTTATTGAACTGATACATGATTTATTGAAAGACTTCTAAATGTATCATTTTTTTTCTGTCCCAAGGTCTCTCTACCTAGATTTTTCCCCTTGTGTTTTTTGGATGAAAATGGGGTATGCTCATCATAAACAGAAATCATAATTCAAGCGCAATATCAAGTTCATTGTTTAGCACGGCATCTTCTTGAACTTCTCCAGACCGTACACCAGATTCTGCAAAAAGGGACAATTCTTTGTCAATAATGTTCAATACAAAGTTCTAGAATAAATAGCGCGAAGGGGGCTGTTATTTTCCAGTCTCCTTTAGACGCACAAGAATTAGCCCCGGCATGAGTGAGTGCACTCCTATCACATCATGTTTAAGGGTGTAAACCTGAAAAAAAAAAAAATAGATTGAAATTAAAGTGGGGGTTCTTCGACATGTAGAATATCTCTACCGTGTGGTTTAATCTATGGGACAGATTCGAATCGTTAGTACAAGAAACCCATGTTAAAATTAAGACCGTTTGAATCGCGGTCTTAAGGAGAGTCGGAGACTGAAATATAACATGTTCATTGAAACCGAGAGGCCCATTATTTAATTATCTTCCTACAAGTAAAATTACTCTGAGTTCACTGGAGTGCTATTTGCATGTGCATATTAGTCTAGTCTGCAAATGCTGCTCTGCAAATGGTTTTGGTACACACCAAAATCTGGGTTGGTGGGTGTAGGGTTTTGGGTTGTTGTTATATTGGGGCCCAAAAGGGTGCTTGAAATTTATGGTCAGAGATTTTCTAGACCAGCCTTGTGTGAGAATGAATAATTTTGTTTCAATGTTTATTTTTTAAGGGCCAATATTTACAGCCTGATCCAGCTTTTAGGTGGGCCAAATGAAAAGTTGACATGAAACTTTCATTGGTCATTTTTTTGATGGAAAATGAAAAGGATGATTCATGAGGTTTAGACTTTCTTGTTTTAGAACAGTGGTTTTGGACTCATGTTTCCTTCATACTGTGATGGTTTACATTTTTTTTTTTTTTTTTTTAAGGCTATCTAACCATACTATTTCAATACATGTACATATTTTTATATTCAAATGTCATACTTTAAAGTTTTATACTGTAAATATATGTTTTTGTCGAAGTATGATTGGTTAATCGTTAAGCAGCATTTATAAAATTCGGGTATAAATTTTATGCATGTTTGTGATTGGATAGAAATTTTTAAACAAGAATTGCAGTAGTTACTGCTCTATGGACACAATTCTGCAAAATTATATTAATTATTCTCGGCCCCCTAGCACGAACACAAAAAAGTGGATCAACTGAGCCCGGCTCAAGGTCCCCAGCGGACTGAAGCCAATCCTCCTACTCTGGTATTGATCCCTTTCGCCTAGCAAGGATCTTGGAGCAAATTTTGTACAAGGCAACATGCTATTGTTCTAAAGCGAAAGCACGAAGAACTATAGGGCTGAAAGCCCGTATCTCTCTACATGCAATTCGCTCACTTCGGTAAGAGCGGACGGAAAGAGGAGGGTTTTGCTCTATTTGCTTGCCGGCTGTTCGCTTTTAGTTAGAAGTCGAAGTCGAGGTCAACTTTGTCGATCCAACGAACGAAGCAAAGCGAAGTGAAGTCATAGAAGCTTCTAGTTTTACTTATGTCTCTAAAAAAAAATATTATTACTATGTATTTTACTAAATTATATTATTACATTAATTCCAATTATCACACTTCTTTAGCATCAGAAAATTTCCACTGAATTTGGAGCCTTTTTCTTGTATTCATGCAGTTTTGTTCATTTCTTGTCACTATTGTTCCTTTTTTTTTTCGCATATATTAGCACTATATATATAGTAAGTAGTAATAGTCATTCTTTTGTCGGCAAGACTACTATATGTACTGTCGGTGCATATAATATTATCATTATTTTTTCTCGGCTACATTAAATATGTGGCCCTGAAATGTTCTTGTCGAGCCAAGTTTATTAAACATTAATAACACCATTAAAGTAGTACACAAAATTGGTACTGGTTATATATTACTTTGATAGTCTAACTAACTGAAGGAAATGACATTCGAGCTATGCTCAACTCAACTCACTCGAGTTATGCTCGACTCGACTCGACTCATTAATATCAAACTCGTTAACTCGTCTTAATCATCTAATAAGACGAGTAGATTCCTAATAGTTAATAATAAAATTCATGCATGAATTGTAAGGGCAAATAAGAGCGAGAAATGACATAATTACCCCCGCAAAAGCTCTTGATTCAACTATCTCCACATTGTTGTAGTGAGAAGATGCTGAAATTGCAGCTCGTTGAAAGGAGTATTAATCCAATTGAAAGAGTTGGTGCTACTAAACATCCCTGATTATCAATTACTAAACATTATCATAACAAATTAGTTAGAAAAATAACAATAATGGAGCAACAAACAAATGCTCGTGTAAAATAACCGAACAATTAAGCGAGTCGACCTCTCATACTTATTTTAGACAATGACATTTTAAGTTGGTGTTGAAAATGTATGGTTGACTAAATGTTTAATCTTGTACTAAGCAATATCAGGTTTAAAAATTGTGGCCAATAAATAAATTTTAATTTTGAAAAATCTCACCTTGTTGCTCACAAAATGCTGATATTTTTTCAGATACTGTCTCCATTTTTAATTCTGGGCCACGTAGACAACGCTCCTCATTCCAAAAGCTGTTAGCCTTATTATTATTGTTTAATCAAGATTTAATTAATAAATCTTGGTTAAGAAAATAAAATAATTTATAAGCACTGTGTTCCTTTTTTTTAAGGCTCTGGAAAAAAAATGTGGTCAGAAATAATTAAAACCTGTTTGACATTATCGTACACTGTTGAAGGGTCGGTGAAGTCCACTATTACTGTAGCTGCTTTTGACTGCCAAAAAGATTTCATACAAATATTGTAATTTTTTTTTTCATAATTTTTTTTTTTCAAAAAATATGTAATATTTTATGTTTTTAATACATAGTCATATTTCTTACATTTTAATGTACCATTTTATAGTACTATTTATCAAATTTTGTTAATAGAGATTGTGTAGTTAATATAATATGAGTCGTAAAAGTGTTACTATAAATATAAGATTGAAGTATATAAGTGACAAGTCACGTGTTTTGTACAATAAAAAAATAAGTAATAGTTGCATGACATCAAAATGAAATTATTGTGTGAGCTGAAATTATGAATGCAGTTATGAGTTAGTTCACACACTCATTCACAAAAATATAAGTTTAGTATCAAATCGTTTTGTAATTCAAGAATTAATTAATATTATCACCTAGGATATGAACCCTAGGACCATTGTAAAGTCATTTAGTATGGATATTCTTTCCAAAGGCCCGAGATCAATGGAGTGCTTTCTTCGCCCTTGATATTAGAGGATGGTTCCTCGAGAATCTGACTGGCACTTTAAGCAGGGCGATGGAGAATTGGGAATCAGTATTAGGACTTACAGCATGGCGACTATGGATGCGGAGGAATCTTAAAATATTTCAAGAGTTCGGCGTTACCTTGTCACGATGTATTGTTGAGGTGTTTTCTTTATGGTGAAATGTGCGTCGGCTGGTGGTTGAGAAATTGGAGCGACTGGTGCCCGAGAGCTACGTTGGATTTCGTGGTCGGGCCCAACGGAGAAGGAGTTGAAAGTAAATACGGATGGAAGTTTTTTATCCGACGACGGGGATGGCTAGCGCTGGCAGCGTTATTCGGGATCACCATGGTAACTGGGTGCACGACTGCTTGATGAATATCGGGTTCTGTTCGATAGTTGGAGCGGAACTCTGGTTTTTTTTTTTCAGGGCCTAGTGTTGGCTTGTGATATCGGAGCCCGTAAGGTTCAAGTTGAAGTCGATAATAAGAGTATCATCGAGATGATACAACACCTCACGACGGGCGGCATGGTGGAATATTGAAGGAAATAAAGGAGGTGTTGTGTCGGCCGTGGGCAGTGGTGATTAATCATAGTTATCGAGAGACAAATTTTGTGGCAGATTAATTGGCTTCATTGGTGGCAAAGGATCCGGATGGTCTTCAAAGGTTGGGAGCCCTCCACCGGGGGCGAGCGTTTGGTACACCATGATAGGGTTGGTGTGTCCTATGCGTGGCCTCCATTTCATGCACCAAAAAAAAATAAAAAGTTATAATAATAATAATAATAATAATAATAATAATAATAATAATAATAATAATAATAATAATAATAATAATAATAATAATAATAATAATAATAATAATAATAAAAAAAGAAGTTAATCAATTGAATTAAATATTGAAGACAAATATTAAGTACAACAAACCATATAACCAAAGTATCAACAATGCAACACATTTAGTAATGAATATAAGCACGTTCATTGAGTTCAATATGGTATGATATGTGTAACAACAAATTTTATTTCGAGTTCCACCGACCGTGTCAAATTTGTAACTACAAATTTTATGAAAAACATAAAATTTTTGTACAACTTGATTATATTTCGATCAAACGATTTGCGGCTACAATCTCTATATGTCTCATCTGATTCTTCTCTTCTTGGATTTGAGCTTGAGATTTTGAAAGATGGATTTGACGATTGAATCTCCTTCATGCTTGAGGTTAAATTTCTCTAACATTAATTTGTGGGTCGAATGACTTATTCTTGTATTAAATGTTAGGCCTTGACTTGATTGAATGAAGACTTCTTGGAGGACTTGATTCTTTGATCTTCTTGAAAGAGGGATTTTGACTTGAATAACGTTGCTCGAGGGCTTGATAGCCTTTTTCCCGGATCAAGCGATATGTTGGTTGGACTTCTCAACGAACGCGACTTTAATGTCTCTTGAACGTCGTTGATATTCTTTGATTGATTTGAGAGGAGTTGAAGTCGTCTCTTTACTTCTTGGAGAAGAGCTGCCGCCTCTATTTCTTCTTCTTGGCCTTCTTTTTCATTGAACGGGCTTCGGACGGTTCTTCAAAAACTTCTTCAAATCTTCAAGAGTGTTCTTGAGAACTTTTGAATTTGATACTTTGAGTTTTTTAGGTATGTTTGATATTTTGAGATTTGTGGCATTGAGCATAACCCTATTTATAGGTTGGTGATACCCAATTTGATCACGACTAATAGAAGAGTGACACATGGCAAAGCAAATGGGGGTTTAAAATGCCCAAAGAATAGATTTCTAAAGTGCAGATTTTTCTAAGTCTGGAACAGGTACGAACATGAAGTATTACGGACCGAACAGAGCCCCAAAGTACGAATAGAAAGTATTCCGGACCGAATGGGCCTTAAAGGACGAACATGTACTCAAAGTACGAATAGAAAGTATTCCGGATCGAATGGACCTCAAAGGACGAATAGGTACTCAAAGTACAAACAGAAAGTATTTCGGACCAAATGGAACTCAAAGGACGAACGTGTACTCAAGTACGATCAAAAAGCATTCCAGACCGAACGTGTCCTTAAAGGACGAACAAAACTCACATGATGAACAAGCCCATGAATAGTAACTTGTACTACACATAATAAATAGTACATATAGTACAAATATACTACATTATAAACTAATTGTAAATAAAGCTTCAATGTTGGACAATAGGGAGAGAGATTTCATTCTCTAAAAACAGAAAGCATTTAAATTCTATGAGAGACATTACTCAATAATATTTTCTTGTTTTTGTATAGTTTAATTCATATATTATCTCATAATTAATATAAAGAAAAGTCACGGATAGATCGAGTATCCGTTCCGAATGCACAATATAATTCTATTTGTGCATATCGAACCGAGCGTATATTTTAGTACGCAGTTCGAACAACATTGTTGACATTTTTTAGCATCAACATAGGTGTAGGAGAGAGAGTCTTGGAGAAAAAAACATCAATTGATTGGTCCTTTGTGATTTAATATAACATCTTTCCTTATCCTAAGATTTGTTATAATCTATTTCTTTATCCTAAGTTTTGACTTAGTGGATAAGAAGTAATAACTTTATTAATTAAATATCTTACTTATTTTGGATTTATATCCAAAAATAAATAATTAAATTAATTAATAAAATATTAAAATTTCGATGTCTACAATGTGTATTTAATGTCCTTTAGATAATCATTGGAAAAACCTAGACCTCATTTACTGTCCGTCAGAACGGCGTCGATCTTGTCAATCCGAAGTGACAGGGTGAACATTAGATTAACAGTATCAAACTCAAGTTACTATAAATAGAAACTCACCCTCAATTATTGGGGGTTGTTGATCTCTTTACCAACTCCCTCTCACTCTACATTTATTCCGTGAACAGTGTAAACGATATTCGTAATTGACCCAACCGTAAGAAAAGAGCCGACCTCATCATTAGAGGTCGATCTCGTGATTAAGTAATAAAAGCTCATTCATTTCGTAAATCTCTCTCTTTACCCGTTTTATCACTCTTAAATCTCTTATTAACCGTTGACCGAATCCGATCGTCAACAAGTTGATATGATTCAACTCCTATTCAATGAATACTTCAACACCCATCTGCATAACTGCATACTTAATGGAGATAAGAGTATAATAATTCCACGATTAAATGAATGTTACAATTTAATTGATGAAATGTAACATCAATTAAAACAATAGTTTAGCTTATTCCCCTTTTAAATTGGAATTTTTAAGTCTCGACCGACTTCAAATGCAATCAAAATGACATCGAGCAATACATATAATGTTATTAATTGCCGCATGCTTTAAGCAACTATATGGTGTTGTCAAGTAGTATCCTTCAAAGGCTGTTGGATTTTCATTTTCATAGGCGTTGGCTTCTTTATTAAAAAAATAAAAAATAAAAAAATATCATGACATAATTGCCTTTGAAATATATTCGTGTATATTGCAGCTATCTGTGATACGCATCCATTCATTCGACAGCATGATGTATATGAGACTATGAAGCTTGTTTTTTTCTCTTTTACGAATCAACCGACGGATGTCTTCACGAAGTCTCTCTTTCTCGGTCGTTTTTTTCTTACTTCATACCAAACTCAAGTTATCTCCATTATACCACCTTGAGTTTGATCAGGGGGTGTTAGAATATTCACTTGTGAGTTGTTCTACATCGTTTATATAGGAAAAATAAGCCTAATTTATAAGACTAATTGGTCACTCCTTATTCTACCAATTGATTTTTGGATGGAACTCTACTTGCGTTTCAATTGGACTTTTCCTGCGGTGCGCTTCACGTGCGTGGAACTGCACTCGTTTTATCAATATTGTCGTGTACAACCATTTATTCTCGAAGACCTAATCTGTATTAGCCACAAAAAATAGTCAACATAACAACTGTTTGCGTTTTATTTTAGTTGGACAAAGTAGGGTGTACCGTCTCCTATTGGACCATGTCGCCCTAGACATTTTCTCGTGATAAAGTAAAGTGATCCATGGTCCCAATACGGCCACGTGTCCAGTCGTTCAATCTTGCGGTCCAAATTTGTCGGCAGTGTGGGAGTGTTGAACAGCCGGCCGGGGCTGATAATTCATTGGCGTACATGTATTTTTATCTGGCTCTTCTTGGAAACTCTTAAATAATAGAATATTATTATTAATTTGGTTTTCCAGTAACTTAAACTTTTGGTAATTAAATATTTATTTTTAAATATATATGGTGATGAAATTAAAGAATAATTAGTAGGTGGAATGAATGATGAATAGATATTTTTAGAAATATTTTATTTCACAGCAAAGTACCTAAATGTGTTACAAACAGGCACCAAGTAAAGTATTGTTCACTCGTATACGGTTTGTCGAATAGGATTCACCTGATTAGTGATATGTATAGTGTATACTACGTCAAGTTAAGTAATGCGTATCCGTCCAGTCGTATTCTCTTTAAAAAATTGAGAAAAATATGAGAAAATAGAAGATTGACTATACATTTTATAGAAACTCAATATTTTATTTTAAAACAATAGAATTTATGAATTAAAAGGTGAATTTACAATAAGAAACCCGAGGGCTAAATAGCCCAACAAAACCACCAAAGAGGTAGAATCTGAGAGGCATGCAAACCCAAGTACCCAAGACTAAAAAAAACAAGAACACCATGGAATAATAAGGTTCAAACACTCGACAGCAGGGGCGGAGCCACCCTAAGGTTAGGGTGGGCTACAGCCCCATGTAAATTTTTGCTAATGTTATTTTTGTTAACTTTATTTTTTTAAAAAAATTATACATATACCCATTAACCCTATATCTTCAGGTTAAAATTTTTTATCTGACAACTATGGTGAAAAAATGATGATTGTAGTGAGATAAAAATACAATCTTTTATTGTCAAATGACAATTATGACCTTATAGATTTTATCAATTGAGTTTATAATGTGACCCAACACATTCTTGCCTTTTAAATTTTTAATCGGCTGACTTGATAAATATCAAATGAGCTGGATAATTAAGTTTGACATAGACTTTTCCAACGGGCTATTTAATTGGGTTCGTCTCAGTCCAGTCCGTAATCTATTGCATTTATTTATTTATTTATTTATTTATTGTTGATTTCGCCTCCAATAATTAACTCGTCATCATTCCTAGACAAAGAGAAATCTCGTACAGAGTTAATTGCAAACATGTTCGACTCTATTTGTTTGATCGACAAATTCGATTAGCTATTTGAGTGTGGCTTGTTTAAATATAAAAGCAATTCGAGATTGAGTTTTTCCAATTCAAACAGACATATGTTAAATGATATTTTGTTTCTAATCATAACCAAAACTGGTTACAGGCCGAAACCGTTGATACCGAGCCGAGAGTTGGAGGACCATGAACCGGCGCGAATATTTGTACGGGCCGGTTCATTGAAATGTCGGTTATTGGTCAGCTGGTTCATTAAAAAAATTAAAAATAATTAAAATATTTTTTTTACAAAAAGGCTGAACCTCATTCCAGTTCCAATTTGGAACCGAAACTGCATGTTCAAAATGTATAAAATATAAGATATTGTACATGAACCGAACTGGTCAAAAAACCATGGACCGGTTCAAGACCTATGGTCAACGGGCCAGTTTGTGTCGGTTCGGGCCAAACCGACAGGCTGAGTCGACCCATGAATATGTCTAGAAGGTTCTAATAATAGCTACAATAATATGCAGCCCCAGGTTAAAAAATTTCCTGGCTACGCCCCTGTCGACAGTGACAACAGACAACAACAACTGAAATCGGCATACTTAGAGCCCAATCCGAACAACACAAAAATTAAAAATTCCAACAAGTGGAGAATTGATTCCCGCAAGAAGCGAATCATGTTAGATCTATTTTGGGATTAAATATGTGTAATCAATACATTGGGTCATTATATTGTTTAGCCAAAATAAAGTGATCAAATTATTGTACGTTGGCTAAGGAACTTAATTTAGATTGTGGAATGATTAAATGTGGACACCCGTTAATATTATTATTTGGTGACGTAACAAATAATAATATTAAACTTAAAGACCTAAATAACATATAATTTGGGTCAAAATTATTTATGGGTGGAGCCCCCAAAAGCCGTGAAAATAAAGTGATGCCCATTTGGATACCCCATAAGGAATAATAAAAAAAAAAGTTGCAGTTGAAAGTTGGCGGACAACTTTCTCATTAATTGCACTATTAGTAGTTGAAGTTGCCTAACAACTTCTATCCGACAAAAATTTTATAATCATTCCTAATTACTATAAAAGGAGATAAGGGGAGGGGCATCAAATCATCAGCTAAAGTTTTTTCTTTCATACGTCCGAAAGAAAATAAGGAATAATTCACGGACTTTTGGAAGATCTTCAAATCCCAAATACAATTAATCAGTCAACATGAATCCATCAGGTATGCTTCCGCTATTCGGTTATGATTCTCGATTATTCAATATGAAAGCTCTTGGGATTAATATCGATTTATTTCGAATAAAGTTAAATCCACTTTCTATCAAATCGCACTTACATTGAACATTAAACACATACCTACAATGCAATAGAATAATATCTCCCCAACCACACACCCAACAAACCGCAACGATAACTACAACCAGTATTAATCGAAATCCTTCCTGAACATGCATTTGACCTTATGCTCGACGTTGGGAATTCAAAATATGTCCTCTCACAACTTCTATTTCGGTCTCCCCTCTTTGATTGGTCGACAAAAGCGGCGGACATTCGCGACTATTTGGGAGAAAATTTGGAAACGTAACCTTTTTTCTTCGGCAGGACGTGAAATTCTAATCAAAGCGGTGGTGCAATAGATTCCTACCTATATTATGAGTTTATTTCGGATTCCAAAATCAAGTTGTGATTAATTGAAGACAATAGTTGCCCAATTCTGGTAGGGATCACGTGAAGGTGAAAGAAGTTTCCATTTGTCAAGTGGAGCAGGCTAACGTTGTTAAAACAACAAGGTGGCTTGGGTTTCAGAGATTTCTCAATCTTCAATCAAGCATTATGGGGGAAACAAGCCTGGAGAGTACTATTATCACCGGAGCCCCTTGTGGCTAGAGTTCTCAAAGCTAAGTACTTCCCACCGGGTCAGTTCCTAGATGTTGTAGTTCGGTCGGGCTCTTCTTTCATCTAGAGAAGTATCGTGTGGGGCCGGGAAGTTATTCAGTCTGGTATGCGTTGCATAGTAGGGGACGGTAAGTCCATCAGAGTTTTCTCGGACTCTTGGATCCCCCACTTCCAAGGCTTCAGATCGTTCTCTCAATTGGCGACGGGCATTGATCGAGTTAGCAAGCTGATTGGGAGGAATAAGGACTAGAATCGTGATTTGATTAATCATTTTTCTTGCCAATTGACTCGCTCAAAATCTTCTCAATCCCTCTTTGTTCGACTACTAATCCTGACCGTATTTTTTACACTACTTCAAAAACGACGATTATACAGTGAAGATTGGTTACAATTTGCTCAAACAAAGATCATCTAAGTCCATGGAATCAACTTCTTATTTAAAAACCGGGTGGTGGAAAGTCTTGTGGAATTGAAGATTTTACCAAAGATTAAAATTTTCCTCTGGAGGGTGAGTAACTCGGCAATTCCCTCCGGGGAAAATCTTGCTCGGAGGCATATCGAGGTGGATGCAAAGTGTCCCAGATGTTCGGGTTGTGAATCTTTTTTTTTTTTTTTTTTTT
>CACSLK010003813.1:1676237-1686680 GCA_902706635.1 Striga hermonthica
TTTTTTTTTTTTTTTTTGCGCTTGGGTAAATCAGATGTGGAAAGCTTCAGGTTGGTGGGATTTCCTTGCTCCATTATGAGGTTCATGCATCTCTTCAATTTTTTGTGCCTTACTGGGCAGTGATCGATGGGATGAGTTTCCTAACTTTTCTTCTTTGTTGTGGATTATTTCGCACGAAAGGAACTTATTAAACACGGACTGCGAGACAAGACGGTGGAACAAGCTTGGACATTAGGGATGGCGTGGCAAGAAGAGGCTTCAAAATGGTGTTCGAAACGTCTCTTGTTCGACCGTGCTTTGCTTACACCATCAATAGATAGATGGGTTGGCCCTGGGAGTTGTCAAAATGAACTCACATTATTTTGTGATGTCGGAGTCCGAGATTCAAGGATAGGGTTGGGAGGATGGATTGGCAACTCGAAAGGTATTTGTTGGGCGGCTTTTGAATCTCGCATTTCAGGCTCTTTTTCATGTTTTCTAGCATAAGCTTTTTCCCTCAGGTTAGGACTTCGCTTTGCTTTTGATTTGGGGGTTTCAATTCAACTTTCCAAGATGGATGCTTTAGCGGTTATTTGTGGCTTAACTGAGTATTCTCCTAACGACTCGTTCATCAAGTTTTTGTGGACATTTTATATTTTTTGTTAAACCTCAATTGTGGGTCTTGCAGCCATATTGCTAGAAACCAGAATTTTTGTTGCCCATTATTTAACTAATCGGGCTTTATTGTCGTCGGGACCCTTCTTATGGAAGTATTGTCTCCCGTTGTTATTATCTTCTCTTTTTCGTTCTGGTAGGAATCGAACTCTCATTTGAAGTTGATTTGTTGGTTTGTTGCAACAGAAAAAAAAAATAAATCATTAGAAATCAAAACTGCAACAATCAAACCCCACAATAAAAACCCAAGAAGAGCTACAACATCAAGCCCCAAATCTAAAAACTCCAAATAACAAGCGACTAGTCAAATCTGGTGAGGAAGAGACCTTAGTCCAGATCTGAGCTTCTGAAGCAACCAATCGGGGTAGGACGCCAAGGAGACATGAAGAGCTGCACCTGAGAAGCCCAAATACCGATGACCAGAAGAGCCCGACTGCACTCCACTGAGGAAAGGCGACTCCATCAGGCTTAGAGAAGAAAACAACGACCAAAACTGCCAGACCACACTCAGCTGAGGAAAACTCGATCAATCAAAGATCATCATATGTTTTAAGACATGTTCTGATTATACCATATTAGTTTTATATATTGCACAACTTATGAGAATCAACCTAGTTGCCAGCTTAATGAATTTCATCTCACAACCAGTTAGTCATGCCCATAGGCCGAACCGACCCGGTCAACCCCTTGTTTAACGGGCCTAGAAACCAGTCTGTGGTTTTACCTGGGCCGATTCAGGTTCAATCATTCATACAAATTTAACTGGCGATTTGGTTTATTTATTTTTGAAAATTTTATTACATTTCTAATAAACCAGTTCCTTTAGAACCGACGATGTATTGAACATTCCGTCTATATCATCGTGCCGGTTCAGGTCCTTCCCAAGGTCCAGAATCGAGAAATTGTCACGTCTACAACCAATTGATGATAGTAGTACTAGTTCACTGAGCTTATAAACAAAGCCACTTTTCCTATTTAATCAATGCAGTACAACTCACATGCGATGTGTCACATAAGCAAACAGAGGTCTTTCGCGAGTAACGCATTCATTTTTTGTTAATTATTATATTATGAATTATAGAGAATACAGTCAAGTCGAACTTGTTGGCGAACCAAAATCAAGATTTTGCTTTGTTCATCAAATGAGTCAGCAACCAATCCATAATAAACGAGTAACATGAGTTAGTCAACTCGAATGAAATCGGAAGACACCCATAATGGATCAGCCGACAACTGAAGGAGTAAATTTAATCGGGAAATAGAAAAAAAAAATTAAAAAATGATAAATCTCATATGGTAAAAAAAACCAAAAAAAAAATATATAAAAATAAAAAATGATAATCACATATGGTAAAAAAAGCCAAAGGCAGTTTGGTGGGGTGGGTTATTTTTTTAAAAAAATATAAAAATCTGTGGCAAAAAATAAAAAAAAAAAATAATTGTGGAAAAAAATCAAACGGACGGATTCTGAAAATACGTGTTTCTAATTAAAATTTTTAACCGAAACACGGATTCTCAGAATCCGTTTTTGTTTTACATTTAATTTTTTTTTAAAAAAATGAAAGTCGAAACTGTCGGTGGATTTTAATATTAATACTGGACAACGCGGATTACCAAATCCGTGTTACTTTTAAAAAAAAAAAACGATTAACACGGATTGTGAGAATCCGTGTTTTGGTCAATATATACAACTGCATACTGCTCCCCCAACCACAAATCATTCATCAATCTGAATTTTTTTTCTCACAAATCATTCATCAATCCGATTTTTTCTTTTTTCTGTTCGATTTTTGAAGACAATCGGGGAAGATGTTAGTTGTTATTTTAATGTAATGTAGTATTATGTTTTTGTTGTTTATTAATGTTTAATTGAAGTATATTTGGTTAATTGAGTATTGTTTAGGAAATCTTGAATATTGGTTTAATCGTTGTGTTAAATGATTATAATTAGCTATTGTATGATGGGTTTTTGTTGTATGTTGAATATGTATCCGAATTGTTTATAAATTTGATGTTATTGTTGGATTATGGTGATTAATTAGGTATTGGTAGTGATTAGGATTTTGTTGTATGTTGAATATTTATTCGAAACTTTTATGAATTTGATGTTATTGTTGGGTTATTGTTGGATTATTGTTAGATTATTGTTGGATTGTGGTGATTAGGGCATTTGCTATTGTTTTTTAGTTGGAATAAAAATATGATTTTTTTTTTTGTGCAACAGGTTATAAATGGCGTCTATAGGTCCTTATTTTGTTAATGTGTACTGGAAAATTCCTCAAAGTGAGTTAGGGAATTTTTCGAATTATTTGGCTCGTCCGGATTGTTCATTTATTATTAATGAGAGAATATCATATGAACAATTGGTAGATATAATTTACGAAAATGGTGGATTTCGTGATAGTTGGACAATTTCGAATATTACTTTCATGGTCCAACAACCGGATGGGTCGTTTATTCCCGTAAGACTGGATAATGATAGTGCGCTTGAGTGGATTTACTACTATCCTCGTATGTCTGTTGTGTTTTTATATATTGTGTTGGAAGCAAACACACAGGTTACACAGGTTGAGGATCCTGCCCCATCATATGGTTACGGGGGAGTGTTTGGTGATCAGGGTACATGGACTACGCATGCCGGTAATTTTGGTGAAGGGACGAGTAATTTCGGCGAAGGGACGAGCTTTACCATGAAAGGACCGGACATTGAGGAAGAAATTGTTGGAGATGAAGATTTCAGTCCCGGTGAAGACGATTTCACTGATGAGACGTCGGAAACCGAATCCGAAAGATCAATTAATGAGGAAAGCGAACAAGAATTCATTGAAGAACACCCCTTTCCAAATGAAGGCCTCCACCATATCGCGAGATGGGTGAGTGGGACGCGTCGTGTGTAGACAGGGACGAGTATGCCTTGCCACTCTGGGATGGGCATGTCGAGACTATCCGTTTGGGTACAGTTTTTCGTACCAAGGAAGAAGCTCAGACTGGTGTTATGGCCTGGAACGTTGAGAATCTTAGGGCTGTCCGGACAAAAGATTCGAACAAGAGGTCGTTCAAAGTTGTGTGTAGATCGGATGAAGTTCCACCATGTATATGGAAGGCTCGGGTGAGTCTTAACACACGGGTTCACGACATGTGGGAGGTAATGGAATGGACCGATAGCCACACTTGCATGCAGGTGTTCGAGAGAAATGACCATAAGAATGTGACTGCCACCATGATCTCAAATCTTCTGTTGGCTAAGATTCAGAAGCAGGTGACCTACAGTGTGGAAATGGTGCAGGCCGACGTAAAAAGCGCATGGAGCGTCGATGTCAGCTATAAGAAGGCGTGGCACGGGAGAAATAAAGCCATCGATCGTGTGTATGGCACGTGGGAATCGAATTTTGCACAACTCCCCCAGTAAGTGTCGAAATTAATTATTAATGTATTTCCTTGTTAGTTGTAACTATATTTAATTATTTACTTATTTATGGTTACCTTTTATAATTTTTAGGTTTTTCGCCGCCATTCAAATGGCGAATCCCGGTACAGTTGTTGAGTGGCAATGGCAGGGTGGGGAATTGGCGCATCATTCTCGAGACCGAGAATTCAGATTTGTCTTCTGGGCGTTCGGCCCCGCCATTCAAACATTCCTTCGTTGTCCGCCGATTATTAGCATCGACGGCACTCACCTGCGAGGTTCGTAGCAAAATATTTTTTTATTTTATTTGTTGATTTACATAGTGTCTGATAAACAAAAATCATATGTCAAACTGAGCAGGTTCATACAAGGGGAAGTTGCTTGTTGCCATTGCACAGACAGCGGATAAGCGTCTATTGCCAGTCGCGTATGCGATTGTGGACGAAGAAAGCACAGCTAGCTGGTCTTTTTTCCTAACACATCTGCGTAATCATGTCGTTCGCGACAAACCGATATGTCTTCTTTCTGACAGGGACAACGGCATATTGAGTGCCGTTGAATTACTGGAGGCTTGGCACGAACCCCATGCATTTCATCGGATATGCCTTCGACACCTCCGGAGCAACGTGCTTTCAAGGTATCGGAATAAGAAAGTCCGAGTTTTGTGCTGGAGGTTGGGTTCATTGTGTTCTCGTCGGAAATTTGAGCAGGCTCAACAACAACTTCAGGAATGTCACCCGGAAGCATACAATTACCTTTTCCGAATTCCTTTGGAAAAGTGGACCTTGTACAAAGATAACAGACGTCGATGGGGCACTCTGACAACCAATATGTCAGAAAGTTACAACAATGTCCTCAAAGGTGTCAGGTTTCTGCCCTGTAGAGCGTTGGTACAGGCCACAATGGACAAGACTCTAGCTTTGTTTGAACAGGAACAAAAAAAGTCCACAAGCTGCAGGAGTCTCATTCCGACCGAACTCTATGCCGCCTATCTGGTGTTGGACAGGACAGCGGCGACTCACGAGGTGCAATGTGCGGACGCCGACGGATCCCAATACAAGGTGATGACTGGTCTACGCGCCAGTGGAAGAGGGCAAAACAAGTATGTTTTTTTATTATTTATTTGTCCCTTCAAATTAGTTGTTTTTTATTTTTATTTATATATATCAATCATTGTGGAAAACAGGTTTACGGTTGATTATCAGCATCAGCGTTGTACATGTCGGAAGTGGCAGACATATCGGAAACCATGCTCTCATGCATTAGCCGTGTGTCGTTACCGGGGTGATCAACCGAACTTGTTGTACAATTCTCACTTTAGGACGGAGAACTGGGTTGCTCAATTTTCTAATTGGAATTTTGCTCCAGTTGGAAATCCTGACACGTGGCCGCAGGTGGGATGGAATTTGATTCCGAATTGGGACAGGATCATCTCGAAGCCTGGACCCGGTCGTGCCCAAACGAGACGCTTTAAAATGCAAATGGATCGTCGGGCGCGCCGCAGAAGGGACCGAGATCAATGCAGTAGATGTGGTGATCCAGAACATTTCGCGGACCATTGCCCGTATTCGCATCCTCATGTGGATCGAACTCGACTCCGTGATGATTGAGGGAACTAGATTTTCTTGTATGTATTTTGACTGAACCTGTATTGTTGAGATTAATAGTTTGTATTTGAATGTCTGAACAAGTGTTGTTTATTTTTGTGTATGTTTATCACTGTTCTAAAAGTCGGCCTAGGCGGCCGCCTAGGCGGCGCCTAGGCGCTAGGCGGTGCCCGGGCGCCTCCGATTTGCACAAATCGGCCAAAAAAATCGGCCAGGCGGCCAGGCGGCGCCTAGGCGGGCCTAGGCGGCCCTAGGCACTCCTAGGCGGCCTAGGCGGGCTCGGCGGCAATTTTTCAGTTTTTTTTTTTTAAATATTAATTACATTATTTTGTTCTCATGTTTTCTTTAAAATATATTAATATTATTATTTGAACTTAGGTGTGTCGATTTATTATAAGTTGGGATACATTTATTTTGTTAGTAGTTAAATAAATAAAAAATAAGGTATTTAATATTGATTTCTAGGCCCCGACTAGGCCCCGCCTAGGCCCCCTAGGCGCTAGGCGCTGGTCGAGCGCCTAGCGGGCGCCTAGCGACTTTTAGAACACTGATGTTTATTTGTATGATGTGTGGATTGGTTGGTTTTGCAAGAAATATCGCCAAAAATGAGTTAATTATGAAATTTGGTAGCCGGAATTTTCACGCTGCGCAAGTAACTGTCCAACTGCAAAGCAACTGATTCAATTAGTACAATTAAAGTCAAATTCGTATAACTGAAGTCAAATTAGTAAAATTGAAGTCAAATTCGTGAAGACTTAAGTATGAAATTGGTAGCCGGAATTTTCACGCTACGCAAGTAACTGTCCAACTGCAAAGCAACTGATTCAATTAGTACAATTGAAGTCAATTTTGTACAATTGAAGTCAATTTCGTACAATTGAAGTCAATTTCGTACAATTGAAATCAAATTAGTACAATTGAAGTCAATTTCTGATAAGGATCCAACCCTCGGAAGAGGTTTCTACCAACCAAGCCAAATTCTTCAGCAGGATAATCAGGTACAATTGAAGTCAAATTAGTACAATTGAAGTCAATTTCGTACAATTGAAGTCAATTTCGTACAATTGAAGTCAAATTCGTACAATTGAAGTCAAATCAGTACAATTGAAGTCAAATCAGTACAATTGAAGTCAATTTCGTACAATTGAAGTCAACTTCGTACAATTAAAGTCAAATTAGTACAATTGAAGTCAACTTCGTACAATTAAAGTCAAATCAGTACAATTGAAGTCAAATTAGTACAATTGAAGTCAACTTCGTACAATTGAAGTCAAATTAGTACAATTGAAGTCAATTTCGTACAATTGAAGTCAATTTCGTACAGTTGAAGTCAATTTCGTACAATTGAAATCAAATTAGTACAATTGAAGTCAATTTCTGATACGGATCCAACCCTCGGAAGAGGTTTGTACCAACCAAGCCAAATTCTTCAGCAGGATAATCAGGTACAATTGAAGTCAAATTAGTACAATTGAAGTCAATTTCGTACAATTGAAGTCAACTTCCTACAATTGAAGTCAATTTCGTACAATTGAAGTAGAGTATATTAATATATAGTTATAGGGTTTAGGGTTTAGGGTTTAGGGGTTAGGGTTTAGTATAGTATATTAATATATAGTTATATTATATTATGGTATATTAATATATAGTTATATTATATATTATATTATACTATAATGGTATATATATATATATTGTTATATTATAGTATGGTATATTATATTATAATGTGATATAACATAATTATTACATATATGTTATATTATAATGTGATATAACATATATGTTATAACTGTCCAATTATATGTTATAACATATATGTTATATTATAATGTGATATAATATGATATACAACATAATATAATGTAGTATACAATATAGATTATAAATTATAAATTAAGTATACTATACAAATTACAATTTATTTTATAATCTATTATATAGTATATGTATATGTATATAATTTGTACAAAAATTATCGGAAAGTGTCTGCCGGCACAATGGTACGAGGTGCGCCCAGAGAAACCGGACTCACCCATTGACCCGGGTTCGAGTCCTCAATCTGGGAGCCTCTACCATTTTTTTTGTGTTTTTATAAAACACGTAATCTCAGAATACGTGTTTAACATTAAAAAAACACGCACGAATTCTCAGAATCCGTGTTTCGGTAAATATAAAAAAAAAAAACCGAACAGATCAGACCACTGCAACAGACGAGAACAGAGCAGAGAAAGAGAGAAGAGAGCGAGAAAGTCGAATTGAGCGAGAGAAGGCCGATTTCTTCACCAAATTCGTCTAACAAGGTATCATTTCTCTTCATTTGTTATCTACTTCTCGATTTTAAGGATGAATTTAGGTATAAAAGATGTGTTTGTAGCAAAACCATGATGTTAGGGTTAACCTAGGGTTTTGTTATATTTTGGATTTTTGCTCGAATTCATCAAATATGTACGAAATTTCTTCCATTTTCTTATGGTTTCGTGTTGTTAATGGCTATTTGAGGTAGGGATGGTGGATTCTTGGGATTATTTTGATATTTGGGCTAAGAACTCATTGAGGACTTTTGTCGAACACTTGTTGTGCGTGTCTCATTTGCCACAATTGCTCTCTTTTTCATGTGATTTTTCATTCTAATTGTTACGTATGAGAATGAGAGTGATGTTTAGCATACCATGGAGTAATTTTTTGACCTTACTTGCTAATTGAAGGATATATGATTGTTGATTATGTTTGTTCGATATAATGACTTAAAGGGATTGTGTGTGTTGAATGATATTATGTTTGAAGGATATTATGTTTGAAGGATATATGATTATTGAAGGATATTATGATTATTGAAGGATATTATGATTATTGTGTGTGTTGAACTTTGATCGAACACCTCATGTGCGGTTCTCTCTTGCTTGCTTAAATTGCTCTCTTTTTCATGAGAGTTTTCATTTGATTTTTTTCAATCAACTTATAATACAATCTCGGTCATTTTTTTGCAGAAAATGGCATCCTCATCATCGAATCATAGACCCTACACCCCACACCCCGGGCCGAATGACCCATCACTTCTATACCTTCAGACCCGCCACCGGTCCGATGCGGTATTTCATGACAGAGCGGGGTTGAGGCACGGCGTGGTTAAGCCACGCCGTGCAGACACCCAGTTCTGGGATGCATTGAAGGACAACAACTAGCATGCCCGGACATGGGAGGCGATCGAGAAGGCCGGCTTCGGGCCTTTATTTCGGATGGGGCGAATCCAAACAAACAATGCCCTAATTACATGCCTGATTGAGAGGTGGCGCCCGGAGACGCACACATTCCACTTCGACTTCGGGGAGGCCACTATTACGCTACAGGACGTTCAGATATTATTTGGCCTCCCCGCCAATGGAGATGCGATCTGGGGCAACACCATACATCGGTCTGCCCAGGAGTGGAGAGACTATCGCTTTTACTACCTAGGGTATTACCCGTATGTACAGGTATATTTTTTAGTTAAAACTTTTTTTTGCTTATTTTTTAATTATTATTATGTTTATGTATACTTAAGTCATACGTCGTTTTTTATTTATTCTAAACGTATTTCAAGGATCGCGACGACCCGGCCTTCGACCCCACTCAGTGGGATATTTCTGGACAGTACTTGTACTTCTCGAGTTTAGAGACAGAGTGCAAGCGACCTCTGAGGGATGGACTCGATACATCAGAGTACGAGAAGAGGGCGAGAGTCCTGATACTCTGGTGTATTGGGTCCTTCTTCTTCCCCGACCATCGGGCCAACGGGGTCAACCTTTACTGGTTGTCCCTGTTGACTGACATCGAGGCCATACCGGGGTACAGCTGGGGTGCAGCGGTTTTGGCCGGGTTATATAGAGCGCTTTGCGAGGCCTACGAACCGAAGGAAAAATTTATCAAAGACTGCGTGCAATTGATGCAGGTAACTTTAATTACTTGTTAATCGCAAATTAATTTTATTTATTATAAATTACAATAATATATGCTAAAAAATGTATATGTCCATATGTGCAGGTTTGGGCATGGGAACGCATCCCTCGGCTTAGCCCAACCATGAAGAGAACGCAGTTCGGCTCTCAGCCAGGTCTTCCCTTGGGTGCAAGGTAATAATAACCTTTAATTATATTTAACACTTGAGTTATTTCAATTATCAAATTTTCTAATTACAAATAGTTTTTTTCTATGATTTTAAGGTGGGTGGGATCGAAGGATATGCGACACCTGGTGACGGGCACGGCTGCTATTCGGGATCAGCTGATTAGCCTGAGGGAGACCGATGTAAGTTTTTTCCGTCAAAATAATAATTATTAATTTTTTAATTCTATTTTTTTTATAAATTCATTAATAATTCTATAATTATTTTTTTACAGTTTATTTGGGTACCCTATCAGTCGTACATAGACGCTGATCAGCTCCCAGATCAGTGTACACGAGACCGAGGTATCTGGATGTACAGGGGGTTCATCTTCTGTTGGAATATCGCAGAACCCCACGAGCCTGATAGGGTGCTCCGCCAGTTTGGGTGTCACCAGCCCATCTCGCAGACGCCACTCATTACGAGTCTGGCCGATTGGGACGACCGCCACAAAGGCCAGGGCATGACTGGGAGGGCATACACTGATTGGGGGGCCTTCCATTCAAATCTTGGGAGGATCTGGACCGACGACAGAGACAATCATGTCCTCCCAGATGTACCGGTGGACTCCTTCCTGCAGCCGGCTGATGGGTACATTGAGTGGTATCGCCGTAGGACTGTGAACCTACTCA
>CACSLK010003813.1:1692189-1706955 GCA_902706635.1 Striga hermonthica
CTTAATTCGTCTCGGCCGAGTCTTCTTCCTCTTCCTCCAACCAAGCACATACACACAGAGAGAGAGAGAGAGAGAGAGAGAGAGAGAGAGAGAGAGAGGGGCAATATATATATATATAATTTTTTTTTTATTTTTATTCAACGGTTGACATTTTTTATCTCTGATAATTCCAATCGGCGGCCTAATCTCAGTCCTATAATTCGGAGTCTCATAAATTTCCGGCAGATTTCACGGGACAAGAAATGATTCTCAACTACATCGCGGGCTTTTGGTAAGAGATCTGATTTATTTTTGTCTTTTTTTTCCCCCTCAATTTTCCACTCCGGCCGACATAATTAAATTCCGTTGGCCGGAGAACGATCTTTACCTTTTACTGTTCATAAATCACGAGTTTGACTTTTATTTATTCACCATTTTCTCACCATCCATCTAATTAATGCGTTATTGAACCAAAAAAAAAAAAAAAAACAATTAAAATTAGATTCCATCACCAGTTTCTGTGTGGTTGTTACCTGCCGTCACATACGGTTACTGGTGCGCAGTTTGTAAGAAGAATTAAGGATTTGAATTAAGGATTTTTAATGTGTATAAGGTTTCTCCGTATGCACGCGTGGCTGCAGCGTTGTATCCGTGTAGTGCTGAGTTTTCACAAGTCTGTTATACGTATTTTGCTTTTGCTTTTATCTCATTAATTTGTTTTTGTCTCGTTTTTATCTGCTAAAGTCGGGATATGTGTGACTCTTAACTTCCAGATCAACTCTGAGTCAGTGCTTTCGATCTGCTGAGTACCTAAATCGTCTCGAAAATCTGTCGGCGGCAATTTAAGGAGAACGCTTTGATTTTGGCTTTGGTTTTTGTTTTGGTTTTGGTGTTGTAAGAGAGAATCGATTTAAGGAAAAACCATAGAAAAAAAAGGATGATGCGAATGAGGACTATGAATGAATCTGTCCGGCCACCTCCGCCGCCAGTCAATGGCGGCAGCAGCCGTGAGAAGGAGTGGGAGCTTCGGCCCGGTGGGATGTTAGTCCAGACACGAACCGATACCGACCAAAACCGTGCCCCGCCACCAACTATCCGTGTCCGGGTCAAATACGGGTCGATCTATCACGAAATTCGAATCAGCTCACAAGCCACATTTGGTAGTGATAATGATTCACCTACTAAATTGCAATTTTTTGTTTTTTTTTTTTGTTTTTGTTGGAATGTAAAGGTTTTTGATTGTGAAATGAAATTTAATTTAATAACAGGGGAATTGAAGAAGATGTTGTCCGGCCCGACCGGCCTGCACCACCAGGATCAGAAGCTGTTCTATAAGGAAAAAGAGAGGGATTCGAAAGCGTTCCTCGATACCTCGGGTGTCAAGGACAAGTCTAAAATCGTGCTGCAAGAAGATCCTATTAGCCAAGAAAAGCGTTATTTGGAAATGAGGAAAAGTGCTAAAATGGAAAAGTCTGCTAAATCTGTATCAGAAATCAGCTTGGAAGTCGATAGGCTAGCCGGACAGGTTTTAATTTTTTCCGCTTGATGATCAATTAGTTCGATTGAATACATGATTTATGGGTAATTATTAATTAAACATGATTTACGGGTTTCGGTTAGGTATCCGCACTTGAATCCGTTATTTCCAAGGGTGCGAAAGTGGTGGAGAAGGATATCGTGAACCTCATCGAGCTCTTAATGAATCAACTGCTTAAATTGGATGGCATCATTGCCGATGGTGACGTTAAATTACAGAGGAAAATGCAGGTATAATTTATGCTTATATCTATTTTTTTCTGTCATTCAAATTCATATGCCCGGTTTACGAAATCCCATTTGCTCGTTCGAATTCGTAAGGTGAGAAGAGTGCAGAAGTTAGTGGAGACTCTCGACGTGCTAAAGATTAAAAACTCGGTGCCCCATACAAGCAATGGAAAAGATGTGCCGATACCCGTCTACGAGCCTCACAAGCAAAGGAGGTATTCGAATGGAGAGGTGTCCTCCCCTGTTGACTCTCAAGGCCGGGTCTCGTTTGGGCACTCGTTAATTGACTCGCCCGTCGAGCAGCAGCCGGCTCGACACTCGGCAGGCGGCTCTGTTGTCATAACTACTCAATGGGAGACATTTGACTCGGCCCCAGGTGGGCCCTCGACTTCGGCTGGGTCGACCCGTGTGGCTCAACCGAGTTTCCCCTGGGATTTGCTTTGAATTAGGTGAAAATATAGACCAAAGGTTATATATGTGCCCTAGTGTGGATTTTATTTGGCATTTTGGATTTGTTGTTTTTGTTTCTCTTTGGGTTTGGTTTGGTTTGGTATCTATTATTGTCCATTCTTTTCTGTATTTAGAGTTTTGTTAGCATCCCCTTTTCTTTTTTTTTTTCTCCTTTTTTATTTTTGTTTTCATATTGTCATTTACTATCGAAATAAATGGAGGCAGCTACTTTTATATATTAGATGCTGGTGCTGCCTTCATGTTGTTGGACAAATTGAACTTGCAATGTCTCAACTATTCATATACCTATTAGAAATTCGTATCTAAACATTTTCTTCACATCTTTTTCATTCTGAAATGTCATATTTTAAAATAACATAATACTAGTATAATACCCGTGTACTACACGGGTGTTGAGTTAAAATATATTATAAAAGTGATTGTTAATTAAAATTTTATTCCAAGTTTGAAAAAAAGTTATTTATGTCTATACCAAGTCTGATTCTAAAGCATAAATTAATATACAAACAACAGTCCGTAGCATAAATTTATGTTATGTCAGCATTTGGAGCGTGTGAATCTGTTACTTATGCTCAATACATTCTGAATTAATATACAGAGAGAGATAAGTATGGATATTTGTTAGAAAAAATATGACGGGTTAACCGGACACATATAAGAACTTATGATTGTTAGATTGGTGAAGCTTCTCTTGCATATGAGTTGCCCTTTCTTTTGCCTTTGGGGAAAAACGCAATTATTGAGTAAAAAGATAATTAGTCTTTATACCTTGCTTCCTGTTTAGGGTACATAAAGACAAAAGAGAACATGGACTAGGAGGGATATCTTGTGATGGAACATATATGATTGAAGTATATATTTGCAGAAATTCTATGGTGCCACATGTGACACGTGTTATGGTGCCACAACATGATGTGGCACCTTATGATTGGTGCCACAACATGATGTGTGATAGTTGTGGCACCATAATATGGTGCTACATGTGGCACCATAGAATTTCTGATATATTTGTTAGAGGTGTGCGCCACAAAAAAATAAAATAAAATAAATAAATAAAAAATAAAAATACATGGCATTGTTAAAGTTTAAGCATGGAACTGGATTGGTTTCATTGGGATGTCAATGGATTAAAGTTTACTCCACACCTTTCCAGATAAGGAAACCTGGCCCATTTATGCAGGCTGTTGGTGGGCTTTGGAACTAAGTTACTGCTACATTTGGTAGCTAACTAACTGAGTTGCAATTTTTCATGAATTTAGATCGATTGAGTACGAAGTATCTGTCGGTGTAGATAATACTTTTTAATAGTTGCCTCCATAAATTTGAGCACGAGGAGAAAGAGACTACACACGTGGTGGGAAGCCGGACTCGTATACGAGAGTGATAATTACATTGACCTTGTTTGGCAATCAGCGGTTAGCTGTTAGCGCTTAGCGGATCATATCAGCTGTTTTGACCAACGGATTGTATTGGCTGTTTTGACCAGCGAATTACATTAGTGGATTGTCTTAAAGTGTTTGGTAAAATTAGCTGATTGATGTTAATAAATTGAATAACATAACTAATGTGAGTAATATATTACTCTAATAATAATAATAATAATAATAATAATAATAATAATAATAATAATAATAATAATAATAATAGTTTATAAAAAATATATATTAAGAAATATAAAAGAACTCAATTTCGTGTATATGTATATGTATTCATATATGTTTCCTCCCTGTATAGTTATATACATAACTATATATTATAAACTAAATGTCTCTATTTTTGTTGGGGTAAAACTAATTGTCACCTAACTAGTACTTGTTTACGTAAAAAAAGCTGGTATTATTATATTTTAAGTTTTTCTAGTATCAAAAATATATTTTATAAAAGAATTTAATAATTCACTTTTTTTTTTTATAAAAAATATAGCTCAAGATACCTCGACAGATTATTTTGTATCAAATTGATTTATCTGTATATTTATATATATTGTAATCTTTTATTTGAAAAGCTGATCCAAAAACGCTGCAAAATGCAGCGTTTTGGTTTTTAGCGTTTCACCTCATTCTGCTATTTTCAAACTCTGTTTACCAAACAGCAGTAAGTGACCAATTTAGCGGTTTGGATTTTGGTCAAATCCGCTAATTTAGCGTTTTGCTCAAAACGCTGGAAAACAAACACAGCCATTATCTCTCTTTTATCCTTTATCTATTATTATTATTAGTATGTTAGGATAGTATTTTTAACTACTCTAACTTTGATTTGTTTATGGATTGAATAACCTTTATTTATCGTTGATTAATTTAGATGTTGTATTTATTTTTGTTGATGAGTTGATTCATGCAATCTACTTTTTTTGTTTACAAATTATGGGTGTTTGACTAGGTCGCCGACTACGATGAATATTCATAGTTTATGTACTAGAGTTGAGGCCTTAATATGTAGATGTTATGGTTCTTGTTTCGTTAGTAGTAGAGAAGGGGTTGTATATCTCTAGGGTAGCGTGAACATAAGTTAAACTATTCGAACATACGGGTTTCTTGCTTAGATTGATAGATTTTTTTTATATGAATTAATTGTTGGAACTAACTTTAGGCGAAATACATCGCTTTAATCCAGGAGCTTTCATATTGAATAATTGAGAATCGAGACTGAATAGCGGAAGCGTACCTGAATCCATAGGTGATTAATTTGGGGATTTGGCCTTCTATGTCTATATGATCTTGTACCTTTTCAGAGAACCCTTTAGCTTTTCTCCGTAACCTCTCTGTCGATGGGATGCAGAAGAGATATCTGTCGATGTCGTATGACCTAGGGACCACAACCTTTTTATGTACATTAAGTTACATTGGGCATCTCTATTTTAGCCCATTATTAAAATAGAAGACCCATTAGTTTCTACACATTAAAGGCCCACACCCTATTGATACTTTAAAGCCTAATAACTTTAAAACTTAATTGATCACTTTTATTTGGGCTTCTTTATTTGACAATCACAATACAATAATTATTTCACATATTAGCCCAATGTTGGATTAAAGATCCAACAATCTCCCACTTGGGCTATATGTGTAACTTTTTAATTATGTATTGCTAAATAACCTTATGAGCTCAAATTTGTTGTCATAACCAAAAGTATCATTAACCAATTCGGTCCATCAATCACATCAACATAGGATCAAAGCGGCATTTGTTACATTTATCGCAACTCAACCATCAATGGTCACAATGTTAATACAAATGAATGACATGGATTATGATGTGGATGTGTAGCATGAAAACTACATGAAATGTGATCATCACATGTCTGTTCCAACTTGGTCCACCTAAAACTTAAGTGAGATCAACCATATTCCATAATCAAAGTGTGAAATAACCGAAACTTAAATTCTGCAGAAATAACCTCAAAATATCCATAAAACTGAAGTAACATAAAATGTATCTATATCAAAGAACATTACAAACTCCCACTAAAACTGAATATCTATCAAAGGCATTACACCCATACGAGCAGTAAGCTCATGAAACGTTTTGGGTGGCAACCCCTTAGTAAGCGGATCCGCAATCATGGAGTTTGTTCCGATATCAATAGACAACTGTCCACTTTGAACTCGTTCTTTAACAACTAGGAACTTGATGTCAATATGTTTTGACTTCGAAGAGCTCCTATTGTTATTGGAGTACGACACAACCGATTTATTGTCACAAAATAACTTTAGTGGTCTTTCAATGTCATCCACTATGTGCAGCCCCGTGACAAAATTTCGAAGCCATACTCCATGGTTGGACGCCTCATAACATGCTATAAATTCTACAGCCATGGTAGAAGAGGCTATAATGGACTGTTTAGCACTCTTCCAAGACACAACTCCTCCAGCTAGCAGAAAAATATAGCATGAAGTAGATTTCATAGTATCTTGACATCCAACAAAATCAGAGTCGGTATATCCAACGATCTCAAGCTGATCCGACCTCTGATATATGAGCATGTAATCCTTTGTTTTCTGTAAGTACCTCAAGACCCTTTTGGCTGCTTTCCAATGGTCTAATACCGGCTTACTCAAATATCTGCCAAGCACACCCACAATGTACGCAATATCTGGACGCGTACACACTTGGGCATACATTAGACTTCCTACTGCCGAAGCATAAGGAATCTTCTGTATTTCCTTTTCCTCAAAATCATTCTTAGGGCACTGTTTGAGACTAAACTTGTCTCCCTTAGCAACAGGGGTATCTTCTGGTTTGCAGTCTTGCATGCCATACCTTTTGAGAACCTTTTCGATATAGCTCTTTTGTGATAAGCCCAATGTACCCCGAGAGCGATCTCGGTGTATTTCTATTCCTAACACAAAAGAGGCGACACCAAGATCTTTCATCTCAAAATACTTAGCTAGAAATTTCTTGGTGTCGTGCAGTAAGCCTATATCGTTGCTGGCAAGCAAGATGTCATCGACATACAAAACCAGAAATATATACTTACTCCCACAGAACTTATGGTATATACAATCATCAACCAAGTTCATCTCAAAACCAAACGAGATGATTACTTGATGAAACTTGAAATACCATTGTCTAGATGCCTAAGTTTGCAAACCATATTCTCTGAGTCTTTGGACTCAAAGTTTTCTAGCTGCACCATATAAATAGTCTCATCAATGTCGCCATTGAGAAACGCTGTCTTTACATCCATCTGATGTAACTCAAGATCAAAATGCGCCACTAGTGCCATTATAATCCTAAAAGAGTCCTTCGAAGAAACTGGAGAGAAAGTCTCTTTATAGTCAATGCATTCTTTCTGTGTAAAGCCTTTTGCAACAAAACGAGCTTTGAATCTTTCCACATTGCCTCTTGAATCCCTCTTGGTTTTAAATATCCATTTGCAACCAATGGGTTTCATACCTTCTGGCAACGGGACGAGTTCCCAAACGTCATTGTCACTCCTAGACTTTATCTCCTCATTCATGGCATCTATCCACTTTTGAGAATTTGAACTTTCCATGGCCTGATGAAAGTTGATAGGATCATCTTCCATCATTCCAATGTCAACCTCATTTTCTTGGAGAAACACAATATAATCATCTGGTATTGCATTTCTTCTTTCTCTCGTGGATCTTCTTAATGGCACATGTTCTTGAGGTTGTAGAATTTGTTCAACATGAGGTTCTCTGACATTGTCCTGATTTGTGTCCTCAACAGTGATAGAAGCAGAGTCCTGATCGATGCTAACAACACCTATGGGAATATCAACATATTCCTCTTCAAAGACAATGTCTCTAACAACATCTCCCCTCGCAAACTCAACATCCTCAAAAACCGAGCATTTCCAGACTAAAAAATAGACTTATTTGTGGGATCATAAAACTTATACCCTCTTAATCGTTCAGAATATCCAACAAAATGACAACTAATAGTCCTTGCATCCAGTTTCTTTTCATTAGGCCTATATGGCCTAGCCTCAGCTGGACACCCCGAAACGTGCAAATGCTCTAGACTGGCTTTTTGCCTGTCCAAAGTTCATAAGGGGTCTTATTAGTTGCTTTAGTTGGAACTCTATTAAGGATATATGCTGCAGTCTTTAGTGCTTCACCCCATAGAGATTGTGGCAAGGTAGAGTGACTAATCATACTCCTTACCATATCCTTAAGCGTTCCGTTTCGTCTTTCAGCAACACCATTCAGAGTGGGCGAACCTAGCATAGTGTACTGTGGGACGATACCGCATTCATCTAGGAATTTAGCAAACGGTCCTGGACGTTGTTCACCTGAACCATCATATCTACCGTAGTATTCACCACCCCGATCAGATATAACAGTTTTAATCCTTTTGTTGAGTTGATTCTCAACTTCAGCCTTATAGGATTTGAACACGTCCAATGACTGTGATTTTTCATGAATGAGATATATGAAGCCATATCTTGAATAATCGTCTATGAACGTTATAAAATATTGTTGACCATTCCAAGCAACTGTAGGAAATGGCCCACAAATGCCTTTATGTATAAGTTCTAAGACGTCTGAAGTCCTATTGGCTTCAAATCTCCTTTTATTGGTTTGTTTTCCCTTTACAGTTGACACAAATGTCAAAATATGTAAAGTCTAAGGGGCCGAGAATATCGTCGGACACAAGTCTCTCTATTCTTCGTTTGAAGATATGACCTAATCTCTTGTGCCACAACGTAGCTGAATTCTCATCGGTTAATTTTCTTTTCACACCACGTGTATTTAAATGCAGAGATTCATTAAATGAAGCAATAGTATCTAGTAAATAAAGATTATCATAACCTGATAATGAACCAGAACCAACCAAATTTGAATCACGAAACAAACTGAATTTTCCACTTCCAAATGAACAAGAATAACCGAATTTGTCCAAAACAGAAATAGAAATCAAATTTCGTCTAAAAGATGGAACAACAAATGTCTCATCAAGATCCATATAATATCCAGTCTTTAACAATAATCTAAATTTTCCAATTGCTTCAACTTCAACTGTCTTGCCGTCACCCACATAGATGTATCTTTCACCATCACTTGGTTTTCGGTAATTGAGGCAACCCTGCATGGACACACTGATGTGAGTTGTGGCACCAGAATCTATCCACCACATGTGTCCAGGAACCGAAGTTAAATTAACCTCAGAACAAACCAAATTAAACAACATACCTTTCTTAGCACGCCAAGCGTGGTAGTTGGTACACTGGTTCTTTGTATGCCCTTCAGCCTTACAAAAGAAACAACCTGAAGTGGTGTCAGAATTGACATCATTAGACACACTAGGTGTCGGTTGTTGTTTCTTTTGTGGGACTGTATTTGCAGCTTCCGTATCCTTATTCCTCTTTATTCCCTTGTCCTTATTTTTGGAAGTATAGGCAATATTAGAGCTTTCTGTCTTATCTTGCTTCAATCTTTCCTCTTTTTGGACATAGTATGATTTGAGCTCATTCAGAAACCAAGTCTCCTTCTGACAGTTATAGCTCACCTTAAACTGGTTAAATTGTCCCGAACAAAACCAAATGCACTAGCAATCCCTCAGAGAGTTCAAGCTTAAGTGCTCTTAATTTTGAAGCAGTATGAGACATCTCCATAATGTATTCTCTAATATTACCTTTATCACCATACCTCATTGAGATAAGATTTGCCAAAAGCGTACCAATTTCAGCCTTTTCGTTCTTGACAAACCTTTTATCAATATCTGCAATGAATTCCTTAGCAGTAACGATATTTTTAGACATAGTGCCCCTGAATGCTTCCGGAATGGCTTTCTTTATGATCATCATACACATGCGATTCGATTTTTCCCACCTTTCAAAGTCCCTCTTTTCATCTGAAGTACTGTTATCCGTAAGAGGAGGTGGAGAATCAGTCCTTATCGCAAGGTCGAGATCCATGACACCGAGAACTATTAAAAGATTCTCTTGCCATGCCTTAAAGTTTGAGCCATTTAGCATAGGAATGGAGTTGATGCTGGCAGTGATATTAGCAGAAGTAGACATAGCTGAATCCAAAGAAAAATAAACTTATCATGCTCACGAAAAATACTTAGAATTAAAATTATAAATTCAAATAAAGGTAACCTCATCTCAAGACATCGCAACTCCATTAATATTTTATCTTTGGACAAAATATTAACTTGTAATTGACATCTTGATGCAGTAATCAAACATTGACAATAAGAATATATCAAACAATAAATCTTCCTTTGGGCCGACTTATTGTTCACATGTATGACCAAATAATTATCACACGTTTATTACCGCAATAGCACAAGTAATTCTAATGAGTACTCCTCTTCCTTTGGGCCGGTTAATACTCACTCAAATTACATGCACCCTTATCCTTTTATATTTCAAAACAAATTAATTTCCACAAAAGAGGTCGCTTTGGCGACATGTTGCTTCAATTAATCTATCTCAAAATATATAAGATTTTATACCAATATTCGAATCCAAAATTTAAAATTCTAAGACCAAAAAATAGACTTAATTTAATTCCCGAAAACTAATTCAGGCCGAAGCAATTCTTTATCCATGAAATAAATCATGTTTAACCACCAAACCAAAAAATTATTTCATCCAGCAAATAAATCATGTTCACAATCTGAATCCATATTCATACATATCCAACCTCATTAAATTGAGTTCAAGATAACACAACATTGGAATTACTTGTACTGGGCCCCATAAATTCAAAAAATCATCAACTCATCAATTACAATGACATGCCTTTTGACCAACCAGCAAATAAAAACGAAACAATTGGACATATTTCCAAATTACGCCAACATGAGATTTTAATTATTTACTGAATCCATAACAACTGAAAATGATTGGAGTCGCACAAAACTGTTGAGCATATACTAAATCACATATTTCGAATTGATATATTCATATATACTCCACAGTCACACATTCGAAACATATATATCCGAAATCAATCACCCATAGCTGAATCCATACGAATCAAAATAAATTAATTCCCCAAAATTCAATATGAAGAGGCTCTGATACCACTTGTTGGAACTAACTTTAGGCGAAATACATCGCTTTAATTCAGGAGCCTTCATATTGAATAATTGAGAATCGAGACTGAGAAGCGTACCTGAATATATAGGTGATTGATTTGGGGATTTGGCCTTCTAGGTCTATACGATCGTGTACCTTTTCAGAGAACCCTTTAGCCTTTAGCTTTTCTCCGTAACCTCTCTGTCGATGGAATGCAAAAGAGATACTCTGTCGATGTCTTATGACCTAGGGACCACAACCCTTTTATGCACATTAAGTTACATTGGGCATCTCTATTTTAGCCCATCATTAAAATAGAAGACCCATTAGTTTCTACACATTAAAGGTCCACACCCTATTGATACTTTAAAGCCCAATAACTTTAAAACTTAATTGATCACTTTTATTTGGGCTTCTTTATTTGACAACCACAATACAATAATTATTTCACATATTAGCCCAATGTTGGATTAAGGATCCAACATTAATGCTACTAGTGGAAAAAGTTAAGAAAAATAAGAATAATAATAAAAAAAAATAGAAAATCCGTTGCAATTGCCAGTTGTTCCAAAAGGAGTAAAACTGGAAACAAAAAAAAAGTAATTTTGCCTTAATAATATACAAGAGTATTAGTATAAATATTTTTTTAAAAGAGATAAGGGATGTCATTAATTCCTCGATTATTGCTCACTTGAACTCTCCTCAATGGTTTCACGTCCATAAAAAACTGTGATGCGTAGTAAATAAATATAAAATAATCAAAGCAAATGAATCTCCAAATAATAAATAAGTTGAAAAATATAATCGTACGCATAAACTAAGTGTATAAAAGTACACTATTAAATATATAAACATGTACATTTTTTTACCTATCATCCTCCAAAAAGTCATCTCCTTAGTTGACCCCCAAATTGATGTTTGTCAAGATTAAGCTCAAGTATGAAGTAGATCCAATCGGCAAACCTGATTTAAAATATTCAAAACACAAATTCAAGAAGAGAGGAATGAAATGAGATATGTACAAGTAGGGATGACAATTTGACCCAGACATGTATTGGCCCGCCCCGCCCCGAGGCATTTGGGGCGGATCTGACCCGCCCTGTTTCCAAAACGGGCTAGTTCGGGCCGACCCATTTTAAAGACGGGGCAGGTTTGAGTTCTGAAATCTGACCTGGCCCGATCTGCCCTGACCCGACCTATAAGTATATTTATAGTGTCTAACTTATATTAGGTAATGGTGTGGCCTGGTTTTAAAAACTACAACCCATTAACACAACCTTTTTTAGGTCCAAACTCCTACACATACATCTATACTTATATAATAAGGTATTCTATTTACCAAATTTAGTAGGTTGAAAAGTCAACGTAATTAATGCATTGCTATTTCTATACAGAATTTTATTTAATTATTTTATTTATTTGTCTTATATCCCATAAAATCTGTTTAAGAAAAAAAAATCCCACAACATCCGATAAGTAAAAAAAAAAAGTACGTAAAATCTTTACCAAAATAAAAAAGACTTTATTTATTTGTCTTATTCCATAATAACATCGATTTAGTCAAAACAAATCCCATAAAATCGGTAATGTCAAAAATACTAAAAAATGCAGATTCAAAAATTCCTTATCTAATTCCTTATCTAAATTTTATTTAAAGCATTTTATTTAATATTTATTTCAATAAAATATTGGATATGATTGCTGGATTTGAGTCAATTTTGAAATTGCGTTGTTTGGCATGAGAGGATTATTCGCATTCTATATCTGTCTAAAGCATATTATTTAATTAATTTATTTAATATTTAATTATTTTACCCATGGCATCAGTATCAAAAAATTGAACAAACAAACAAAAAAAAGACACGGGATTAATTACCTTCGACTTACAAAAATATTTATGGGTGGACGTAAATATTTAACAATGCTGTTTCAAGTTCCTTAAATAATACTATAACTATGTTGTTGAAATATAATCCTTTTTATGGGTGAAGTAAATATGCTGTTTAAAGTCCCCTAAAATATTTTTTTTAAAAATTATGCATTTTAAAGTTCCTTAAATATTAATATCTATGTACAAGGAGGTCTTTAATAATATATGATTGTTTCTTTGTCAAATATTATTTTATTATATAATTTTCCTGCGTATTATAAAACTTTTATTGAATATTGCATCTTATAATATAATATTTCTCAAATAAATATATCTCGTGTCTTGCAAAGGTCTCGTACTATATATCTCGTACATTTTTTATTTATTTATATAATTATAAAATTGGATAAATAACCTTAAAATTGTGTACCCGTGCATCGCACATGGTCTGTACTAGTTAAGTATTAAAATCAGTATTAAAATTGCCAACCCAAATTAATTGGGGTTTCTTTCTTCATCTCTCTCCTTGCCGCCGCCCCCTCCTTTTCTCCACTCTACTCAAATATTGTTGTTGATTGACGGCATGGACTGACAGTGGAGTTTTGCGGCGAAAAATTGAGGGCCAATGAAACGGCGAGCGAGGCAAGTCTCTGGCGCACGTTACCAGCCCAGCCCGCGGGCTTTTGAGAACACTGTTTAGCCACCAGTGAAAATTGATTTCTGAGGTTGGAGAAAATGGGATAAAAAATAGTCTTGAAATGAGAGAGTGAGGATGGGAATGGTCTCAAAAATTTCAGAAATCGGAAAAGTTGAAGTATGTATGAAGAATTTTGGTGTTTTTTTATTTTTATTTTTATTTTTATTTTTGTCTGGTTCATTTTTTTGGGATTGGATGTGGGCGCTTCGTTTTGGGGTGGATTTGGACAGGGCGGGGCGATCCGCCCCAGAACAGGCCAAGGCACGAGCCTGGACGGTTAGACCCATCACGGGTCACGGCCCAGCTCGGGTTCATGGGGCAGTGGTGCGGGCCAGGTCCGGGTCCGTAACTACCCGGCCCGACCTGGCCCATTGCCATTCTTATGTACAAGTTGTTCCCACATCTAGACATGGCCAAGGGCTGTCCAGCCCGCCGACCCTGCACGGACCCACCCGGTCAAGCCCGTTGACCATGGGTTCGGGATCGGACAGGATTTCCGACGGCCGTTTCAGGTTTATTCATTTCATGACCCGAACGGGTCTGGGCCGAGCCGATGACCCGTTTTTTATTTTTTTAAAAAAATGACGGACCCGGCCCAATCAACCGAGCCATTGACCCGGCACGAGTATAGGTCCGTGTCGGATCTAGGTCATTTGTTTTTGAGTCCGGCAGCCGGGCCCGGCTCGAGTTTTGGCCAGGTAGACACACGTCATATAACTGAAATAAGATTAAGTTGTTCAATTTTTTTTTTTAATGTTTTTAATAAATATATTGTTATTACACTTCCAATAAGTGTATTCTTGAGATTTGTTAAATTTTTCTGTAATAAACATGTCCTCTACTTTATAAATCATTCTCTCTCTTTTAGATGGAGGCATGGAGCACAAAAATTGAATAAAAGAGGGGAAAAAAAAAAAGGATTGACTCGAAGTGGTACTATCGTGCACCCTGGCACATCTAGCAAAGTGTGCTATAATATTTTTAAAATAAACATGTTACATTATAAAATGAACATGTGTACATACTACCCTCCACCTATCCACATGGAGTGCCAAAGAATCAAAGTACAACGTAGCTTCGGGTTTCAGCAGTTTAATACGTGTCTAACTCATCATTTTTAGGTCATATTTAGACATCCCCAGCTCTAGAACTGTCATTCATAATGCTTGTTTTTTAGAATCGAACACTAGTTTCTTTTTCATCCACTTGTTTTTTAACTGTCAATCTATATCTATATCTGTATCTATCTATTTATATTTATACTATTATAAAACGACAAGTGGTTTAGTAAAAATATAAACTGTCTAATAAATTCTTACTTTGACATATTTTGAATGACAAATTAGTAATACAATAATATCAATCATATCTTATATTTTTAATTAACAAGTGAACTATCTAAAAGACTTTTATTTTGATTTATTTTAATGGCAAATTAGTGATACATTAATACTCACATATTTTAAATTTTGATATATTTTTTTTTTT
>CACSLK010003813.1:1749999-1760296 GCA_902706635.1 Striga hermonthica
TCTCTCTCTCTCTCTGTGTGTGTGTGTGTGTGTGTGAACCTTAGGTATTTTTCTATTGCCAAATACACAACATTTTCGGCCAATCTTATTCAGCTAATTATATTAACAAACCGTTATATTTTATATTAATTAAACATAATTATATATTTCTAATAATTATATTATATAATAATTAATGCTAATAATAACTAATCATAATTCACACTAAAAGATATATAGAAGTTATATAAAAAATTATATTGCAATTTGTTTTCTTCAAAAAATTCTAAATTATTATTATATTTTCTTCATAACTTATTAAGCGATTTTCTTAAAAGATTTCGCTAATTGGTTATAATAACATAGCCAAACCCTTTAAAATTTGATAATAATAATTGAGAATATTAATATTAAATAATAATTTTAATATTCTTTCAGGTAATTAATTGGCCATAATGAACCCTCAAAATTACAAAAATTACATCTGTCATGATTTTTTTTTTTTTTTTTCAATCAATACAATGATTCATATGTCGTTATACAATTTATGTTTATACTGTTCGTTTTTACTAATAACCAAAATTTTAAAAAATATGACATATACATTATTATATTTATACTTATAACTTACAATATATTAATTACATTTGTATGTTCACATGATAGATAGATAGTTTTAGTAGTTTAGGTGGGGAAAAAAATGGTGTCTCACATATACCAGCACTAATCTCGTATCTTTCATTGATAGTTGAATTTTTTTTTCCACCCAAAAAAAGTTAAAGGTGGATTTTTTTCAAGTCACTTTTTATCAAGAGATGGGGCCTAGAATTAGGTAGGCCCAATTTTAAGCATAATCTTGCCCCAAGATCATCCTACGTACCCAAGAATGAAAAAAAAAAAAAAATAATAATTTAATTAACGTTGATCTAAAATTTATTAACGTGGCAAAGCTTTGTCACTTAGTCACAGTTCAATTAATCAGCAAAAGTATCATCACTAATTAATGTGCAAAACCAAGAGATATTTTGGAAGTTTATTCCAATTAGCAATCAGCTTAATTAATGAGTAAAACGTGATTCCCATTGTTTGAATTATTGGCTTGATGACCAATTTGGATGGATTTAATTAAACTATTATGAATTTTTAAATTGCATTCTACCTAACATCACTTTTTTGAACATTAATTAAGAAAAAAATATGCTCATGAAAGAATCGGAGAAAAACGGGTGCAGTCTCATGCACATAAAGCACACCATAAGAGGGTGAGACTAGATGCACCATAGTGAGTTATATCCTAAAATCAATCGGTAGTATGAAGAGTAATCGGTAGTGAGTTATAAACGATGTGAGACAACTCACAAGTTATTTTAATAAATACATGTCATATCTTGGATCATCATTCTACTATTCATTTCTCACGATTCGGGCTTGAGCGTGCTTTTTTTTTTTTTGAAACTTCTAGCCGAAACGCATCTATTAAGCTATTAAAAAAGCTTAAATTAATTATGTATGCTCGATAGTTTCGTGTGCGATTGACAGAATAAAAGATCAATTAATGCATTTCTACAAATATGTGTTTGTGAAAATCATGATTATTAAGGATAATACGACCACATACGAAGAAGAAGAAGAAGAGGCAAATAAATTATAGTTATTGATAATTAATTAATAATAAAAGGGGGATAAGACATTTGAATGATGACTAATGGCAAGATAATTTAGATTTATTCATTTTTAGTCATTATAGTTGATCAGATTATTATAATTTACATAACTTTGGAAATTTAATGCGACACAGTGTTGAGTGACGTTGTTGTGGGAGAGATCAAATTGTAACAAATTTTTATTTTTTTTTTATAAAAAAATAAATTATTTTATGTCACGGTTGAAAGTGAGACTATTGAGTGAGAGAGGATGCCAAATTTTAAATTTATAGGTCTTGCATACTTCATAATCAAAGAGACAAGTAACACGTGTCATCGTGCAAAAGGTAAAAATTAAATAAAATTGCAAGTTGAAAAGTAGTTAATTACTTTAATTGATATGAGATTATTAAATTAATTAGAGAGACCATACCCTTCTCATCGTAGCATTTGGTGGCGAAAAAGCCAACACGCAGGAATTAATTAGCCGGCCGTCTTTGCCTCACAGACGGGGTGCCACCACCCTTCCTGCCGCTATTATTCCCGTGCATGCTAATTGTCTTTAATTTAAGTACAACTTGTACTAATACATATGTACAACATGAGATTTTGAGTTAATGAATATATGTGTAAAGTTATTTATGACTAATACCAAACCTAACTCCAAAGCAAAAAATAATATAAAAACAACATCATGAAACATAGATTTTCGCCATGTCAGCATCCGAAACGTGAAAATCTGCCACCTAGACTCAACCTGTTTTGAATTAATATATAGGGAGAGATGTGTTTAATATAATATGCACATATAAAATTATTAGCATATATGTTATTTATTGAGGATTTGATATTCGTTAATTAATCCTATTCGGCACGGATTTGACACGCAAATTGTCTTTAAATAGATATTAACCAGCAACAATACAAACTATTCCCTTGTCTCGAGCTCCGGAGACATGCGATACTCCGAAGAGGCGTGCTGGCGATAAAACTTCCAACGCTGATCAAATCAGTATTCGATCGGGAGAATATGTAAACCGTATGCAGTGAGTGGAATTATGTCTGGTCATCCTTTATATATCAGGGTGTCTTTTTGCCTAAGTAAACTCCCAACTAGGAAAGAGATCTTATTATATCTACTTTTTCAGCTTATCACGTCTCTAGGATCTTAAATTCCTTAGCGAGATACATTTTCCATTCTTGAAGGACTTTGTCCCCTTTTACCATACAATATTTAAGTCCTTAATTAGATTGTTCGAAAGACCTCGTAACCTACCTTTCACAGACTTCAACCAGGTCGTAGCCACGACCTCTCACGACCTACAAGTCATGAGGTCCTCTTATCTATCCGAGCTCATGAGGAGCTCGACCTCTATGTCTTCTTACCAAACTGACCCATACCTCCGAGCTGCCAAAGCGAGCTCTTGACGAGGTCAAACGCTGATAGTGATTTTAAGTTTCCTGGGCCAGCCACATTCTGAGTTGGTCCACTCAGGCCGGTTCACAGAGCTATTTAATTTAAATGTTACATCATCTAGATTTCTCCTCCCACTCTCCCTCTCCCAAATTCTAGAATGAGCTACCAAAACTTGTACCAAAATACCTTAAATATTATCGTCTGAACCTATCATTTTTTATATTAAATGTATTGTCAGCCGACCTCGAGGGGCGTGAGTTGTCAAAAAACGTCTGTTTTGTCCAACGGACTCTGATCATGAGGCATGAATTCGTTGCCCATGTGGCGTTGTCTTATCGACTTCTAGACCACCGATCTAGTCCCTTCATCATTAGTTATTTTACAGTTAAGATCATTTGACCAACCAACCGTTTTTCGCCCTTTGCTTACAAAAGTCGCCATTTCCTTTGGAAAACTTTTTCCACAATTTCTACCATTCTCAAGCTCTATACTGCACAAAATATTTTTGACGATCGTTCTTTAAAATGCGACCCAACTTCCAGCTAGTTCTTCATTTCATCCGCAAGCTCCTCAAATTATCCGAAAATCGATTATGGGTATGCTCATTATCCTTTGATTTCTTCTTATTCTTTCCTCTTTAATTTTGTCTCTTCTTAATTTTTGGGCTTTTTCAAAGATCTTTCGCCCTGTTGTTCTTTATTATTCTAAAACAGATTGATGTGAACACCCTACTTAAGAGATAAGAAGGAATATTATCAAGATAAGAAACACACATGGATTTGACCATGTGGCCTAAAAAATTGGGTAGTTTGGGTAACTGGGCAGCATGTGCTGGTATCTTGTTCAATCAGGCGGCCCAGTCAAGCAGTCTTGGGTGCAAGGTAACATTATATATAAAGGAGTGAGGTATAATACTCTAAACTCTACACACTATTACATACTTACTAGTCATATTGCTATTGTACATCATCTTCCTCATCCACACACTAACTCACTCTTCAGAGTCTTTACGTCGGGACACCTACTGACACCATTTTGCATGTCTATTGAACCAGTCGAGAACAGATCCAGATTTATTGAGTCCGTTCGAGGTTGTTTTAAACACCACCTTTAAAACTCATCTGGTGTTGGGCCCGTTATGTTCTCAATCTGCGTTTAAATGTCTCGAACGTCGCTCATATTTGAGATCAACTCCTTCATTTGACCTGCCCGGTCTCCCACCGATGCAGCATTCCTCAAATCCATGTCGTAGTCACTACTCTCCAACATTCTTACACAATTTAAGGAGAATAAAAAGGAAAAGGAGCCACAATACCTACTCGAGAATGTTCTCTTAATTTTGACGTTTCGTCGATTGAAACCTTAGCTTGGGTCTAAAATTCAACAGTTAAAAACATTTAAAAACGAAGTGTATGAATGATGTGAAGTCCCAAGAAAATCTTCTATTTATAGGGATCGTCTTAACTTTTCAACCATTACAATTCGTCACGTTAAAGGTGTGGAGTCCAAAGATCACGTTCATTCACGCCAAAGAACTACTAATCGACGGCTCCTCACGTGGACATATGTTCTTTCATGATCGAAACGACACGTCTGTCTGAAAATCGTCCTTTCAATACGTCTGTCTGAAAATTGTCATGTCCTTTCTCTCCCCTCATTAAATGGCTCAGCTGAAAAGACACCTTATCATGTCTTATCTCCTGCCAAAAAGTGCAACTAATGGTTTACGCCAAAGGAAATTGTTGGTCTGACACGCCATCAAAAGTTTAGTATATTGGCATACAACTTCCCATGTACATGATGACCTGAAAATCCTTCATGCACCCAGACACCTAGAGGCCTTCTAGTTATACCTAAAAATGGTTTATACGTTGTCGTCCAACCCAAAATGTATGGAAACACATCAACCAAACTATGGGGCAAAATTGTAAAAGAAACAACCAAGAAGTCATACTACCAATGTCGTGTCGATCCACATTCATAGTTGGAAGCTAATAAGTTATTATTGCCTTCTTTTAAAGATTATCGATGATATAGCCATACTGTCGTATAACGGTTCAAATATTATCGAGTCGATTTACCCAAATTCGACTCTTCCCGTGGACTTGTAATATCTCCAGTCTGTCAGGGTCTACTGACAGTGGAAGATGGTACGGTCGACTCGACTGGATATCCCGAGTCGACTTAGGACGTCTCGAGGCTCATAGATCCCCGACGACTCCTGTATACTTCAACATATCGATGGTCCAGTCGACTCGAGTCGATATCCCTAGTTGACTTAGGACGTCTCGAGGCTCATAGATCTCCGACGATTCCAGTATACTACAACATATCATAGGGAAGCTGTCAAGGATAAAAAAGAAGCAATTAAGGATAAGAAGGAATCTGGATGCTGACTAGGAGATGGATGGAATGCGAACCGACCAGGGTATTTTGGGCATTTCTAGTAGCCGGCCATGACATTTTGAGAACTTCAGGTGAATGTTTTGCTTCTATATAAAGAAGAAAAGGTAACCCTAAAACCCTAACTCTCATTCATTCTATACTCTCCTCCATTACTGCTGCTGATCTCTCAGAGCAGCTCTCTTCCATCTCTTTCATATACTGACTTGAGCGTCGGAGGCGCTACGCCGGAAACCCCTAAAGCGTTGAGTTTTCGCAGGTGTTCTCGCGGTTCAGCAACGGTTTGAAGGCGATCGAGGCAGATCTAAGTTCATTCCCATCGGTTCATTTCAGATATGAGCTTGTTTCCATTGATGCACTCCAGATCTGAGAGGAGACCCATCAATCGATCTATGTAAATGTAAACAAGAACTGACACAACAAACTATTAAAGTGACCGCCTAAACAGACTCATCATCAAAAGGTGAGTTTTACATTAGGATGCGTGTCATCAATTTTTTGTGTTAAAAAAATTATCCATTGAGGCTCATAGTAAGACACGATTACTATAAAGGTAAACAAAAATTATAAATTCCTCCAAAACAATAAACACTTGCAGCTTCTTTCTTAGTCTCGTTCTCTCATTAGATCATTGATCTCTTTTTTTACTTCAACATTCGTTTGCAGGCCATAAACCCATTAACTACCCCATAAATATCGAGTAACCGTTGTTTCTAAACCGCATAGTTATGTTGTAAACCCGCCCCATTATTATGGTTGATGTTTACTGTCAACAATCATAATTCACGGTCTCAATCTCACTTTAATTGAAGGACCTCGACAAATTGAACTACTTTCTTGGGATTTAGGTTATGTACAAGTTTGGTTGCATACGTTCGAATCAAGCTGGCTATATAAATGAGATTCATCATAAGATTGCAAAAATGAGTTAAATATTCTATGGCTACAAACCAGCCCTATCTAAAGATAATGGTAGTCTCATTCAAAATGCGCATCTCTACAGGAGGATTGTTGGGGAACAACAATGCATTGCCATGACAATACCAGACATTAGCTTTGCAGTCAATATGGTCAGTCAACTCATGCCATCTCATATTGACACGCACTGGAAAGCTGTAAAAAGTAACATGAGATATGTTGGTGGGACTAGACACTTCAGCCTCAAACTATCCTTCTTCAACCTTTAATATTACTGGTTTTGCTGATGTTGATCGGACATGTGACAGATGACGAAAGGTCCACTTCAGGCTTCTCAACCTTCATGTAACAAAACCTCATATCCTGGAGTTCAAGAAAGCAATCTACTGTATCTAGATCCTTTACTCTACAGAGGTTGAGTATAAAAGTCTAGCACATGTTGTTTGTGAGATGATGTGGATAAACTCATTACTGAAGAAACTTAAGATCAAGCACAAGTCCAAGTGTGATTTGAGTGGATAATCTTTGTGTTGTTCACTTAGCAACCAACCCCATCGAACATTCTAGAACCAAGCACATCAAATTGTACTTGCATTTCATAAGAGAAAAAATCGTGAAGGGTATCATATCAGCTAGACATGTCCCTGTTATATATCAAATAGGTGAAATCATAACTAAACCTCTTAATATCAATCCTTCACATGGATTCGAGCCAAATTCAATATTGTGGATTCTCAGTCGTTGCTTGGATTAAGGGGGTATATTAAGAGATCAAAATATCCAACGCATATATCATGGCCCTAGTCAGTAGAAGTGTGGGCCATGCAGTGACAGTTAGCTTCCATGCAGAAAATATGATACAGACTGCTAGAGCTTAGTTTGCTTTAGTCTAGAAGCAATGCTAGCCTTACACATGTCCCTTGCACACACTCATTGAGGTCTTCTCCAATTTGAACGTCGATCTACCGTTCCGCTTCGTCCGAATCCGTAAGCTCGCTGCAACCAGCAAAAGCGCCAGAATTGCTCTGGCGCAAGACCCTCCGACACCCAAGTCAATATTTCAGAATAGACGAATAATCCTCAATAAATGTAAGAGTGTTCGTATAAAATGAGTCTTACTCATTACCTTTTAGTTTCACCCTTTATATAGTATCTGATTGTGTGGTAGTCGGCTCGCGGTCATTCGTTGACCAGACGTATTTAAGTCAATGCTCCAGGCGGTGAAGGTTGACCTTGTCAACCCGCCTCGCCATTGTCGCTCGTATCGGCCATTGGGTCGATGGGTAGATACCTCGTCCCGGTCGATCTCCCTCTCCTGGTCGTGTGTGTATCGACTGTTAGGTCGATGGGTTGGCTCCCCGGCGTGGTTCGACCGTCTAGCCTCGGTCAATGTTCCACCTTACTCGGCCCGGTTTTATGGGTCCTTTGTTTGACCGGACCGGTTCGGTACTAAAATCCCTATCACTCACATACATGCTATATAAGGTTTTATATTGATGATCAGCCGCCCTAAGAAACAATGCATTATAATAGTAAACACATTTTGAGCTCAGAACATATATGCTTATCTTACCTATCACCTTGCAGTTTTCTTCTTTCATTTTTATGTGATACTTCTTTATGTTGCATACATAGATTCTTCAGACAATATTGGTGAATCTTTACCAAAGCTAGATACTAGTATTCAGGGTAAAAAACAAGTAAGCAGATGATATATAGATAGAGAACACATAACTTATTATATAAAATTAATCGTATACTATTTTTTTTTTTTTCTTCAATGCTTATTCTTTTGATAAATATATAATACATTGAATCAACATTTTTTTTTTAATGTTGCAGTTGGACTATGAATTTGGCTATGAATGGTGTAGCAAAAGCCACCGGGTTAGATTCATTGACGGGTCATTGTTTGTTGACTGGTCAATTAATATTTTCCACTATATTAGGTCAACAATGTTTTTTAAATTAAAAAAATGCAATCAAGTGAATTAATAAATAATTTTTCGAGAGCTCATAAGCATAAAATAAAATAGTACTTTTTTTTTTCCGAAACGATAGACTTTCATAAAAACGAAAAGAATACATAAATACAACTAGTCGGTGGACATCCCATACGGGAGTCTAAGCTACCACATCACACCCACCAATACTAACAAAAACTCCCAACAGAAGGATACATAGGACCAACGGGATAATAAAATAGTACTGTGAGATGCATATTCATGATCTTCATGACTACTCCAAACTTTATGAGTTGTGATATGAAGCACGTTTGTATTAGTTTATTTATTTAAGCGAAAGACCAATATTTTCATACGACCGACTTACATATATATTAATTTATTTAAAACAGGCAATTATTTTTCCAAAGTGCAATTATTTTTTATCTTTTAATTTGCTAGCGTTTGATGGTATTTGTGTAATGGCCTAATGTGTAAGATATATATAGGGACATGTTACGATTTCGTTAAGGAACTATTTCGTCGGGTTTGTAACTGTTAGATCTAATTATTCCCAACAGTTACATGATGATCTAACAATTACAAACTCGACGGAATAATTCCGTAAAAGGACCGTAACATTTCCTAGATTGAATAATTGGAGAAGATAATATTTCCTATTTAGTGAGAGCCAAATGGCCCTAACATGGTAACAATCAAATTGGGCCATTCAGATCATCAAATCAAAGCTACAGATATATTTCACTATCATTACATCACAAATGCTGGTCTCCTCCGACCCATGCAGCTCCATTTCCATTTATTTTTTTTGTTTTAATTTGCCATACATACTTTTTTTTTTTTTTTTTTTTTTTTTTTTTTTTTTTTTTTTTTTTTTTTTTTTTTTTTTTTTTTTTTTTTTTTTTTTTTTTTTTTTTTTTTTTTTTTTGCTTTTTAGTTCATTTTCTCCAACTTTATTTTTTCTTTTTCTTCCATTTGGGTTTTCTTATGTCGATATGAGTGTGATACAGCTGACTCATCTACCAATTGATGGTTTTTTTTTTTATTATTATTATAAGTAATTAAAATCAAAGGGGACCCAATTAAACCATGTCGCCTTCAATATCTTTAATTTTCAAGGTCCCAAAATTGATATTAATCTACTAAAGTAGATCATACATGTGATCATCAATAGTTAAAAGTTGGCATAAAGAGAATCATCAAGATTATTATCTATACTTGGAATTTTATTCTCCACTTGGAGAGTGTCTTAATTTTGCCCATTATATTGCTTGCCATACCTTTTGTAGGGACATTTACAAGACAACTATCATCTTCTTATAAAAATACACATCATTTTATGACAATATATGATCGATCTCTAGCAAATTTTATGTACTTTGTTACCTTAATTCATGCTCGATTTTCGAACCGCAATGCTCGCAACCACTCGACATATATTTAAGTAGTCCAATTAATAGCACCATTTGTATTCTTAAGACAAATTGAAAAAGAAAGAAAGAGAGAAAGAAAGCAGAAAGAGGAAGATAATCACACAATATATGTGCCATTTGAATTTGTCATGGTTTTTGAAGGAATTTGGGTTCAGAATAATAAAAGAAAGTCCATGCAATTAAACACACAAAAAAAAAAAGCAAGATTACACAATCACCTCTATGATATGACCTTTCCGCAATATCTCTATAATAGTATAATTAAGCTCGGACAAACCGAATATACTTATCAACTTCGAACATATATATTGATATAGGGAAAGCGTACGAATGGGAAGGATAAACGAGTAAACGAGATACTCTCTCGTAAAACACGCAAAACTTTCAATATCTTATTTCATATTCAAAATCAACTGAATAAAACAATAAATGAGGAGTCCTTTAAATAAGGCTCATAACCCTATTCCTAACTTGTCCAACAAGACAAGATCTCTTATAATAATATTAGATTTCTAACTTATTCTCTAAGATACCTATAAT
>CACSLK010003813.1:1768768-1784486 GCA_902706635.1 Striga hermonthica
AAAAAATTGTCAGGGGCAAAATGATTGAAGAAAAGACGATAAGTAGTAAAAAAGGCGGACGGTGTTTAGTAATACCCTATAATATTGTCACAATGGAAGTTTCAAAATCAAACTTGATATTTGTAATTGCCGTTATAATCGTGAGATCTTCACTTTTCGATCTTACTTGATTGCGTGAATAACAATTATGCCTAAAGATCCACTCTGAATCTTTATGTAGAAAATTGATTGCACATTTTTAATAGCAACTTTTAACTTGGTATGAACAACAGATTTACAACTTTAGCTAGAATGAAGTAACAAATTTGGAATTTTTGGATGCTCCTTTAGCTCGGGAATTTGGGGGTGATTCGTGATTGTGTTAGCCTCCGTTATAGGCTTTTGAAACTCAAAGGAGCTTTTAAATGGATCAAGAATGAAGCACGAGTGGCTAGTTGGCAAACTAAGTTGAAAAAACCGGCGCTCGCGGCTACTGTGTACTTCATTTGGAATGCGAGAAATAGATTGATTTTTGAAAATGATTCCCAACCTCCGAGCCTAGTAATCCGCACGATCCAAACTCATGTTTATTGTACTATTTTTGCGTTGTATCCAAACGTGCTTGTCGAATATGAGAATAAAGCTCTTAGAGTATAAGTTTGTTCCTCCTTTGTAAAACTTGGTGGTTGTCTTTATGTCTTTTTTTGGGACTTGAGTGAGCAACCGACATGTGGTTGCCCTCCTAGACTTATTACTTGCAAGTCAAGAGCCGAGCTTATGGCTGCCCATTGCGCTGTTTTGATCTATAAATTTACATTTATCGATAAAAAAAAAAAAAAAAGTAACCAACACGAATTAGTATATACCAAAAAGGAAACAGATCTGGTGGCAGCTGGTACGAAATGACTGCTGCAACTTCCTTTTAGTACATATGTTCAATGTTTCATGTCCTACAAAACAAAACTACACACAACAACAGACAAAGAGGCAAAAAAAGGTTTGAATTTTCAAGGCCGTGAAAAACAATTCTTAGTTTAATCAAAACAGGACCAAAAACCTTTTTGAATCCCACCAAGACCGCAGGCGCAGGCCACTACAAAACTTTCATTCATCACATGTCATGACTAAACTACCCCTCTTCCTCCTCATCTCTCTCCACATAATCCTCTCTTAATTACAAGTTTTATTAAAAAAATATATTAATGATTAATTATATTAATAATCAATCAACCAATCCTAGTCATACTGTATACTGTCATACTAATCTAAGCCTACAATGTATCATGATCTTTTCATTAAGAAAAAGAATCAAACTGGTGCTAATTAATTAACACAAGCAGTCTCCTTGTTTAACCGCCTTCTCATTTTGATCAACATCCTCTTCAATGGCGGCCTTTTCGTACCCTTTCGTCAGCTCCTCCGCCCGCCGGGCCTCAAACTCCCAATCCGTCCGGACCAACACCACCAACATCGTCACCATACACGAGGCCTGGGCCGCCAGAAGCCCGAGCCACAGGCCCTCAAAGTCCATCTTGTAAAAGAAGGCCAGGCCCACCGCCACCGGCATCCCCACCAAATAAAAACAGCCAAGGTTAATGTTTGCGCCGACTTTGGGCCGGGCCGTCCCTCTCAACACCCCGCAGCCCGTCGTCTGCGGGCAGTTTCCCAGCTCGCAAAGCCCAATTATCGGCAAAACCAGCGACGTTAGCGCTATGATCTCCTTGTCCTGCGTGAACATTCCCGCCCACACATTCCTCACCGAGACCGCGAAAAACAGAGCTGAGAGCCCGAGCCCGAAGCTTCCGGCAAGCCCGACTAATGCCGCAAGCTTCGCCCTCTCTGGCCTTCGAGCTCCGATCTCGTTCCCGACCCGTGTGGAGACCCCAAAGCTCAATGAGGAAGGGAAAATGTAAATCAAGGCTGTAGTCTGAATAAGTATGCCCATTGAGGCCACCGTGGCTTTTGGGTTGACGAGAAGCCCACATAGCAGAATCATTATCTCGTACCACCACCACTCGAGGCAGACCGAAATGCAGCTGGGCACTGCTAGGCCCAACAGAGACTTCCATCCCCTGAAGCAGTCCATGGACGGGCGGGCCCACGTCTTCTCGTAAACGCCTGAGAAATATATATACGCAATCAACAAAACGACGACGTTGAAGTTGGTCCAAACGCCGCTCAAGGCGACGCCTACGATTCCCAGATTGAGTTTCGACACGAGGAGATAATTTATGGGCACGTGCAGGATAATGGAGACGGCGGCGCAGAGCGTGAGCGGCAGGTTCACGGACTGGGCCCGGAGGTAGATCCTGAGGGGATGCAGCAGCGATTGGGCCAGCAAATCGGGTATTGAGTAGAGGAGATAAGTTTGGGCCTGGGCCGCAATGGACTCGTCCTGGCCGCAAAAGAGGAGAATCTGTTTCATGTAGAGCCAGAGGAAGGAGATCGGGAGGGAGGTTAGGAGGAGGAGGAGCACGGTCCGTTGGAGGGTGAGGCCGAGGAGGGTGTACCTCTTGGCGCCAAAGGCCTGGCCGCAAATGGGCTCCATGCCCATGGCGAGGCCCGAGAGGATGGAGTAGCCCGTGATGTTGGCGAAGCCCACGGCTAATGAGCCGCCGGCGAGGGCGAGGTCGCCGAGCCGGCCCAAGAAGAGCATGGAGATCATGGAGCGGGAGTAGAGGAGCAGGCCGGTGAGGATCATGGGGAAGGCGATCCGGGCCAGGGAGATGGACTCGTGGACGGCAAGGGAGAGGATGGTGGTGGTGGGCTTGGGCTTATCGGTTAGCGTTGGGCTTTTGGGGATGAGAGGGGCGTGAAGGTCCGGCCCGTCGGCGGCTTTTGGGGCGAGATGGTTGGGTTTCATGGGGGGAGGTGAGGGGATGGTTTGTTGGCACATTTTTATTTTTAGTTTTGTGGATATTGAGAGATTTGTGTGTGTGTTTTTGTAGAGAGAGAGAGAGAGAGAAAGAAGTGGAGAGAGAGAGGGGGTGGTGTTTGAAAAAACGGAAGAGTGTGGTGGGGTTTATATAAGGGTTGAGTGGTGGTGGAGTTGGACTCAGTCGCCGGCGGCCACAAGAAAGTGGGTGCGGCGGCAATTGTTTAATTTGAAACCCCCAAAGATTTGGTTATTAGGGGCTATTCTTGTCACTATTCTCATCGACATACATATTATGGGATGCTTTAATATTTTTTTTTTTCCTTTTTTTATTATTATTATTATTTGTTTTTACTAGCTTAATTTGTTAAGTTTGGACATTAATCACTATGAGAATTTTACTAATTATGACGTCACGCGTTGGCAAAAATGTACATTACATTTTTACATTACGTGGTGTGCGCATATGTTTGTTGACCTCTAATCTATATACCTATATTATTATTATTATCATTATTATTTTTTTTTTATAAAAAAAAAATAAATAAAATTGGGAGATGATGGGGTGTCTCAAATTCTGAAGCCACATGTGATGAGCTTTATTTAGTTTATCTTATTCTTTTTTTTTTCTTCAAACTTTTTTTTTACAAAAAAAATTACTATTGCGTTCGGTAAGTCAAACATCAAGATTTCACGCAAAGTATTTCTACGGTTGGGGGTGGTTGGGATGCACTTTACGAGCATGAATTTGCGAGATACTGTTTGTCTTGAAATATCCTAACAATATTTCGGATCAGAATTTCTACGGCGCAGACTTTTTCTAAGAGAATTTTCAGTTCCGTAACAAAAAAACAAAACACGAAAACCGAACTTAAAATTCAAATCATATTAACTTGAGAGAAAGTCCACAAACTTATCACTTTGCCAATCCACACTTTTGATCTTGGCATTGAAAATTATGGTCCCCATTGGCTTTCCTTTGTGGCATGAAATTGTGAATGGGAATAGTAATTAGAGAATGAAAAAGAAAAAAACTATACACAACTTGGCAAGAAGAGCTCAATGTCCAAAAGATTCTTTATCTTTTTATTTTTGCCAGTTTGTGGTCTTATGGGAGACACGGGACTCTAGTGTTTCTCATACCAATGACATTGTGTTATTTTTGGGTATACAATATTTTATGAGTCAATAATATATGTGAACTATACACTTAAGCATTTTACAGAATAAAATATCTATTTATTTATTTATTTTTGAACAGATTTATTTATTTATTTATTTATTTATTTATTTTTATGTATGTAAAAGAAGGCCATTGGAAAGTTACTAGAAGTAGAGACAAAAATCTTCTTTGGACGGTCATAAGTGGGCCCAGGTCGATTTAGCGGCCTGTTAAGGGCCCAAGCCATGCTGTGTCTTGATATTGATTTTAAGCAAAGCTGAAATTTAAGTCTGTTTTGAAAACACCGAAAGTTTTCACATGACAAAAATTGCAAAAAACCTAATAATAATATATATTTTTCTTCATTTGTGTCTTGGGTTTTTGAGATTTATGTCAAAAAGGGGATCTCTAATTTGCAAGCTCTAATTGCAGCAAAATCATAACCTTCGTTGAAAGTTGAAACAAAAACACTTGCTAGTTTCTATTGCAATTTTTGCTTGGACTTTTTTATCGAGAGATGCTACGGTCTCGTTACGGAACCATTTCCTCACAGTTTGTAACCGTTATATCATCACATAACCGAAAGGAACAGTTGATCTTACAGTTACAAACAACAGACATAATTATTAGCAAATGAGCTGCCGTGATCGACTTGAAGATGCTATTTACATACTTTTACAAGTCATAAACTAATCATGTTTATACGATCTGTTCCAAAAAAACGATCACTGATCATTGTGTCCCCATTTTAGCGGGACTAATAACAACTATCTTTAGACTTTCTTAATTTGAATGCTGAGATATACAATTATAAACATTTAATTGTTATATTCTAAATTGGGAAATTGAAGGTGTTGGTTTGTATATATGGCTATGGGACTTCCATCTCTCGATCACGTGTCCATGAGTATTTAGGTGAATCTTATATATGTCGTGCTTTCATTATTCCCCTGTCGTATAACTAATTTCGAAGTAGATAGATATATATATTTAGCAAACAAACATGAGATTTGTGAAATGATATGATATAAGATACTCACACTCTAAAAAACTATAATTTAATTTGAAAGCAAAAGTAATCTAATAAAGTAATTTATTCGATGAGAGAACCGCATGGTCTTGAGCCCTTTGAAATGAAAATTTTCTTGTGATACATGTCAAGAAACAACATATAAACATGGCTTCAATGTTGCACAGTCCTACATGGAGTTGTCCTATTGGTTTATAGCTCCATAACAGAGCCAACAATTAGCTCTTTAGCATTACTATATATATATATATAGTATCGGAGTCCAATTATTTGACTATGATATCTATATGTTAGCATATATATATTGACGGTTGACAAAAGTACCAAACAAACAATAGAAAAATGAAGAAGGAACTTATGCAACTAAAAACATTTTTAAATAAATTAACTAACAACTAACAACTAAACTTGGAATTGAATCATACATATCAAAACTAAAACTCTAAGAAACACCAAAACTTTAAAATTTAATTTGAAAAAACAAAAAAAAAGGTAGAATCATAAAAATTAAATTAGTACTTCTTATATATGTTTTTTTTTTTAATAAAATTGAATATTTTTACTCGTTGCAGAAACACATTTATTAAGGCATGCATACTTATACAAATTGTTATTGGAACATAATATTTTAAGAAAATGCTACGCTCCCGTTACGAACGGGTTTCATGTAATCATCGGAAATAGTTGATATAACGGTTACAAATTTCGACGAAATGATTCCGTAATAGAACTGTAGCATCTCCCAATATTTTATTGACTCATTCTAATTTGAACTTTATTACTAGTATGTGTGTGTAGGAATCTTCTAAACCATAAGAAACATCACAATTGGGACATTAACAGACACAAGTAACTCGATTATTCAATGTCAAACCCATTATCTAAGTCGGTCAATAATAAGGAAACGGAATTTTTATAAGAAGTCGTACGTCTACACTGTACAGTGGCTGCCACCAGTCGTTCATGCACTAGTGGGTTGGGTAAGTGGACGGCCACAGATGGCTCGCCCAACACTTAAGTGGGCTAGTCTTTAGACCCTTTTGGTTTTTGCGGGTCATTGGGCCTAACGTGGGGCCCATTAAATTACCGCCACATTAGCTCAGAGGGAAAGCAATATTATACTCCCTCCTATTCATTATAAATGTCGTTTTGACTTTTTTGATTCATCCATTTTATTATGTATCTTGACATATTAATGTCTAGATACATAATAAAATGGATGAATCACAAAAGTCAAAACGACATTTAAAAAGAATAGGAGGTAGTATATAATAATGTGCTGTGGTCACGTAAACGTGTGGAAAGTTTTGTCTCGTTTTTGCTTGCGTTCAAAACACTTCAAATTGACTCACTCATGCATGCATCCCATTGTTTTCTTATGTTTCGATGGTATTCCACCATTTATATTTTTCAAAATACGCGGAGCAATTTCATAAAATACTAAGACAATTCCTTTCATAAATAGTGCAACGTAATGCCACGAGTTTTTAATATATATATAAATAATTTTGTGTTAATTAATATTAATTTATTAAAAATGTTGCGGTCTCGTTACGCAATCATTCCGTCGAGTTTGTAACCGTTAGATCAACATGTAACAGTCGGAGATAGTTGATCTAACAGTTACAAATACCGATGGAAGAGTTCCGGAACGAGACCATAGCAACTCACTAATTTATTTTATTTACACTCATCAAGGAAGATTTATTTGTGTTAGTATTCTATCAACGATCTAAAACTATTAATTAAAACTTTAGTTTTGCATTAGTTTGAGATTCAAAAGATCGCTCATGTACTAATTCGAGGCTTGAAAGATAGAATCTATCAATTTAGGACCCAAATTATATATTCACAATTATCAGTTGATATTTGAAGTTGTATAACCTTGTATGAGAACAACTTGTATATTGCTAATTAATAATAATCCGAATCTACTGAGACAGTTCAAACAACTGCGGAAGCAGTATTACTTAAAAACGAAGAGTAGGCGAATGAACCTGCGAATCAACTCAGTTGTGCGATTATTATAAGATATGATATGGGAATCGCAAAATCAACCCAATTGTGCGATTATTATGGGACATGTTATGCGAATCACGCAATCAACCCAGTTTCACTACTTTCTTTTAGTCAATCGTGTGCAGGTCACAACTTAGGGCACCAACACAGATTTTTCCCGTTAAAAGTATTGTTTTCCTTAAATTGCTTTACAGTTAAAAACTCAAATGAGGTACATAACATTCCATAACGTCTCCATCTTCATCTAAAATGTCATGGAATGGACGTGATGGACGTGATGGACAAGACGACGATTTGTGACCTATTTCTTTACAAGTACGACATCTCCTCGGGCGTCTCGATGTTCGTACTCGACGTGATGATCCTTCTCCAGCGGAATATCGTTGAGTCTGTGGCCAACCTGCTTGTTTGGGATCATTTGGCAGAATTACCTTTATACGCATAATTTCCGGGGGCAAGTGTCATTCATCTGGATGCGGGACGGGGTTAATGGAGCTTTCGTACATCCTTGCAATCGAGTAAGACTTGTAATGGTCATTAGCGAAATCCATTTTATCTAATCAGGTTTCCCTGTTACATATCATAAATTTGCACATCATATTAGAATATAACTTATTTATTTATTTATTTTAAGGAAAAAAGATAATGTTGTTTGGTAAACATTACTGAATGGCCGTAGATGCATGTAAGCATGGTAGTAGATCTGTTTCAAACACACGACACTCACATGTTCTTGCCTCTAAATCTACCACGTAGGATCGTGTTTCTTTCATAACCTTATAACGTTGCATGCCGAGTGTGGTAATGGATAGAGTACGACCTTTCTCGAACAAAGGATCCAGCCGCAACTGAGGCCATTGCGTTAGCGGGTGATTGCGACCTTCGGCGGATGCACGCCGAACAAAAACCATTTCTTTATTGTTGCCCGAACACACTCCAACAACGAGCAAACGGGTAACATCCTGGCCCATAGGAGTTTGTTATTCAAAATTTTGCTAAAATTTGATGTCATGAATCCATAGCGCCGTACAGGTGTAAAACACCTCGCCCAAGCATTTACCGGAATTTCATTAGTTAGCTTCTTAAATGATTCGGGTTTTAGGCTTTGGATGGATGACATGTAACGATAGAAGTTTTCACGCCGATAACAAATGCCGCCTTGTAAAATATGTCCAAGACAGATTTCCCAAAAGGCTTCATTTGTTTTGTGATGTGATAATAGCAAAATGAATGATGCGTCTCGGGAAACACTATTGGGACAGAATGTATGATAGACTCATGTATATCCGATACGATGAAGAGGTTATCAGGACAACCATAGGTCGTTTTTAATTGATTAAATAACCAACTCCAAGTCTTACGACACTCTAGATCACCAATGCCAATTGCTAGGGGAAAGATTTGGTGATTCCCGTCCAATGTGGCTGCAACAAATATAATGCCCTTGTATTTTCCCTTCAAGTGCGTACCATCTATTACAATCACCTGGAAACCAGCTCGTTGAAAGCCCTCAATGCTAGCTCCTAGAGCAAAGAACAAGTTTTTGAATACCTCGCCATCTCGTTGCAGTTGGACAACTGTACCTGGATTACGAACACACAACATGTCCAAGTAACCGGGAAGCCGCCCCCATGATTCTTCATGACCCCTATAAACTTTTTCAAAAGCACGGTATCTTGCTCGGAGGGACACATTGTAGTTGATCGACAAACTATGCTCCTCCCGCATTTGATCAATAATTCTCCGTGTAGATACCGTCTGGGGATTTGTTTGAATAGTTGGTGCGTAAATATGAACGAGATCCTTGGAATTAGGCGAACGATGTCGATTGTGCGTCAAACTCCCTTCGCATGTATGCCCGAGTTTTGAAGTAGTGATTCTCCATACATTTCGTTATGCCCTTGCACATAACTTGTACCCTTCATACCGACAAATAGATAGTAGTAACCTAGAAGTGCAGGATTTGGGTGTTCGACACTCAACCTTTTGTTGCAAGTGATACAGTTGGATGACACAAATCAACTTATCTTTCGAAAGAAAGATAGACCCCAAAGATAATTCTAAATTTTTTGAGGGTAATTGGATGGGTTGTCTATCTGATCCAGTTGTCCTGGGCGGCATAGGAAGGGACCACATCCGTGGCTCAACGTCGGATTGCCGTGTGCTACCTGGATTCATATATGCAAGACTTTCAACCTCAATATGGTCGGTAATTAATCATAGCTCTTCAATATGCTCGCAATACCACGCCCTGAAAAGCTTGAACATTTGCTTCTCATTGACTACTTTGTCTTCGTCGCCTGAATCATCATTGTGCCTGTTGGTTTGGTCATCATCATTGTCATCGTCACGAGAATGACCTGGTTGGTTCGAACAACCCGCGGTTTTATCATCAGCGCCCCAAGGATATACAATATGTGTAAATGAACTAGGGCCTGCTTGATGTGAATATGAGGCCTCGTGGGAAAATGCAGAACTACCAACACCAAAAGAACTAGAAACTACACCTTGGGACGCCATCATTTGCGTGAAGCTTTGTTGCGCAGTCCCCGGAATCACTACATTTACTCGCTTCTCCAACTCCACGTAAATGTTGGAATTTCTTTGTTCTTCAATCAGCTCTAAGATATCGTCACTGGATTCGATTTTCATCTTCACAACTCATTCCCTTCCATCAAATACTGCCCACAATATGTACTCAAAATTACAAGGATCGGCCTTCAATAATGCTTGAACACGAGAAACTACTTCAGAATACATTTGTCGGCCGTAATTTATTCTCATCAGCTCTACCATTCCACCAAGATATGAAACCCCGGAAAACGTACCACCATAGCTCACGCATACTCTCACATGGTTGCTATCCATTCAAATAAGTGAACAACAAAAGGAATTAAAACGAAAGAAACAAAAAAAAAGCATTAGATGAACTGTACAGATGTTAAATTGTTAGAGATCACTATTTTTTTTTTGTCTGCATGATAAATGCAGAGACAAAATCCTCACCTGTGAAAAAGCAGTCAATTAATGAGGTGCGTAATGTATGCGACAGATATGCGAACAAATTCCGAATAGTCGTAAAATTGCCAGGTCGATATAGTCCTGCGAAAAAATGGCGCATAATCGTCAAATAAATTATGTTTTATTCGATTTGGTTATGCGATTCTTAAATATGCGAGCGATAAAATGTCGCATAGTTGTCAATTATCCGGCGGATATATACGAAACTTTTTCGCATATTAGTAAATTATGCGATTAACTTGGATATGTAATTACCAGAAAATGCGAAGTCAACAAATTATGCGAATTATATGCGAAAGATTTTCGCATAGTCATAAATTTGCAAGGTCGATATACCCCTGCGAAAAGAAGGCGCATAATCATCGTAAATTATGTTGCTTTCGATTTGCATATGTGATTCTTAAAAATGCGAAAGATGTTCGCATATTTGTAAATTATGCGTTTGATGTGGATATGCGATTACTAAATAAGCGAATAGTCATAAATTATGCGGCTGGTTTGATATGCGCTGGAACATTTGGACATGCGAGTGTAATATCACATAGCATTTCGTGAATTTTGGGGTGTAAAAGAAATTATTTGACGGGGTGTTGTGTAAAAAAAAAAGAATAAATATATAACGGGCGAAAAAAGATTTTGACTCTAAAAAAAATCTTAAAGATTCTTATTCATGTTACGCCATTATTTTGTCAGATTTGTAGAATCAAAAATGAGGAAAAAAAAATAAAAATCACTCTTAATACTATTGTTGATGAAAATGGAAGCAGTTGAAAGTATTGACCCGTGCCGTAACATCCAGAAAAAGCAAGAGTTTTTACCAACATAATCAATTGTGGGATTCAGGCATGAAGAGAAATCAAAGTGCAAGGAATAATACTAATAATAATTAAAAAATAATAATTTATTTAGGATTAATTAATTAAAACTTTAACCGTCATCAGACAACCACTCGTCCTGGTCAATGGTTGACCAAGTTGTTGACCACTTTTTTTTTTTTTTTGGTACAGGGACCTTTTGATTTTCGGATCCACAGGGAAACCGACTAATTCGGAATCGAGCCGGGTAGGACCACAAGAACGGCAAAGCTCTCCCTCAAGAGTTTTAACACTGCTGCATTCCCAGGACTCGAACTCGAGACCACTGGTTAAGCTGAAAGAGACCCAAGTCATCTCATCCAAGCCGCTTGGGTTGTTGACCACTATTTCAATCAGTTAATTTTCTTATAGCTTGGTAGATGTTGATAAAAACCAAATTAGTTTAAGATATAGGTATTCTATTGAGGTGTATAATGATTAGGCAGATATATTTTCTCAACAAATATATTTACTTTCATATTCAAATGTCATAATTTAAAATTTAATTCAAGCAGATATATGATATTTCATATTATAAGTATACAATATTTTTAAGAATATATAGTTACTAGTACAACACCACGTGTATTACACGGGTACTTGTTAAAAAATTATTCTTAAATTTTAAATTAATGAGAAAACTATATTAAATTTAGTTTACTTTTAAAAAAAAAAAATATATAGAATGATATGTGTTACTTATTACTTATATGTGTTATATTATATTAGTTTTTATAACTTATATCATATAACTACTTGAAATATAAATATATTAGTTGATAAATAATTTTATTTTTCTAATTAATACTAAAAATAATTTTATTATTGTTATAAGGATAAATATAAATTATTTTTTTTATACATACAATATGGATGTTAAATCGAAACTCATCAAAAGAAGATAATTTGATATATTACATATATAAAACTGATAAAAAATACAAAAGTTATTAACTTTTAAAATACATATACAATTTAATAGTTATAATAAGGAATGATATTAAAATGCAATTAATGCATGTAACATGACCATAAATAATCAACATATTTATGGTAATCCGAACCTAATTATTTTTGGTTTGGAATTAAATTAAAATTTATCCAAGCCTAATAACGAAGCATTGTAATTTTGCCACATAGGATTCCAAAGCACCAGAAGCAGCCACATAGGCTCAGCGCGTTCTGGAATTATATATAGGGAAGATTTGTACTTTGAGAAACATAAATTATTGGTAGTGATTGCATAATTATTTTGTGTAACGAAATTATCTACTGTACTTGTTAAAAAATTATTCTTAAATTTTAAATTAATGAGAAAACTATATTAAATTTAGTTTACTTTTTAAAAAAAAATATATTACAATATATTTTAGAATTATATGTGTTACTTATGACTTATATGTGTTATATTATATTAGTTTTTATAACTTATATCATATAACTACTTGAAATATAAATATATTAGTTGATAAATAATTTTATTTTTCTAATTAATACTAAAAATAATTTTATTATTGTTATAAAGATAAATATAAATTATGTTTTTTTATACACACAATATGGATGTTAAATCGAAGCTCATCAAAAGAAGATTAATTTGATATATTACATATGTAAAACTGATAAAAAATACAAAAGTTATTAACTTTTAAAATACATATACAATTCAATAGTTATAATAAGGAATGATATTAAAATGCAATTAATGCATGTAACATGACAATAAATAATCAACATATTTATGGTAATTTGAACCTAATTATTTTTGGTTTGGAATTAAATTAAAATTTATCTAAGCACGAAGCATGTACTTTTGCCACATAGGATTCTAAAGCACTAGAAGCAGCCACGTAGGCTCAGCGCGTTCTGGAATTATATATTCTCCCTATATATAATTCTCGAATGCGCTCAGCCTACGTGGCTGCTTCTGGTGCTTCGGAATCCTATTTGGCGAAAAATCATGCTTCGTAATTAGGTTTGAATAAATATTATTGATATATTAATAATTAATAATCTAGGTTCGGGTATTCCATAAATATTGTTTAGTTAACTTAGGTATTTTAATATCACTTTTACTAATATAACCCTTTAATTCTTTGTAATTTTACATAGTGAGGCACTAAGTGACTTATCCCTGAATTTTGATTTGTTTCCTTCAATAAGCTATTGAATTATATATGTATTTTAAAAGTTGATAACTTTTGTATTTCTTATCGGTTTTACATATATAATATATTAAATTAATCATTTTTTGATGATCTTCGATTTGACATCCATATTGTATATATGAAATAAATAAATTATATTTATCTTTATAATAAAAAAATAATAATATTTATTAAAATTCATTAGAAAAATAAAATTATTTCTCAATTGATATATTTATATGTAATGTAGTATAAAAAGTGTCATAATATAATACAAGTAAGTTATAATAATATAACACAAGTAAGTTGCACAACTAAAAAATGTCATAATAAATATATAATAATATATATATTCTTATAAAAGGTACTCCCTCCATTTTGAAATATAAGACATATAAGGAATTCTCAAATTTTTTGAAATATAAGGCGCACATCAAAACCAAGGCAAATTATTCCATTTTTTGCCAACTATACCCTCTTTTATAGATGCAATCATAACAATAACTACATAGTGATTTTCAATAAATAAGGTTAGTTTAGTCAATTTACTTAGTAATTTATGTCTCCTTAATATTTGTGCAAAAACCTTAAACGCCTTATATTTCAAAATGGAGGGAGTATTTAAATTTTCAAACTACTTTTTGTCATTAATTTTAGATTTTAAGAAAAAAAATTAACAAGCACCTGTATAATACACGGGTGTTGTACTAGTAGGGAGGATATACAACAATATATACGCTTACATAGTACAATAAGGTCCTTTTCTTCTCTTTTTGTTTTTGTTTGGACATAGGAAAAAACAAACGGCATTAATTTATATATGTATTTGTTTTGTTCAAACATTTGAATCATGTGGTCGATCGTATGAATGTTCATCTTTGCAATTCGTTTGCTGCATATTAGAAATCGAAACGTGTCTTGGGGTGACCATTGAGGACTGTTCTATCTCTTGAACCAACATCAATTTCAACGTTTTTCCCAGTTTGATGATAGTGATGCTTATGAATCAAAACGGTCCTTTTTGTTAAAGTTTTTCTCTAAAGATCTTTGTGTTTGTTATATAGAGAGAAGACAAATTTTAGTGAGTTTGTTATTTGAATTAATCATATACAACCGGACATCGGGTGGCGGAAGCGGATTGGTACACACATTTATATGAGATAAATGATATTACACATAATCATGAACAATATGCAATGTAACATGGCAAATGATTAAGAGTTTAATTACTAAGCAAATAAAGATACCCCAAATTCTCTTCGATTTAATCCCTCTTTCTCTCTCGCTCGCTCGGTTGCCCCTAATCTCTTCCGCATGCCTTCCCCAGTGGGGCGTCAGGCTATCTTGCCTGTGGCCTGCCCGACGCGGCCTGGCCCTCGAATTAGCGCTGTGGTCGGTCAGTTATCGTCGGAAGAAGAGGATGGCTGTCCCGGGTGGTTTTCGCCGATGTTCTGGTCGCCATCTTGAGGAGGCAGGTCGTCGGCTTCCCTAGCGTCATGATGGTGACGGGTGGTGTTGTTTCTTCACAGGGAGGTTGCAGCTATGGCTACTTAACGGTGGTGGAGTCGGGTGGAGGAGGCAGGTCGTCGGCTTCCCTAGCGTTATGTGTTTGTGTATTATGTGTGTAGCTTTGTGTTTTCTCCCGTTTGGGAGCGTGTAGTCTCTTGTGTACGAGTGTTTGATTCTCCATAGATTTTAGTAGAGCTGTAAACGAACCGAACGTTGGCCAAAAAAAGGTCGTTCCAGCTCGTTCGTGTTCGATAAAAGCTCGTTTGTTCATTAATCGAGCCGAGTTCGAACAGAAAATTAAGCTCGTTTAATAATCGAACGAACACGAGTTCGTTCGTGGACGTTCGATTATGTTCGCGAGCATTAATTTAATATAGTTTTATTTTATTTTTTATATATTTATATAATATTTTTTTTTAATAAAAAATCTAAAATTATATATAGAATTTTTTTTTTATTTTTCATATATTTACATAATATTTTTAATAAAAATCTAAGAATATAAAAATATTGTTATTTTATTCTTCTATTTTTCGAGCTCGAACGAACAAATTTCGAGTTAATCAAACATATTTAAAAGTTTATGTATTAAATTATTCGAACACGAACGAACTCGAACTTTGACGAACAATTAAACGAACGAACTCGAATACGATTTTTTGCTCGAAAATAAACGAACGAACACGAACACTGTTCGAGCGCAAACGAACACGAGCTCGAACAGCCCAAGCTCGGTTCGGTTCGTTTACAGCACTGGAGCTTATTAGTTTTTTGTTATGTTTGTGGATGACTGGGTGTGTAGTCTAGCTTTTTGTTCTAGCTTAGCTTTTGGGCGATCTTCGTATATGTCCTCTCAAATTTATTTAGCTTTTAGTTGGCTCATTAAGTTTTTGGTTGTTTTTTAGTTTGTACTTTTTTGCGTTTTATATAAAATCTTTATCGTTTAAAAAAAAAAAATTAAGACTTTGTTAATTAGAAAAAGCTATGCCCCCAAACTCGACTTGATATTTTTTGGGCGCTACTATTTACCGCCCCCCTTATTACTAGTCACCGCCCCCCTTGGACGATTTTGCCCTTCTCATTCGCACAATGTCCAGCAGCTCGGAGGTATTTTTTTTTTTG
>CACSLK010003813.1:1832013-1843328 GCA_902706635.1 Striga hermonthica
TTTGCTATCTTTTGACGTACGCTTTTGACGAACTCATCACTTTGACGAACTTTTAAGAAAATAAAGTTTTCAGTAACCGGACGTTTTTATTAAATTAAAACAACGGTTTTTTTAAGTTAAGTAAGGATTTTTCACGGTAGCACCCCAAATCAGTTTTCGCAAAGTAAAAATGTTTTATTTTTCAAAGACTTTGCGAATTATTGCGCTACTCTGATTTTACAGTAAGGTGGGGTGTTACAATCGAGTTGATAGAAATTGAAATACAAGATATGGGTTGCCGTAAAAGCAAGTAATGGAACTACAATCATGGCGTTTCTACTGCCCAAAAGGATAATTCGCTTGCCCAAATAGGACAACTTGCTTGTAAATTGCCGAATACGTGTTATCATGCTAATCAGAAGCTACCATGCATCCCAAAATTATAATATTTTAAAGACTTTCCTATCTATAATAACTGGAGGCCTTGAAGGATACCCTTTTATACATCCATCTCCACTATATTTCGATTTCCACGCCTTTGAAAGGCTCTTGTATAAAACGAGGCTCGGAAGCCGCCCATCTCATCAATAAGAATCGTCGGTGCAGGCTCCCTAATTCATCGACAATCTAAGTTTTGTCTCTTTTCGATTCTTCAATATTATCACGTTAAATTTCATCGTAATGATATTTCCAGTCTTATAGGATAGAAACATATTGCGAAGGACCCCTCCTGTTACACAGACAAGGGAACTAGCTCGCAAAGGAGCAGAAATGTCACTGGTTAACAAAAGTGGAAGCCTATTAGAATTACATCGAACCTTCTCATAAGGGAGGTATAAGAACTCAAGCCATAAGATAGACACTAGTAAAAACTATCTTTTGGTCCCCCTCTGTTCAGAAGATTGTTTTCTCAAAAGAGTTAGGTTAATATTTATTCTATTTTGTTCGTAATGGACGACGGCCAAACAATACTTAGATCTCGGCATGGCGAGAACCCGGGCACAGGCTGGATGATACTCATTTCGTACTAGAAAGAATCGCAGATTTTTTTTTATAGATGATTTTTATGAATTAAAAATAAAAAACAATAAAAAAATACCATAGAGTTATGAGGCCATCACCTCGGTGGCCCCGTTGACGGAAACACACGTAAACAATTGATATTTTTTATATAGATGTCGTATTGAAGATCATCAAAGGATGATTAATTTAATATTTCATATCTGAAAAACAAAATTCATATAAAAAGTTATTATGTTTCAAAATATGATAAAATATTTAAACTACTTAATAAATAAAATAAATAATAATAATAACATCAATTTTGTATGATATAATGTTGTGCACTACTAAATTTTCATACTAAACAATACTTTATTTAAATGTTTATTTATATTATTGAATTTAAATTTCATGTTAATGCTTAATATAGTCATATTGACCTTGCACTACTAACAATATCGTTGCAAATTATTTTATTATATTGTGTGCCACCTTAATATGTTATATTAAGTACAATTTTGGTATAAATTATTTTATTATATTGTCTATCACCTTAATATTTTAGTTTTATATGTAATTTACGGGTAAAAATGTAATAGTCATCTCTAAGAGCATCAACGATACTTTGCGTTCTTTAAAAAAAAAATATACAAGCCACGTAGGAATAGACACAGTCTAGAAAAATATTTAATCCAATATAAATGCAATTGGACTAGGTCTTGCTGATGTGGCAATAAAAAAATAAAACACGGTCTACTTTTGAGTTTATTTTAGACCCAGGTAAAGACTGTTATCATCCGACTCGGTAAATCGTAATTAAGGGCCCAAAACAGCACCATAAGCAAATTCTACTCAGATACCGATGTAATTTAGAGTCATCCCGGTTCGCACAATAAACCGGTGCAACCCTAAAAGACCGAAGTGGTCCTCTCCCGCCGAAGTCGTTCTAAACCGAGGTCAACATAAACCGAGGTCGTCACCTCCTAAAACAGGTGACGAGGCGCCTACACGCCCCTGTCACGATCTACGGGATTTGTCATCATTCACGTAGGGTCCACTGGTCCAACCGCCCTTCGAAAGTAGCTTTTGCCACAAAACAATGCACGGATTCCAATGTATGAATCAAAAAGGTTACTATAAATAGTTAGCCATTGATATCTGTAAGGGGATTCGATTCGGAACCCAACACTGTTACAATGAAACACGGAACAGCCCATAAAGGTTTTGCACCTCGGTCCACCTCGGACCGGGGCCACTGTTGAGTTTTTCTTGCATGATTTACGTCCAAACCACTTGAAATAATCACATAAACTCCACATTAAATCGTTGTTAAGAATCATACGACAACAAAGACCTAAACTCTTTGAATTAGATTTAATTTTATTATTTTTTAATAATATTGTTCATGTCATCTATGAGTTAAATCGAACAAAATTATAACCCAAAACATTATACTTTCTCTAATTAAAGTTCTGTGGATAAACGTTTTCAACGAGATTTCTCTTACACGCATTCACAACTGTCGAGAGCACAAACTGCACCAACCACCAGCAATGGCGGCTGCTTCAGCTACGCCCTTTGCTCTTCCCTTCAAACTCTCCTCCCCAAAACACCTCCCTCGCACCAGAGCCCTGAAATTGAATCTCAGAGGCACCCATCATAATCTTATAGCTCGAAAAAGGGTTACTTTATCGCCCCCGTCGGTTTCTTGGTCAAAATCCAGCCACAGATCAACACCACCAGCACCTTCATCATCGGTCTCCACCCGCGCCTACGTGTCCGGCCCCGCTTTCGACTTGTCCGAAAATGATCCGAAAATCAATGGCACTGAGGAAGTTGCTGAGCTGCAGCCCATTGATGCTATAAGTTGGGGGCTGTTGTGGAAGCTTATATCCCGGCATAAGTGGAGGGTTTTGGTCTCGATTCTTACACTTTTCGGCTGTACAACTTGTACTCTGGCTATGCCCATATATTCTGGTATGTTTGAGTTCGCACATTCTGATACTGACTCGTTTTTGTACATCCTGATTGGTCATGATAGACGTGGACTGCTGGAATGAGTTTCTCTTAATAAGATTTTTTTGTTGGGTTTGGCGAAGTTTGCAAGATCTTTAGGCAAAGTTTTCATTTTCTTGGCAGAAACATAATGACACTTGTGTGATTTGTGGTATTTTTGAACCAAGAATAAGTTCTTTTGGATTGGTGATGATTGGTTGTGGCTATTTTAGGTAGGTCTCAGTGGATAACTGTTAGATTATATGAGGAGTTGGAGTTAAAATGTCAGTCGAATGCTTTGAAGTTTAGCTCAGACATCGACACATTTTACACTAACACGCTGTTGAATGATTGTGGTGCTTTTATGAGTTATGTGTATACAATTGCTGAAGCTCTTTATATCCTTAATAATGATTTTTATTTTCTGTTTTTTGTTTTCAATCAGACGATACACATATTTTTATTATTTTGAAGAGCTTATGAGGACAAGTGGTCTATACTCTTAAAAATTGAGCTGTTTAATCTACATATTGGATAAATACGAAACAGGAGTCATGCTTGGAGAAACTTACAATTTTCACCTGTACTCTGATTTTAAAACTGAGGAGAAGTATTTGTTTTAGTTCATAGTAAATGCTAATTTTAGTTGGAGAATAACAAGAAGTGTGGAGTTAAAAAATCCTTTCTATAGTTCTCTGTAATCTCACTGAAACCATTAGCTACAAACATGCAAAGTTAAATTTTTTATCATCTGTTTGACAGTGTATAGCACGTATCCTAAAATATGCTCTGTACTCAGAACCTTAATTAGCATTCTGCTCCGAAAAAGTAAAATACACATAAACACGTAAATCAACTTGAATCTTCAACGGCCTGCCACAGATAGCCTGTTTAGAGTGTCTTTCATGTCATTTCAATTGAAGTCCAAATTTGAATATGATTCTTGCCTTGCTCTTTGATTTTGGCTATTATTTCAGGGAGATTTTTCGAAGTGCTAATTGGGGCCAGACCAGAACCAATCTGGAAACTGCTGAGTAAAGTGGGAATTCTGTACACATTGGAGCCAATATTTACAATTATTTTCGTCATAAACATGAATAGCATATGGGAGAAAGTTATGTCTAGCTTAAGAGCACAAATATTTCAACGAGTGTTGATTCAGAAGGTAGAGTAATTTTTCTTTATTATAAATTTTTGCTGTTCAGTATTTGTTAGCTTGCTCATTTGTACTGTGAGAAACAGTTTCAAATACATACATTTTGGGTTACAGTAATGTGTCAATTTTTGTGTAGAGAGCAACAAAGAATGATAAACCTTCGGATTTTGCGCAGATCAGATTTCTGTGAATCTAGTCTAGATGGACTTTTTTGTGTTCCTGCTGACTGCTGAATATTGACTTAATTTATAGCAGACTACATCTTGCTTGTGGTTCATTGCCACTTGAAAATTGGCAATGGAGCTGGTTTTTCAAATTTCTAATGTACATTAAGCATTTGACTCATAAATTTAAGCTCTCACTTGGATCAAATATAACTGAAGAAAATAATTACTGCATTTTGTTTTATGTTTGTTTCCAGTTTCCAATAATATATCAGTTTGTCTTTTGCAGGTGGAGTTTTTCGACAAGTACAAGGTATGCAGGACTCTCTTCTTAGTTCTTACTATTTTATTCATTCTGTTATTTGATATCATGATCTGTGTGCATTTCCTACGTTGGTGTTAGCTGATACATGTCTTCTCTGGCATATCATTAATATGTGTCCTTTTTTTTTGTTTGGAGGCACTGCCAGATTTTTCAAAATTAATACTCTTCTATAAAATAGCCCACAATTAAATGAATTCCTGAAGCGACAAAAATGTATCTTTGATGCGTAACCTTAAGCTTTCTCTACAATTTCATTTCTATGGATTTTGTAGGAATTTGATATAAACTTGATGGAACATATATGTTGTGATTTAGTTCATGATTGGATATAAGTTATTTTGGATTTGGTTGAATTTATTGGACAGATTGGGTTAATTTTGGAAAAAGTTAGAGTGAGTTTGGTTTGAGATATTTTGAGTTCGTATGTATGTAATATTTAAAATATAATGATTAAAATTGATGTGATATAATAGTAGGAGATAGGCTATTTGAAGTGATAGGTAGTTAAAATATGTGAGTGGATGAATAGTGAATTAAAGTTGATGTGATGTGCGAGGATGATTGATTGGTTTATTTAATATTGATAATATTGATGAGAGTTAGGTTGAGTTAAGTTTGAGTTGGATTTTGAGATAAAAAAAATTATAGGTCAACCATAACTGGATATTTTATATCCAATCAGGCCCTTACGAACTTCCAAAGGGTAATTAGGACCTTAAGGATCAGTAAATTTGGTGATAACTGTTATGCTCTTGGTTACAAACAATTAGGAAATGACACTTCAAGAGGAGTTGTTGATTCCAGTAATTATAAAAGATGCTAACATAGGTTCACAATGCCAATAGAAACTTCCTTTTGAACAGGATTTTGCTTACGTCTATAGACTAAGAACCCTTTAAACACTGTTTTTGATATCTTTCAGCCACATTTTTGAATCTTAGAATGCTTCTTTGTTTATCCTGCTTTAGCTTTATGCCTATTGCTCTATATATTACTTTTAATCTCCTTGTTTTATTCAGTGATTTTTTTTTCCCCATTCTTTGTAGGTTGGAGAACTTACTGCTTTATTAACATCTGATCTGGGTTCTCTCAAGAACATTGTCAGTGAGAATATATCAAGAGACCGTGGTTTCAGGGCAATTTCTGAGGCAAGCTACTCTACACTATGCAAAAGTGAGCTAAATTAATATATTCACAATTTATTTGATAGGAGTTACTAGTTATGACCTAGCTCCTTCATCTGAATATATTCTAGAATTTCGTTGGAGATCAGGATTCAGACAGTTAAGGGTCACTTTTATAAGTTTTACCGTGCAAGTAGTAGCATTCTGTTTTTATATATTACATATATGCATATATTTGCTTCTACCTCTTTGCGTTAAGCTTTGAAGACTCCTTCAATATGATTGAATCATCTTCGTTGCAGGTTATTGGTACGCTTTGCTTACTTTTTGCTCTGTCCGCCGAGCTGGCACCTGTTTTGGGCTTACTTATGCTTACAGTGTCTCTGCTAGTTGGTAAGTGTTTATATCATAGAGTATCAGTTTTTATCTTTGTCTCTGGAATTGGTGTTCTCAAAGTTAATAAACACAACAATTTTTATATGGATTCAAAGAATTAGTAGATTTGTCTACTGCAGCATAATAGTGGAAGAAAAGGATAGCATGTTATTAATTCCATTGAGCAATGTACTCTTGTAACATCCACATAATTAGTGTTGTAAATTAAGAATAATGATGTTTATGAAAAGTAAAAGTAGGTTCCTCCCATTTTATTGCATAAAAAATAAAATAAAATGCCAGTCTCCTTACATAGTTCTTGACAACATATTTCACTGCGTTCCTTCTATTCGACTTGTAGGCCGACCTGTATTAATCATGGCATTTATATCAAGAAGCAAGTAATAGTATGAATTGGCTAGATCTTATTGCCTACGTGTATAAAAGAATTTTCTTGCATTTGTCACCCTTAAAATGGTTTTCCTTTCTGGTATTTTCATTCTTTTAGTCTTGGGAATTTAATTAACATTGTGATTCTCCAGCTGTCTATAAGAGAACTACTGTGAATGTCTTTAAAGCTCATGGATCTGCCCAAGCCGCCATTGCCGATTGTGTTACTGAAACTTTTGCTGCTATACGTACTGTAAGTTCTTTTTTTTAAAACACGTCTTCTCTTTTTTTTTTTATATATATTTAGCATGCGTTAAATCATGTTTCTCTTAATTATATAATTCTTGCAGGTAAGATCATTTGGGGGAGAGAAACGTCAAATGTCACTTTTTGGTCGACAGGTAGAGACCACTTGCAAAGTTGCTTTTTGTATGCTTTGGAAGGGTGTAATAGAAATAATATAGCTATTATGAAGTTTACGGGGCTTGTCTATGCCTTAGCCTGTAATTGGAATTTTGTCAGGTTCTTGAGTACGAGAGTAGTGGCATAACCCTTGGTATATTCAAGTCAATCAATGAGTCCATCACCAGGGTTGCTGTTTATGTCTCTTTAATGGCCCTGTATTGTCTCGGAGGAAGCAAAGTTAAAGCTGTAAGAAGCTCAAAATTTTTCTATCTCCCCCTGTCAAATTTTACTGCAATACCATCTTCAAATAGAATGGACACTACTCGTTCTTTATTTGTAGGGCGAACTTGCAGTTGGGACAATGGTTTCTTTTATTGGATACACTTTCACTCTGACGTTTGCCGTGAGTAACCTTTGGTGCTGTATTCTCCACTTTTTTACATAATAATCATTTTCAGGTACTGAGACTGAACATTTTCTTTCTAGGTTCAAGGGGTGGTGAACACCTTTGGCGATCTTCGTGGAGCATTTGCTGCCGCAGATAGAATTAACTCTGTTGTATCTGGTGCTGAAATTGACGAAGCACTTGCTTCAGCTTTAGAAAAGGACTTGAAGAGAAGGAACTTGCACGATCCGAACCTTGAAGCTCTTCTAATCAATACTTCCAATGGGAAGGAGCAAACGAGGAGTGCAGGTTATATGTCATCCTTAAAATCTGCTAATGACGTGCGAAACCTTGCACGGTCGGGCGACATATGCCTTGAAGGTTAGTACGTTTTAGTAATAATGAGATTCATGTGTGGTTTTTTTATTTGGTGAAACTAGGAACTCTTATGTATAGTTATCAACTTTTATTAATTATATCCTGCAGATGTTCATTTCTCGTATCCTCTGAGGCCTGATGTAGAAATCTTACGAGGGCTCGATTTAATGTTAAAGTGTGGAACTGTGACTGCTCTAGTTGGTCCAAGTGGTGCAGGCAAAAGTACAGTAGTGCAGCTTTTAGCTCGGTTTTATGAGGTTATGTCATGTGGTATCAAATTAAGCTCAACAGAAGTTGTATTATTTGTGAGGAGTAACTAACTGGAGTCGTTTCTGATTTTGCAGCCTACCAAAGGTCGCATAACAGTTGCTGGAGAGGATCTCCGTTCGTTTGATAAGAGCGAGTGGGCTCGAGCGGTTTCCCTAGTGAATCAAGTAGTTTCTCTGCATTTTTTCTTAGTAGTCACCTTAAATTTGGTTTATTTTTTTATCGGAAAAAGGAAACTTAACTATTTGTTGTAAACTGCCATAGGAGCCTGTTCTATTCTCTGTTTCTGTTGGAGAGAATATCGCTTATGGACTTCCAGATGACTATGTTTCCAAGGATGACGTGATAAAAGCTGCTAAAGCAGCTAATGCTCATGAATTTATTATTTCTCTACCACAGGTGCAGCTGCATAAATGGTTGTTTGCCTAAACTCCTATTCACTTGCGTGTTTTTTTTATCGAGTGTTTTTCTTTTTCTTTTTTCTTATTTTTTGAAAGGGTTATGACACATTAGTTGGAGAGCGTGGTGGATTGTTAAGTGGAGGACAAAGGCAGGTACTCTCATCTCTCTCTCTCTCTCTCTCTCTCTCTTCATACATACATTATGCATAAATCTGCAGCCTATATATCACTAATTCCATTTTCTCATATCCAGAGAATAGCCATTGCTAGAGCTCTACTGAAAAATGCTCCAATCTTGATTCTTGATGAGGTAGGCATCTGGCAAAACCCAACTGGATTCATTTATAAGTTAATCACATTAACATGCCAAATATTCTTTAATGTAATGTTATAATTTGTCTCCGTTTCCTGAAAAAAAAAAAAAAGGAATGATGAAATCATGGCGAAGTTCCGATTAGATTACCCCACGAAAATATTTTTCCAAAGATTTTTTTTACCTTAAAAGTTGTGAGTGGATACATACTAAAAAAAACACTATTTGTCCATTTCACAATTTTCTCTGTTTGAATTTGTAGGTAATTATAAAAGCAAAGCGAATCATTACTATAGTCTCAGATCTAGAAATTTTTTTATTCATTCACTTACATGTTTCTAACTACTAGTCATTATCTTACTATTTTTGCAAATCAACTTGAATATGTACATTTTCATCTTATATCCTTTCACATTTTCAAACATTTTCATTCTCTCGAAGAAAATGTTCCAAATGAAAGTGATAATAATACCCCCACTTTAGGATTCATTATGTGCAGTGCGGGAAAACATCAGTTATCTTCAGTTGTTTTGATATATTTTTAAAATATTTTTATTTGGACCGTGTGTAAAGTGCAGTTTACCTTAATTTTTCACTCTTCATGTTTGAATCAGCTATGGTCATTATATAAATTAGATATATCTGTATATAATTTGGTATTGTATTGCCTTAGACCAATGACCATACCCAATTTTCTTTGCTTTATTTGCTGTGTGAAAAAAAGGCTACAAGCGCTTTAGATACCGTAAGTGAACGACTGGTTCAAGAAGCTCTCAACCGTCTGATGAAGGGTAGAACGACTTTAGTGATTGCTCACAGACTGAGCACAGTCCAAAATGCCCATCAAATTGCTTTATGCTCAGACGGCAAGATTTCAGAACTTGGGACACACGCAGAGTTGCTGGATCAGAAGGGTCTATATGCTTCCCTTGTAGGCACCCAAAGGCTTGCATTTGAATGACAAAAAAAAAATAAAAATGGCAGATTTCTAAAACAACACAAATTTGTGAGTGTTGCTCCTCCTCTTTTTTTTTTTTTTTTTTTTCTTCTTTTCTTGAAGACTGGTTAGTTTTTACCTTACTAAATTTCTCTTTCTCTCTTCTTGCTTGCTTTCTTTCTTTCTTCAGGAGAGAACTCTGTCAGTTTGGCTGGTGTGTATGTTTTGGAAAGGCGAAATGATGCATTTGCTAGGATTTCCCCCAGTCTAAACGCCTAAGACTGGTAAGTTTCAACAAAACGATGGGGAGTTGTACTGTTACTTTCTTAAGCAAAAAAGATTCCATACACACATCGAATGTATACAGGATCATATATTCGGTATGAAATCCCAAATTTTCATTTCTGAAACTTTTCTGGATACAGCTAAGTTTTTCCCTTAGTACATTCTGGAATACTTAAAAAAAAAGGCTAAACTTGGTATATGTCTTAAATGAACTTGTATTTATTTATAAAATTCTTCTGCTGCAAAAATATTCGACCCGTTTGTTCGTGGTATCTATGTTGTGCTGCTCGAGAATGAGATTGTTGCATTCAAAACTGCTAAGCACTCGGTAGGAAGTGCAAGGAACGTATCCATGAAAATATCGTTAATAGGCTCGACTTTTGCCACCCCAACTAGCCTGCACATCCCGTCTTTTCCAAGCCTCTCCCCTTTTCCTCCTCTAATAATCTTCCCCTTACATTCTTCCGATGTTAAAACCGTATCCACAAGCAGCGGCCGAGCCTTATACACAGTCCCAACAGAAAAACAAAATCTGGCCCTGAACTTGAGCTCGACCTGTAAATAAATATATTTACAGTGATCTTATGAAAAAATGATTTTATGAAAAAAAGAATTCAGACAGTTACCACCTTGCCAGAATCCCGGTCGATGCTTCCATGAAAGGCCTCTGGAAGTATGTCGATTTTCAAAAAGGGCGGTAAGGGCAGCCCTAGGAACTTCGTAGTGGCTGTTGATAACGGCGGTATATACAATCCGTTCACGTCGAAATCAACGGAAAATTCGTCCGTTGATTCGGCTATTTTAGCTGCCATCCCAAAACCCGAGCCTCCCTTGGCATTGTAATCGAAATTTGGGTATCTCGAGATGCTGAGCTGGCATGCTTCGAGGGTCGTGAACTTGACGTTGTACGAGTCGGGTTTTTGAATCTGGGTTTGTTTGGTGGTGGCTGTTGAGGCCAGTTGGTGCTGGTTTAGGTTGAGTTTTGGAGAGAGATAGAAAGAAGATGTGGTGTGGGTTGTTTTGTGGAGAAGTTGAAGACTCAGATTGGGGATTTGGCAGTGCATTATTTGGTTGGTGGTCTGTAATGTGTTTATGTGTGTAGTTTTTAGTTTGAGAATTTTGTTTGTCAAGTGTTGTGAGAATTGGATTGGGTTTTGTGGCTTGCCTTCTATTGATATGGGGGACACTGATGTGAGGCTACTGTGATTCTTTTTAGTTGGTGGGTTCCTTATCTTGTTTTTGGCTCCAAACTTATTTCAACATTTTGTCATATGAATATTCTGCATTTATTTTTAATTGAGTACAAACCTGAACCGTCAACATTTATTTTTAATTTAATATTTCTTTTAATAGACAAAACATATTAGAACATTTTTATTATTCTAGACCTAGTATTTTACTTTTTGCAATGGATAATTTTTTAGTTTTTATTAC
>CACSLK010003813.1:1843550-1854498 GCA_902706635.1 Striga hermonthica
GCTGCTCGAGAATGAGATTGTTGCATTCAAAATTGCTAAGCACTCGGTAGGAAGTGCAAGGAACGTATCCATGAAAATATCGTTAATAGGCTCGACTTTCGCCACCCCTATTAGCCTGCACATCCCATCTTTTCCAAGCCTCTCCCCTTTTCCTCCTCTAATAATCTCCCCTTTACATTCTTCCGATGTTAAAACCGTATCCACAAGCAGCGGCCGAGCCTTATACACAGTCCCAACAGAAAAGCAGAATCTGGCCCTGAACTTGAGCTCGACCTGTAAATAAATATATTTACAGTGATCTTATGAAAAAAATGATTTTATGAAAAAAGAATTCAGACAGTCACCACCTTGCCAGAATCCCGGTCGATGCTTCCATGAAAGGTCTCAGGAAGTATGTCGATTTTCAAAAAGGGCGGTAAGGGCAGCCCTAGGAACTTTGTAGTGGCTGTTGATAACGGCGGTATATACAATCCGTTCACGTCGAAATCAACGGAAATTTGGTCATTTGATTCGGCTATTTTAGATGCCATCCCAAAACCCGAGCCTCCCTTGGCATTGTAATCGAAATTCGGGTATCTCGAGATGCTGAGCTGGCATGCTTCGAGAGTCGTGAACTTGACGTTGTACGAGTCGGGTTTTTGAATCTGGGTTTGTTTGGTGGTGGCTGTTGAGGCCAGTTGGTGCTGGTTTAGGTTGAGTTTTGGAGAGAGATAGAAAGAAGATGTGGTGTGGATTGTTTTGTGGAGAAGTTGAAGACTCACATTGGGGATTTGGCAGTGCATTATTTGGTTGGTGGTCTGTAATGTGTTTATGTGTGTAGTTTTTAGGTTGAGAATTTTGTTTGTCAAGTGTTATGAGAATTGGATTGGGTTTTGTGGCTTGCCTTCTATTGATATGGGGGACACTGATGTGAGGCTAGTATGATTCCTTTTTAGTTGGTGGGTTCCTTATCTTGGAAATAGATTTAATAAATAAAAAAAAAAAAAATATTTTAATTGAGTAAACATTTTGTCATATGAATATTCTGCATTTATTATTATTTTTTTTGGTAGCCAGCTACGGTATCTGGAGCTATGCTCCGACTAATTCGTTGGTCGACCCGGGTCGCACACCTGGTAGTGGTAGGGGAGTCTCCCAACAAGGGTTTTCTGCATCCACAAGGACTCGAACCCGAGACCTTGCTTAAGCGACATCAAGCTGCTTACCACTTGAGCCAACTCATGTTGATTATTTCTGCATTTATTTTTAATTGAGTACAAACCTGAACAGTCAACATTTATTTTTAATTTAAAATTTCTTTTAATAAACAAAACATATTAGAACATTTTTATTAGCCGACAAGTATTCTAGACCTAGTATGAAGTATCTTATTTTTGCAATGAATAATTTTTTAGTTTTTATTACTTAGATTTGTTCAAATCATTTAGAACTTAATACATCTATATGCCTCATATTAAAAATTAGACCCATGCATTGTGGGAAAAAAAAAAATTGTGTTGTACTTATTACGTATACTCAATAAAGGAAAAGGGGAAAATACAAGTAAAGAAAAAAAAAAGTGAAAAAGAAGTGGATATACCATTGGATTTTATACAATCTATCTTGTTAAAAACTCATCTTGTAAGTTTTCAAATAACACATCTTGATAAAAAATCGAACATATTGACCATAAGAAAAATAAAATTTTTCTTTATGCACACATGACGCCTAATTTCTTTGTTGAACAATTTCGGACGAAGCAATTATCAAAAATCAACAAAATTATATTTCATTTTATTCGTCTCGCACGAATTTAAAAAATTCTTAATCAAATTTCGACTTTGATACAAAATTAATTGTTAGTTGAGTTAAAACATTTTCTCATATTAGTTTTATTAATTGAAGGACGCTAAATTGTTAATTTTGTACATTTATGAGAAATGATTTATCATTTTTAAACTTTTTTTTTTTTCGAAACGACAGAATTTATATAACTAGGAATATGTACAATGTCCGGGAAGCCAAACGGCTATACAAAAATAAACAGGGAGCCCATAAAGAGCTAGGCAGATAATAATCAAAGATGATGGAAACCATGAGGCAGCAAAGATGCTGAATCCTATAGGCACCAAACATCAGACCTCAAAATAAACTAACCACTGCTACAGAACAGCCTAGTTAGAAAAGCAAAACCACACCTAACAAAGAACTAACCAAAAAGGGAAAAACAGCCTAGTTTATCATTTTTAAACTTTACATGATAAATTTAAAAAATATATATTTGGGAGTTTAAAAAAAAAAAAAAATCCCAAAATAATTGAAGTTGGAAGTCAATCAATCCGGAAAAAAAAAAATAAAAAATAATAATATGACGAAATCTTTATTCTGTAAAATCTACTCATTCTTACTTACAAATCCATCTCTCGCAGAATCAGTGTCCTGCAATTCCTAAATTTAGGGTTCATAAAATCCCCTTCAAAAACCCTAATTCGATCTCGAAATTCTTTTGTTCTCTTCACTTCTTCCTGATCGTGGCACCTCTTACTCACCCTAACCCTCGACATCACATGATCATATTCCAACCGGCGCATACGTTTTGCTCTAATCCAACAAGAAAGTCCTCTATTTCCCCCCTTTATCCTGATCTTGTTTGCAGTGTGATCTGCCATGGATGTGAATGGTGGAAGAAGAGTTTTCAACAGGCTCGGACCATCCTCTTCGACTGATAACGGCAATAATAGTAATAAGCAGCAGAAAGTGTGTTTTCATTGGAGACAAGGAAAGTGCGCGAGATATCCTTGCCCTTTTCTGCACAGCGAACTACCGGCGGCAGCGAATGGCAAGAGGGTTCATCAGGGGTTCGGACAAGAGGATAATTATCGAGGAGGTGGAGGATTGAGGAGGGGTGGGAACTATAATTTTAGTAGTAATAATACCTGGGGGAGGGTGCAGTCGCAGCAGCCCGTTAACAGTAGGTCCGTTGTGAAGAAAATAGAGAAACTGTGTAATCATTGGGTACAAGGGAGCTGTAAATTCGGGGATGCGTGTAAATACTTGCACCAGTGGTCGACAGGGGATTGCTTTTCGATGTTGACGATTCTTGAAGGGCACCAGCAGGTAGAAGGTTTTCCATCATTGGGTCATATGCTGTTCTAATTAGTCGAAGTTTGGATTTTTCTTCTCTCCGTCCTGTTGGTTCTTTTTGGTATTTGATCTGGACTCTGGAGAGCCTGAGGTTATGATTAATACACCTTATCTTGTTTATTTTAGTTACTCTGGTTCTTAAGTTATATTTGTTAATCTAATTGATTTTATCTTAAAAAGCTGAGTGCTGTTGAGTATGTATGGATCTTTGATCATTCTGTTTGATTCTGGAACATGGAGTTTGCTGGTTACAATCTTACACTCTTTGTGTACTTAACAGAAGAAGTTGTCTATCAGGTTGTAACTGGGATTGCTTTTCCTTTGGGGTCTGATAAGCTTTACACCGGTAGTCAAGATGAGACTGTCAAAGTTTGGGACTGTCAATCTGGTCAGGTTGTCACTTATTGTTTTCTCTAATTTTTTTTTAGTTATTGTTCCACCTTCTACCTTTTTGTGGGTATACTACCAAATATTAGTGGAGAATTTTCATTCTTGAATAACTTATATTTGGAACTTAATGATTTACTTCATTATGTTTGAATTGAATACTACTCTTGCAATTTGTTACATGTACTTCATGTGTGAGAGTTTTCTACTTAACTCCAGAAAAAATGTTGTTTGCTAGAGTATACCAAAGGACTTGTTCTTGGGTCAGTCTATTAAAAAATTGTAGGTTCAAGCTTGACAAGTATTGAAAACATTGATCTCAATATCATGTCGTTTAGAGTTGAGCCCCTTTGAGCTCAAATTTTTACTTCGATGTTGGATGTTACTCACATTAGATGCCTTTTTACTATACATCTAATATGTAGTACCTATAAGAACATTTTGGAATCATTTTATAATAAATGGAAATCCTATTGATGCACTTTTGTGTTGAAGTTTTCCCAACACGTACTTAAGTTTTCTTCATTTTTGCCTTTTGGGCTTTCTTAACAGGTTTCAGCTTCAGTGAATGTGGGTGGTTCAGTAGGCTGTCTGCTGAGTGAAGGTCCATGGGTATTCGTGGGTTTGACAAATCTTGTCAAGGTAAGATGAGACTTAAGAGCAAAACTTACTTGGTTACTTGTTGCCTCTAAGTTCACTATATTACTATTTCACTGATCTCTCTCATTACATCATCAACATCAACATACCCAGTATATTCCCAACAGGTTGGGGTCTGGGGGGTCAGTTGTACGCAGACCTTACCCTTGTAATTATACAAGGAGGCTGTTTCCATAGCGACCCAAGGTGCGTTGCGTCGTTTGATATATTTTTTTCTAGAAACTTCACTAATAGAAGAAGCACTAGAATTTAATTCAGCCATTTTGATCTAGTCCATTATTAGCACTATGCCAGGGGAATTGTCAACAATGACTCTTCCAACTCCATATGCAATGGACATAACTGATCTCTCTTTATGTATATATATAGACACACACACACACACACACATTTTGTTTGTGGAAGTACATTGCATAAAACCCTCTTTTATTGTAACTCCAGAAAGAAAATAGAATGGAAGACCCTTATGTATATTAATGTGCTCCTACCTGCAAACAGATCACTTTACCTTTACTTTGTCATTCTGGAACATTTATTAACTTTTGTAGAACTTTACTTATTTTACCCATTTCTAAAGTTCTGATTTAATATTTTCTTGATTACCAGATTATATCTAATTAGAGATTATCAACATTTCATAATAATATTTCTACGAATAATTCTAGTCATTTTTTTTTTATTAATATTATTATTATTTTTTTTTTTTTTGTGTGTGTGTACTAGGCATGGAATATTCAAACATCTACAGAGCTCAGTTTAAATGGACCTGTTGGACAAGTATATTCCCTTGTTGTTGGGAATGGCATGCTCTTTGCAGGTACACAGGTATTTATTCTATCCCATGGCTAACGAGACCATATTTTCCCAGACCTGTTATGCTTTGCTGGTAACACGAGTAAATTATCTTTAGGCATTTTATTTTTTGGGGTACAGTAATTTGATGTCAAGTGTGAATATATCCTTTAGAGGACTCTAACAATCACATTTAACAGATAAACAAGGTATTTGTGGGTTATTGTAGGGCATTTGTCTAATTTTGAATTCTTGAGTTGTACTCTTACAATGAGTTCCAGGATAAGCCTGAGTCCAGAGGTTTTCTCGGATACACTTGTTTTTTTGAAATCCGACCATTGTTATCTTGTTTGCAGGATGGGTCAATATTGGCTTGGAAATTCAATGAAGCTGCTAATTGCTTTGAACCAGCTGCATCACTCAAGGGTCACACTCTTGCTGTTGTGACACTAGTGGTCGGAGGTAACAGAATGTACTCTGGTTCAATGGACCACTCTATTAGAGTAAGTTGCATCCTTGGAATGAAATCTCCACCTTATTTATTTGTGATTTATTTTTTTAAGAAATTGCGGTTATGGTCCTCTGATTGGTGTTGATACAGGTATGGAGCCTGGAAACTTTGCAGTGTATTCAAACATTACCAGGGCATACAGATGTTGTGATGTCTGTTTTGTGTTGGGATCAGTTCCTTATATCTGCGTCATTGGACAAAACTGTCAAGGTTCATAGATCCTTCTTAATTATTTGATACAGAATTTCAGGATGTTTGATAAAGATACTAGCTCATTTATTTATTCTTTTAATTTGTATACTTGCAGGTTTGGGCTGCCACTGAGGCTGGTAACTTGGAAGTCGCATATACCCACAGTGAGGAACATGTACGTATTTATGCTGTTTCAACATTTATAATTTCAAAACATCATCCCGTATTTTCTTTGTTCTTTTTTTTTTGGGGGGTGGGTGGGAATAAGCCCACCCGAAGGGTAACTGTGTAATTATTGCTGAGCTGAATGATGTCAGCAATGGACAGTATATGTCTAAATGATACTTCACTATTAGTTATTTTGAAAACCTATTTGTGGCATGAGCTCTAACAAGAGTATTTGTACAATGTTTTTCACCACTTAAAACTGGTTGAATGCAAATATATCTGCAGGGATTGCTTGCTTTGTGCGGGATGCATGATTCAGAAGCCAAACCTGTGTTGTTTTGTTCGTGCAATGACAATACAATACGAGTCTATGATTTGCCATCGTTAGTTCTAAATACTGCCACTGTTTTTTGGTTACTTGCAATTATTCCTTGATTTGCAATACTCATTTGGTTTCACCCTTTGTTTGCTCTTCAGATTGTCTGAGAGGGGAAAGATCTTGTCAAAGAAAGAAATTCGGTCCATACAGATTGGTCCCAGTGGTTTATTTTTCACGGGTGATGGGTCGGGTCAGGTCAAAGTATGGAGATGGTCTGCTGAACCAACACACACATAATGGAAAGATATACACGTTATAGCAACGAAATAATCCTTTTTATTGTCCTGAGTTTTATCGTCACATAAAGGAACATGAGAAAAATGCCAATTTTGAGATCTCATTATTCTTGGTCTCTCTTTGCTTTCGAGTTGTCTGAATGAGCCTGTGTAACGGAATCCCGATTGTCATATTATAGAGGTTGTTTCTTTGTGTACTATCAGCCATTGGATGATCTTGTGATAAAATTTCATGTGGTGATGATCTTTGAAGAAATTACATAATCTCGAGTAAAACTCACAGGTTAGTTATTTTTTGTGGCTGAATAACATTGATGGTTCTTACAAGGCAATGGTATGCCTGAATGTAAAAGTGGGAATTGAGAAGATATTCATTTTTTGTTTGAAGATGTTTGAAATGGATGCTCAATTGTGGTCTACGTAGCAAATAAATAGAAGGATTGAATATGAATCCTGTGAATTGTGGTCTAGCAAATAAATAGAAGGATCTCTCAAATGGTAAATGTTTTAAATCACTCTCCAATGGTAAATATGGTAAATGTTTTAAATCGTTCTCCAATGGTAAATGTTTTAAATCACTCTCTAATGGTAAATTTTTAAACGCAGTTCCCACAAAAGAATTCATCGTACAGTTACGCCTCTCTCATATCATCAAAAATAGAAGCAAATAGAAGATGGCTTTCCTTGCACAACCTCTCGAATTCTACAATTGAAATACCGTTGGAGATGCTCTGATATTCCTAGATTATTAATTCTTTATATTATCCAAAAGCCCTTTAACAGTTTTACCATTTTAAATTCCTTAATAAACACAACTACTACTTTACATACGGCTGGAGAAATATGAATATGCCAGAAATGTTCTTCCCAGCAAAATCTTTCGGCTCAACTATTCCTGAAAAGGAGCTGTTTTGAAGCTAAAGTGCCGCAAAAATTCTTCGTAGAGTTTGTGGATTGCTAAAAAACACGCAGTATACAATAAATGTGGAAATACATAATCCTTAAGTTCAAGTTTGATAATTCAAACCAAGAGAAAGTTTTTCACACGTTATTTAAAAGGTTGGTCTCACTTTTTACAAAGGTACATTGTGCATAGTTTGCTTTTATTCATTTTTGTTTTTACACCATTCTCACAGAATCCCACAATTTCAGAGATTAAACATGACCTTGATAGCAGTACCACCACGTGCACTCGTCTCGAAAGCATCTTCCACTTCCTTCTGAGAGAATCCGAACCTGTGGGTTATCAAAGGCTTCACGTCTATCTTTCCGCTCCTCAGAAACTCGATGCACAAGGGCCACGTGTTCTTGTACCGGAATATGCCAACAACATCAACCTCTCTGGATTTTTCATATTCCAGAAAAGAATGAAGGATAAGTTGTGACATAAAAAAGAAGGGAAATAATGAAGTAAGGCTTAAATTTAAATAAAATAAAAAGAAGAGTGTGTCTTAAGGGTACCTGACAGCAGCTGGGGCAAGAGGGAGGGTCATCTCAGTGTGACCCATCCCGACAAGGCAAACTTTCCCGCCAGATGATGTGGCACCAAGAGCTGTTGTCATTGTTTTATTAAATCCCGCACAGTCGAAAGTTATGTCGACCAAACCCCCCATTGCCTCCTTAATTCTTTCAACTTCTGTGTTCACATCCTGTTCCATAAGCTTCCTCACTTATTTTGCAGCTCTAATGGTACAAACATAGTTTATGGTAATAAACATGATCAGAGAGAACTGAACCAAAAGTTTTGATGGAGTAACTAAAGGCCATTCATATTCCAAGCATATGTATTCGTTTACAGCTTGCCTAGATTATCCGTAACACTCTATTCGTGTTTGTTCCTAGCTCATTTCCCAAATAGTATTTCTTGCTATACACGACACTCTCATACCCAATATATTTGATTAGAATTACAAGATAGTAAAATTTCGCAAAGAGCAACGGTAGCAGTTATTTTTGCCAAGAGACCAAATATTTCACGTGTTCAACTCTGCAAAGGATCCCATCAATGAAGATTTTACGATCACAATATGTAAAAGCAGGTACTTACAGAAGCTGCCCCTGAACATGGGAGTGATTACAAAAAAAAAAGGAGAAGTTTGCGGATGTTTCCTTGAGGTTTTGTCATGCCTTAAAATTTGAGCCCTTCAAATTATAATATTTTTGCCGATCAAAAGTGGTGCTTTGAAAATTCACTGCGGTTTTATGGGGCAAAATGGTTTCTTTTATAGTAGTTTAATCTTTTCTTTACGTAAATACTCCAAATTATGGGTGGTTTTCTGGTAACTAACCCTATAAAATACGATGCACCCAACTAACAAGACTGACAAACATGCTCACATTTATGTTAGTAGAGACTTTGACAGTCTCATCTGCTCCAAGCTCCTTAGCAACGGACAGACGCTGCTCATCGACATCCACAATCACTATCCTCGGTGACCCAAAAGCCCGAGCCGCAAGCATCGTCACCAGCCCAATAGGCCCGGCTCCCATCACCAGCACATTCGTCTCTGGGCCCACATTCGCACGACGGCACGCGTGAACTCCAACACTCAACGGCTCGCACATTGCCCCTTCCTCCAAACTCACGTTCTCGGGCAGTTTGAAACATAAGTCCGCAGGATGCACAATCTATCATAGAAAAAGGATAAAACAAGAAAAAAAAAAAAGATGGTTAGTATAAAAATATATAGAGTTATGGCACAAAAAATTTGATAATGCTGAACTTTAGATTTCACAAGATTGTCCATACAATCTAACCAAGATTCACCAAACTACTAAAAGTTCAATAAAATCAACCAGACAATAAAAATGACGACAATTAAAGGACAATAATCAAGTTTAGGTCTTGGTAGACCTGATTTGCAAGGGAACCATGAACAGGAGGGGTAGCAAAAAACTTCATCTCAGGGCACAAATTGTATCGCCCTTCCTTGCAAAGATTACACCTCCAACAGCTTATTCCGGGCTCAATGGCCACACGATCTCCGGGCGAAAGGTGCTTCACCTCAGACCCAACTTCCTCAATAATGCCAGCGCACTCGTGCCCAATTACCATTGGTTCTTCCACCACAAAATCCGCTAATTTCATCTCCTGAGATACAAGAAACATTGAGTTATCATGAATTGCCACAATTTTGCTAAACACAAAACAAGATAGTATATCTATCAATGGTTTCAATTCGTCATCATCTATAGCAGAAAACACTATATTGGTCTTCATCTATCAATGTGTTACATGAAAGGTTCATAATTGTAAAGCAAGATTTTATACTCTTAAAGTGAATTCATACTTTCTAATTGTCACACAGAAAAAGTATGATTTTTCATTTACAAGTACGACCATCACTGGTTAAATTTGCAGGAGTCACACAGTAGATTTATGGATCACTAGTTAAATCAGCCATAGCTAAAAGAGCTTGAAAAAAAACACACTATGGATCAAAACGTCTAAAGCTAAAAACACTCACAGGCGTACAAACACGACAAAATAATCAAATTTTCAGTGGACACAACACAATAATATCCTAAAATCTGAAAAAAAAAAAAAATGTCACCTTGAGGTAGTGAACATCACTTCCACAGATACCCACAGCTTTCATTCTTATTCTAGCATCATGAGGGCCTATACAGAGCAAACAATTTACAATTTTTGAGGCCATTATTAAAAAAAAATATATATATAAAAAAAAATAGTTAGATTAGAAAAATAAAGCAATTACGAAGAGGAGGGAGGTTGAAAGGTTGAATCTTGATATTGTTAACCCCAAGAAGCCAAGCTGCCATATTCTCTTCTTCTCCATTGTTGCCATGAGACATCCCACCTTTCCCCATTTCTTCTTTTTCCCTCAAAAATCTTGCTCAGCTGTCTCAACAGCGATGTTAATTGATTTTATATTTTTCGAGGGAGGCGATGGCCGATGAGTGGATATGCTTTGGATTATTTTTTATTTTATTATCGAATAAATAAAGGGGTTGTAGTGTTGTGTTGTGGTTTCTAGGTTGATCTCCCTCAGCAGTTTCTATTTCGATTGTTCATCGGCTGTAATTATGTGTTTTTCGTTTAATGAATCTATCGTTTGGAAAAAATAAAAAATAAAAAAAAAAAAAAAATAAAAGGGTTTGAATAGAAGAAAATAAAAGGAATATTAAAAGTGTAAATAATAAGATAGAATGTAATCCTCCCTATATATAATTCCCGAATGCGTTGAGCTTAGGTGGCTGGTTCTGGTGTTTCGAAATTTTACTTGGCAAAAAATCATGCTTCGTAATTAGGTTTGGACAAATAATATTGATATATTAATAATTAATAATATAGGTTCGGACATTCCATAAATATTATTTAGCTAACTTAGGTATTTTAATATCACTTGCACTAATATAACCTTTTAATCTTTGTAATTTTACATAGTGAGGCACTAAGTGACTAATATATCCCTCACTTTTGTTTTGTTTCCTTCAATTAACTATTGAATTGTAAATGTATTTTAAAAGTTGATAACT
>CACSLK010003813.1:1878332-1894746 GCA_902706635.1 Striga hermonthica
TTGGCTTATTTTGGAGTAGTACTTGCCATATTTGTTGGAGGGGTATTTTTGTCCGCTGTGCTTGTTGTGATACCCCAACAATAACCAACTGTTTAAGCGTAAATTGAACAATATATAATTAGGTCATGATAAATTCGTGAGCGCATAATCTTGGACCGCATAAAGTGTGCATCATCATTGTATTTTGCACTCCCATTTTGTGGTTTATCGTTATCTAAAACTTTCCTTTCCAACTGAACTTCCAATTTTAATTTTCATTCGATAAATTTTCCCACTCACCTTTTCGCACAACAACGAAAAAATCAAATTAAATACGAAATATATGTAGAGATAAGTCTCATCCTACACCACAAACATCTTCTAATTACTATTATCAAAATGTTTACTCAATGTGAATCACATTTAGATCGAGACCATGGTGATGCCCACGAAAATTAATGAAGCAACAAATAATTAAGATTTCAATCTTAATTAAGCAACAAATTAATTATTTGAGCAGATGCATAATTAAAGAAAACAAACAAGGAAACAATATAACTAATTATGCAATAATTAAGATTTTAATCTCATTTGGAAATTGTCTATCCGTGTCTACGTGTAGAACTACATATTTCTTTTTAGATTTGAAAATGGAAATCCCTTTTCATCTCGACTCCCACTTTCCTTCTCGAACAAGCAACCGTTGTCGAACCGCTGATTACTGCCACCGTCACACCACCATCGTAATCGAAAAAGTCGTTGTTAGGAAAAGATTCACACGTGTCGCATCGTTGATCGCGTTGCTGTCGTCGGGGTACATTGTGGCCTACTGTTGCTCGCCGTTGTCAGGATACGGTGCAACTGTCGAGGCTCCACGCTAAGCCGCGTCGCGCGGGATCGTTACTGGGATGCCGACGCGCGCGCATAGAGCACGCGCTCTATTAGATGTCGCCTGACTTCTTTTCGCGCACACTGGCGTACGCGTCTGCAGCCCGTCTACCACCTGGGAACGAGGCGCGAATCACTTGAGAGCTCATAGCACTATTTTCGGGGCTCACCACGATTTTGGGTTTGAACAACTTCGTCTCGATCACTTTGAACCACAAATCAGATCAATATGCAAAACAACACTTCGATGCTAAAGTCAAAAATCTTATTATCAAAGTATCGCAATAGAGAAAACTTAATGAGACTGTAGTTCTAGAAACTGAACATGCATTACTAATTTATAAGTGATTTATGAATTAGTCCCCAAGAGGTTTTCTCAATAACGAATAAGTCCAATTTCAGAATCAATGTGTAGATATACACAAATTTACTTAGATATTTTTTTAAGATTATTTTTTAAATCTTCATATAAATTTAATATCATATATCTTTAAACGTAGAACTCGAGTCAAATTGGAGGACTAAAATTATGAATGATACACGATCTAGTGGAGCTTATTGGCTTAAGACTCGTCCAAGAGTAGAACAATCATTCTTTCATTCCTTGGCCAAGTTCCTCCGTGAGAACTGTGGCGTCGTGGTCTTGAACTCGTTTAGGCCCCATGAGCCTATTATGTTCGAGTTTTCAATATGTCTAAGCTAGACGTGACCACGGGCCAAACCGACCAGCATGCTTGGCTCAGAACCTGCATGTGGTCAATGGGCCTTGAACCGAGCCTATGGTTCGATTGGGCCACATATTTGTAATTTCTTGAAAAGGTCGGTTTCAGTTCGGAACCGCCCGGCAGTTCAACCTTTATTTTTTATTTTATTTTAATCAACTTAATTAATCAACCGACCCGTTTTGAACCCGAAACGAGATATGTTCATCTCGTTTGAATTTCTCATTAGCGAGATGTTGACATTTCCAGTCAACCCGAGGTGTGGGTTTATCCACTTGAGGACATGTATGTGCCTATGCCCACACTGAAAAAGTACAAACTGCACATAACATATCAAGTGCCCTAGTAAGTTAAATAATACTCTCTCCTATATTTATTATTTGTCGTTTTGGGAAGCAACACATTAATTAAGAATTTTTTTCTTGCCAATATTAACCCTATTTAATGAATGTATAGGAAACACTGTGCATTAGATGGAGAGTTAAAAATGGAAAAATATGAACAAAATAGCCAAAACGACATTTATTTAATTAATTATCAATTAAGTCAGAATGACAAATAATAAAAATAGGATAGAGTATAAGCACATTGTAAGAAAGTGGGTATGGGAAGAAGAGAGATAAAAATATAATAAAAAAAGTTGAAAAATATATATTTTTCAATTATTCTTGAAAATTCATGGAATATAAAACTCTTATTTTATAGTTAGCTTCATTTATTGGTTGATAATTTTAACTGTTAAATTTAAGTTCTCTGATATCATATGCTATGCAATTAATTTGTTTGTGATTAATATATGATTCTTGGTCCTTTGTTTTGTTTTCTTTGTATTAGGTTAACCATTAAATTAAACATGGTTTGAATATTTTATTCAATGTTAATTTAAAATCTAAGTGAAACTTGAAATATATATGTTATTATCTAACTCTCATAACAACTATTAATGAACAACTATTAATGAATAGGTGATAAAATAGTAAAACATGTTTGATTTGATTTGATCACTATTTTATTTTTATTTCTGAATAATAACATTTAAAACGACCATATAGAGAATTGTGAAATTATTGTTGTCTAGAAAATTTTATGTTTTTGTTTTTGATTTTTTTACTTATAGAATATTGGCTCCGTTTGGAAGATAGCGGATTGATGATAAATTAGCGGATTGGACTTAATTGAGAGGTTTGACCCGTCAAATCCACTATTGAGCTTGTTTAGTAAATATCTTATTTGATAAGCTTTTTAGGCCCAAAACTCTAATTTAGGAAAAGCTCATTAGAGGAGCTTTTTGGGGATAGAGGATTCACAATCTACAATTTTAATTTAGAACTTTTTAATTTGTATTATTTATTTTACAATATATATTGGTTTATGATGCTAACAAATAATAATATGTCATCCATATGATTAATTTATCTAGAAAAATGTAAAATTCATAACTTTTTAATCAAGTGTTAGTAAATTTTAAAAAAATATATATTTATAGATTACCAACTTAAAAATATTAAATGTTTCAATATATTATTATTAAAAGAATACACCCTAAATAATAAAATGTCCTTATTGGTAATTTGCAATGTCAACAGCTATAAACTTTCAGCTATTTACCAAACACTTATTTAAAAACCGCTAATGCAATCCGCTAGTCAAATCAACTAATATAATCTGTTATCCGCTATCCGCTAATACAATCTGTCATCCGCAGATCGCCAAACAAGACCATTGTATTATGCTACTTTAAATTTTAGGCCATTACTAATAGATTGCTAGATTCGACTCCATATCCATTAAAAGTTAAAACTACAATTTTCGTTTTGAAATTGTCAGTTACATTTTGAAAATTTCAACCACATTTAAATAATTTGAAAGGAAATGATGTTTTATGTCTGAAAGTTTTGTTCCTCGAAATCAAAATAAGAGCATGCTCATTCATGTCTTTCAACCTTTTTTTCCCACATCGCTTATAGAAGCAAAAAATTAAAACCAACCAACCTATATAACAGGTCGCCCTGGCCCATAATTAAGCATACCTTTCTCGGCCTTTTGGCTAAGATCAAGTGTAGTATCTGTTCTTATCAGTTTAATATCTGATACGTGGGCTATCGGCCCACATGATATTAAATTAATTTTTTAAGGGGAAGGCCCAAACGATAGCTTGCTATTCGGGCCTTCGCGCGTCGCCCAAGCGTTGCACTACTGCTCGGGCCTGGCGCACCCCGCCAATTCTAGTTCTAAAAGTATTAAATTACTCCTGCTAAGCCCCACCCAACAGCACTGCATTTCAAGAAGATTAATTATGTTTGTAAAATTACTCTAAAATACAATACGTGGTAAAATTTATATTTGATCCAGTTGCTGTAGTTTTCCAGAATGAAGACACACACACCATCAGATTTAGAAAAAAAAAAAACGTCGCACATTTGGCAAAACAGTACTTTTATTTGTATGTTCAATTTCCATCTAAAGATTTATTTCGCAAACATGTGCCAAACTACACATTAAATCGGGATTCAATCACCTAAACCATGATCGAAAGTGAAGAATATACCAATGGATATTCCAATTTATGGATTCTGATAGATATAATAAACCTATTCCAATCTTTTTTTCCGAATTGGCATCTCCTTTCCACAGCTTTAAGGTTGACTTACATCCGAGCTTACTACAAACAAGTCTCCTATAAGATATTCATCGGCATGAACCTTGAAGCATATGCTACCCTCTGCGTTAGTTTATTCCATATCCGCATAAGCTATGTAACACACATATATGTAACGGTTTTAGGTGTATCGAGTGCAAGTGTCTTGGATCACGTGGACTTGTTGGGGCTCATGCTCATCAGCAGCCGAACTTGCAGTAATGAATCTCCAAATTTGAATTGACTCAACAACGAAATTGTCTAAATTCACCACTCAAGTACAGTGGTGCCAGTTAGTAGCCCTCACTACACAAACATTTTATCTCTCACAGGCCTATGACTCATTTGTCTATTTTCCTTCTTTACACATTACTCTGTCATTCTATTAAAGCAATCGTAAAGCCGTTCAACAGTTCCCCTCAGGTAATCAATCATCTCTGCCTCGACCACCGTAATATTATTATCGATAGTTAGTTATATTTCCTTTCCCATTCATTTTATCTTGTTTCCTTAATCGAAAATTAACAACGTTCTATATGATTTACCTTGGATATATCTTTTCCACTTCATTAGAAGATCCCCGTACTGTTGTTATAAGATTCTCACAAATTGCTCGTGCTAACCAGAATTCATGTCCAGGCAAAGTTGGGGCTGGTGAGCTTGCATAAAAGCTAGCATTTATCCAAGTATCTCAACTAAATCATGTGTGTGGAGACAATTTGGATTGTCTGCATAAAATCAATTGAGTTTCTATTTTCAATGAGTGACACTTATGAATTTACTGCATTTCTCCTCATTTTTTACGTATTGTTTCGTAGCAGCAGAACATGGTCGAGGTTGCCGCCTGTGTGCAAGAATAAATATCATTCTATTTGGAGTATATAAAATGTGATCAGACAGCTCTAGCTTATTTAGAAAATGCTTCTTCTTCCATACCTTATTCCAAAATAAGAACCGTAAATATAAAATGAAACTGTTATTGAAATAAGAGATGAACCACCATATGAAACAAACGACCAGTGTTAAACCTAGATGTCATTAGAAAAACTTTAGAACTGCTAAACACTACAATATACGGACCAACCAAACCATCCCCGAACCCGTTGGGAGAACTAAACCCCATCGTGGACCTTAACATTCGGGCCGGGCTAATACTGCTCTGGCCTTTAATTCTCCACTGTCTCCTTGGAGCTCACGGGCCAGGAGACCCCATCGACCTCGACAGATGCATATCTGTTGCATAGAGATCATGAGTTGTGGAGCCATGACCAATCTCGGGAGACATGTTCGTCAAGTTTCAGTCCCTCAGGCTTCACGGCTGCACAATCCTTAGAACTACAATTCTCATTTAGAAATTGTCAGGTAGATTTTGAATTTTATGATAAGTGTGTCATACGTTAACCGAGGGCACTATTAATTTGTTCCTCATAAATCAAAGTAAGATCGAGTTCATGTCTTTAAACTTTTTCCCACATCGCTTACAGAAACAGATAAGGAAAACCAACTGACCTATATAACAAGTCGCCCTGTCCCTAAGTTGAGCATACCTTTCTCGGCCTTTTGGCTAAGATCAAGTGTAGTATCTGTTCTTATCAGTTTAATATCTGATACGTGGGCTAAGGCCTACATGATATTAAATTAATTTTTGTAGGGGGAAGGTCCAATCTCAGTAGCTTGCTACTTTGGCTTTCGCGTGTCGTCCAAGCGTTGCACTACTGCTCGGACCTGGCGCACCCCTCCTATTCCAGTTAAAAAACCTTTAGACCTTAATTAAATAAGATCAGAAGACAAACAACAGTTTAAATTAAATTATTTAGACTTAAATTAATAAGATCACAAGACAAACAGCAGTTTAAGTTCAATTATTCCTTTGGCTAAATTAATAACAAATATCTTTTTGGCATGAAAATAAAATGAACGGGATGTGAGTTTGTATATAATATGGCATAATTTGATGTTGGCTGATTGCTAATGCGACTGGCCTTGCTCCTGCAGCCCCTCTTGAGACTTTTTCTCAGTTGCTGTAGTTTTATTTTGTGGAAATAGTGGTGTGGCCTCAGCTTTTTGATGAATACAGCTTTTTGGCAAAAACATTTACTTTTTATTTGTCCTCTTTTCAGAAAGGACATCCAGACCATTAGAAGCACAAGTCCTTATTTCGAAATCGATTGCTATTCAAAGCGTAATCTTGCCAAACTACACATCTTTGATATATGCAGCGACAATCGATGCATAACTTGAATCGGGATTGAATCACCTAAACCATGATCGAAAGTGAAGAATATATGGATGGATATGCCAAATTATGTATTATGATAAATATAATAAAGATATTCCAGTCCTTTTCGAATTGGCACCTCCTCCCCACAGCTTTTCTTCGCGCTTTATTAACAAATCCATGGACCATGGCAGGGAAGGAAAAAGTTTAAGTTATGACCGAGCTTACAAACAAATCTCGTATAAGATATTCCTCGACATATACAAACCTTCATGCATATGCTACCCTCCATTAGTTTATTCCATATCCGCATAAGCCATGTAACACACATATGTATGTAACGAAAATTGGGAGTCTCGATTCACTCAGCAACAGGAGTATAATTAAGCGAACCTTTCGTAGGGCTACTCTTATTTGGCATGCAATACTCGGGATGTCTTCGATTATAATAGCTTCTCATTTTTGATGACACGCCAAAGGAAAGTTGCCCTCTGACTGGTTCAGCTTAACATTCGTTATTTTCTTACATGCTAATGGAACAAAGGGAGTCGGCTATTAATGATACACTTAGTTGCTTTGGGCCTCAAAGACATGGTCAGCTTTAGGCACTCGCTTTTCCATCCCGATTTTCTCGCCTGCTATTAATCCTCTGCTCATGGAAGGAATTGTGTCTCCCGAGGAATATTCCTTGGGCACGGACACGGAACACAATATAAATCTATGATTAATTCGGTCACTAGTCCAAGAACTCTTTTTTTTTTTTCTTTTTTTCCAAACTATCAGTTAGTTACATTTCCCTTTTGCTGTTAATTTTATCTCAGTTTCCTTAGTCGAAAACTAACAACGCTATCCCAGTTATTCTGCTAATTAGGCCATTAATTACAAAACGTTCAAACTACAAACCCGTACGTGGACGAACTAAACTCCTACATGAACCGTAGCATTCGGGCCGTGCTCATACTGGTAGGCTCTTTCATTTCTCCACTTGCTCCTTGGAGCTCACTCGACAGAAGCATCTGCTGCATAGAGATCATGAGTTGTCGAGCCATGACCTGTCTCGAGAGACATGTTCATCTCGTTTCAATCCCTCACGGCTGCATATTCCTTAAAACAACAATTCTCATTTTGAAATTGTCAGGTAGATTTGAATTTTATGAGAGGTGTGTCATACGTTAACCGAGGGCACTTTTAATTTGAAGGACAATGATATTTTATGTCTGAATGTTTTGTTCCTCGAAATCAAAATAAGAGCATAGGCATGTCTTTTCACTTTTTTCCCACATTGCTTATAGAAGATGAAAAGGAAAACCAACTCACGTATATAAAATGTCTCCCTGGCCCTGAATTAAGCATACCTTTCTCGGCCTTTTGGCTAAGATCAAGTGTAGTATCTGTTCTTATCAGTTTAATATCTGATACGTGGGCTATCGGCCCACATGATATTAAATTAATTTTTTTTAGGGGAAGACCCAATGAGTAGCTTGCTGCTCGGGCCTTCGCGCGTCGCCCAAGCGTTGCACTACTGCTCGTGCCTGGCGCACCCCTCCGATTCATGTTCAAATTAATTTTGAAAACTGCCGTCTAAAAAATTTACTCCAATTGGCAAAGATGATAAAGAAGCTTCTGTTTGGCTTCTTAATGAAGAACTTTATCAAGAGATTTTATCACTTCTGAAAACTCTTTGCTTCCAAAATCTTTGAAACACTTTTTGCCTTTCACACGAATGTAGATATATAACATGAGATAAAAGGATTTTTCATAAATTAGTCTAAAATACATATAAATATGCATGTCAATTTTTAAAGATATAATGTAATGTAATTTTATTTATAGTTCCTATATTTTAATTAGAATTTTATTTTGTTGACAACACCATCAATATATCTAATATACTTCAGGACAATTTACTTTTATCATGATAATTTACTTTTATCATAAAAAACAATAACGATTTGTCTTACTAATACTATTAGAATATTCACTTGTGAGTTGTCCCATATCATTTATATAGAAAAAATAAGTCTAATTTATGTCTTACAATGACTAATCATTTAGTATATTATTTTATATTCCATCATTTTTATTAAATATAACAAATCTATATATTTGAAATATGAAATTGTATTTTATTCGTTATTAGGAATATTTAATTATACATTTATTTCTATTATATTGTACATGGACACTAGTTCTATTTACACAATTTTATTGTTTTAGGGAGTTTGTTACATATATTTTAACAAACTTTAAATATCCAAATTAGAAATATTATAAAAGTATAATATAAAAAAAAATTGTAAGATAATATAAAAATAATTTGCCTATTTCATTAGGAATAAGGAAACAAAACTACACTATATAAACATCACCTTGAAATTCTTGATCATAACGATAGAAAAAAAACTAAACAGCACGAATAATGAACCACCTACGCTGGACTCGGGCCATGATCCCGCCGGGCCACCATTTCCTTCCGAGCGACGGCGAGCTCATCGAATTCTACCTCCTTCAGTGGTCAAAGGGCCTCCCTCTTCCGGTCAACGACCTCATACTTGAGGCCGACGTCTACGGGCCCCACGCTGACCCCCGCCTCATTTTTCCCGACACCACCGACCCCCGCTGGGACTTCGTCTCCGAAAAACCCTTCCCAGACGGGACAATTATGGTCACGCGCGTGGCTTACGTGCTCACCAAGCTTTCAAAGATCAACAGCGGCAAAACCCGCATCGCGAGGCGGGCCGGGCCCGGCACTTGGAGCGGCCAGACGTCCCGGGAGATACACGACGAACAACAGCTGCTAATCGGCCACATGAAGATGTTCACGTACGAGCCTGATTGTCGGGAAAGACGAAAAGCCGATGATCATTGGATCATGCACGAGTACTCGTTGGCCGGGCCGTGTTTAGACAATGAGCAGTTGAAGCACACTGAGTACGTGATTTGTAAGATCACTCGGGTATCCAAGGAAACGAAGAAGATTAATCGCGTCTCGACAAATCGAGAACAGGTCGAGAAAAGGGAATTTAACGGTGTTTGCCACAAGAAGCAGAGGATGAGTAGCGACGTGGATGAGAATAATACGGCAGCTATTGTTAATTTGCCGTTTGACGATGCTGCGGTGATGGAGAAGTTGCTGGCGGATATGCCTGAGTTGAGTCCCGATTCGATCGCGTTGACTGAGGAGGACTTTTGCATATTGGACAACTTCGTTTGGGCATAGAGAATTAGGCGTGGAGATCGAGTAGTATGTTTTTCGTTCTGTGATCAGTCGGCTTATGGTCAATTTTCGATTGTTCGAAATTGATTGTTAGTTTAATTTATGACAGCACTTCTTTTTCATGGTCGCTAGGTTTCTACTAGAAGTTTAGGTTTTACCTTGTTATCATTGTTTTTTTGAAGTAATTAAACATGAATTTGTTTGGTATAATTTTCTTTGGACGTGATTTGCTATGAGCTTCGAACTGTTCCTAGTTAAATGGTTTAAAGTTTAAAATACGTTTGTAAAAGTAAATTATATAGGGCAAACATTGCAGTAGTTTTAGTACACAAGACAATAAGAACCTTTCCTCTCTATGAAGAAAGAAAAAATCTCCTGTACTTTCTATTGCAAGGAACAAAGTTGTTCTACAATGTGTAGAGACTGTTCTACAAGAAAATAAGGCAAAGGCACAGGAGATTTTTTCTTGAGACACCGAATTGCAGTCGTGACTCTAAAACCCCTACATCGACCTTAGCATTCCGGCCAGGCTCAGACTGGTCGGGCGTTTCAATTTTCCACTATCTCCATGGAACTTCCGGGCCAGGACTCCGAATCGTCCCCGACAGATGCATATGTTGCATAGAGATCATGAGTTGTCGTGCCATAACCAATCTCGAGAGACATGTCGTCTCGTTTCAGTCTGCATATTCCACTACAATTCTCATTTTGAAATCGTTGTAGATTTTGAATTTTATGAGAGGTGTGTGATACATTAACTGAGGGCACTTTTAATTTGAGAGACAAAGATGTTTTATGTCTGAAAGTTTTGTTCCTCAGAAATCAATATAAGAGAGCATGTTCATGTCTTTTGACTTTTTTCCCACATGGCTTACAATAACTGAAAAGGAAAACCAACTCACCTATATAATAAGTCGCCCTGGCCGTTCATTAAGCATACCTTTCTCGGCCTTTTGGCTAAGATCAAGTGTAGTATCTGTTCTTATCAGTTTAATATCTGGTACCTGTGGGTTACGGCCCAAATGATATTAAATTAATTTTTTTAGGGGAAGGCCCAATCGGTAGCTTGCTACTTTGGCCTTCACGCGTCGCCCAAGCGTTGCACTACTGTTCTGGCCTGGCGCACCCCACCAATTCCAGTTCAAATTAAGTTATGAGTTCTAAACCAACTTGTTACTTTTAGTTGTTGTTATTAAAAGCATAATTCCAATCATGTTTTCCAGAATTGACACAGTATCAGGAAAAAAAAAAAGAAAGAAACACGTTTTGATGAGTTCCATGGCATAAAACTTCTTTTTATTTGTATGTTCAACCACATTTGGAATCGGAAATGATCTCCAGACCATTAGAAACACAAGTCCTCATTTAAAAGATTGATTTCTACCCAAAGCTTAATCTTTCAAACGTGTACCAAACTACACATTAATGATATATGCAGAGACGATCACGACATAACTTAAATCAGGATTCAATCACCTAGACCATGATCGAAAGTGAAGATTATACGGATGGATATGCCAATTTATGGATTCTGATAGATATAATAAACACATTCCAATCCTTCTCGAATTGGCATCTCCTTCCCTCAGCTTTTTTTCGCGCTTTATTAACAAATCCATGGACCACGGTGGGGAAGGAAAAATGTTTAAGTTACAACCGAGCTTACAAACAATTCTCCTATAAGATATTCCTCGGCATAAACCTTCAAGGATATGCTAACCTCTGCATTAGTTTATTCCATATCCCCGTAAGCCATGTAATACGCACATATATATGTTACAAAAATAGGTGTGCTGATTCACGCTGCAGCAATTTAATTAAGCGAACCATTCGTAGGGATACCCTTATTTGGCATGCAATACTCGAGCTTTTCTCAAATATGATAGTGTGCCTCGTCTTGATGACACGCCAGAGGAGAGTTGGGCGCCCCCCTCTGACTGGTTCAGCATAACCTTCATTACTTTCTTATACTAACGTAACAAAAGAAGGGAGTCGGCTATTAATGATAAACTTAGTTGCTTACCAATTACCCACCTGTCCCTCTCGAACCATGGCTACCTCGAGTATATTGAATCAGCCTGTTCTTCCAATCCCCGGTCAAGTCCCAATACAATACAACTCGGTCGTCCCAAACCTAAATCCATCTCCAAAACCATCTTCGCAGCAAAATCTCGCATTGTTCGGAGTGAATTTGAGGCCCCTAAAACCACATCTGCTTCATGCCCGAAAATGATGCTATCTTGAGTTAGCAATCGAGAAAAGACTAGAGGGTTTTCAGAACCTCTCGCGAGAAGAGTACAACATGGTTTTGATGGCTAACAAGTCCTTTTCTGCTGGTAGTTGGAGGAAGATGCTCGTCAACAGTCGGAGAAGGTACTTGATCAACTGGCTGGTGAGTGCACTAATGAAGCTCTAACATCCAAACTGGCTTGGAAATTTCCATCTGGAGGCGATTTACGGTCCTAAGGTGAAAACCAACCGCGGGCCGGCCTTAGCATTCAATAATTACGACGTTAGCTTCAGGCTCTCGTTTTTCTATCCCAATTTTCTCGCTTTTCCATTGTCCTGATTCTTGAACCGACTGAACAATGAAATTTTTCTAAATTACACAATAATGAGTGAGGTGAATGCGAATTCACCACTAAAGTATAGTGGTGCCAGTTAGTAGCCATCACTACACAAACATATTATCTTTCCGAGGCATATCACTCATTTGTCTATTTTGCTTCTTTTCACCTACTCTCTCATTCTACTAGAGCAATCGTAAAGCTGTTAACAGCTCCCCTCGGGTAACCAATCATCTCTGCCTCAACCACCGTAAAATTTGAACATCGGGAATATGATTCGAATTTGCATTCTTTAATTCTTTGTTCTTTTCTTTCTTGTAATCCTTGTTTGATATAGTTGTGGTTTTCTATGGATAATTCGTTCACTAGTCCAAGAACTCTTTTTCTTTCTTTTTATTTTGTCTTTATTTTTTTCGATTATTATTATCTATAGTTAGTTACATTTCCCTTTCCTGTTCATTTTATCTCGTTTCCTTAATCGAAAATTAACAATGTTATCCATGTTATTATGCTAATTAGGCCATAAATCACAAAACATTCCAACTACAAACCCGTACATGGGAGAACTAAACCCCTACATGAACCCTAGCATTCGGGCCGGGCTCATACTGGTTGGCCCTTTCAGTTCTCTACTGACTCCTTGGAGCTCACTCGACAGATGCATCTGTTGCATAAAGATCATGAGTTGTCGAGCCATGACCAGTCTCGAGAGACATGTTCGTCTAGTTTCAGTCCTCTCAGCCCTCACAGCTGCATATTCATTAGAACTACAACTCTCATTTTGAAATTGTCAGGTAGACATTTTATCAGAGGTGTGTCAAACGTTAACCGAGGGCACTTTCAAGTTGAAAGACAATGATGTTTTATGTCTGAAAGTTTTGTTCCTCGAAATCAAAATAAGAGCATGTTCATGTCTTTTAACTTTTTTCCCACATCGCTTACAGATGCTGAAAAGGAAAACCAACTAACGTATATAATATGTCGCCCTAGCCCTGAATTAAGCATACCTTTCTCGGCCTTTTGGCTAAGATCAAGTGTAGTATCTGTTCTTATCAGTTTAATATCTGATACGTGGGCCATCGGCCCACATGATATTAAATTAATTTTTTTAGGGGGAAGGCCCAATGGGTAGCTTGCTTCTCGGGCCTTCGCGCGTCGCCCAAGTGTTGCACTACTGCTCGGGCCTGGCGCACCCCACCAATTCAAGTTCAAATTAATATCGATTTAGCTACCGAATAAAAATGTAGATTAAGAAAAATGCTCCATTTGGCAAAGTTAACTTCTGTTTTGGCATCGAAATGAAAAACTTAAAATGCTGCATTCGTGCCAGATTTTAGGAGTTCTGAACCAGCTTGTTATTTCCCAGATTTTATGAAGTTCTGAACCAGCTTGTGGCTATTTCAGCTTTGATGAACTGCCCAGGAAAAAGCCTAATTCTCTATATCATGCTTTCCAGTATGGACACATTTGAGGACTTGACCATTTAAAACACAGGTCCTCGTTTCAAAAATGGACTTCTATCCCCAGGTTAATCTTGCAAACGTGTGCCAAACTACACATTAATGATATATGCCGAGGTTAATCGGGATTCAATCATCTAAACCATGATCAAAAGTGAAGAATATATGAATAGATATGTCAATTTATGGATTCTGATGGGTATAATAAACATATTCCAATTTTTTTTTTGAATTGGCATCTCCTTCCCACAACTTATCTTCGCTTTGTTAACAGATCCATGGACTGCGGCAGGGAAGGAAAAAAGTTTTTAAGTCACGACCGAGCTTACAAACAAGTCTCTTATAAGGTATTCCTCAGCATAAACCTTCAAGCATATGCTACCCTCTGCATTAGTTTATTCCATATCCGCATAAGCCATGTAACACACATATATATGTTACAAAAATAGATGTATTGATTCACTCAGCAGCAGTATAATTAAGCAAATCATTCGTAGGGCTACTCTTATTTGGCAAGCAATATTCGAGCTGTTCTCAAATATGATAGTGTGCCATGTATTGATGGCACACCAAAGGAGAGTTTCCCTCTGACTGGTTCAGCATAACCTTCATTATTTTCTTACATATTAATGTAACAGATGAAGGGAGTCTGCTATTAATAATGCACTTAGTTGCTTACCAATTACCCACCTGTCCCTCTTGAACCATGGCTACCTCTAGTAAATTGGATCAGCCTGTTCTTTCAGTCCGAGGTCAAGTCCTAATATAATACAACCTAAATCTCGCCTTGTTTGGAGTGAATTTTATGACCCTAAAACCACATTTGCTTCATGGCCGAGAAGGGTGAGAAAAGAATAGTGGGCTTTCAGAACCTCTCGCAAGAAGAGTACAACATGGTTTTCATGGCTAACAAATCCCTTTCTGCTGCTTGTTGGAGGCAGATGCTCATCAACAGCCGAAGAAGGTACTTGATCAACTGGCTGGTGAGTGCACTAATGAAGCTCTAACATCCGAACAAGCTTGGAAATTTCCCTCTGGAGGCCATTTACGGGCCCAAGGTGAAATTCAACCGAGGGCCGGCTTTGGGACTGGAAAGAGGAAAATCTCGAGCCAGTTCTGGTGCAGAAGCTGGCAGACAGGAGTAATATTTCTTTCGGGCATGGGGTTCTGAGCCACGTTTGGTTCGAAATCTTCATGTTCCGCAACTGTTGTGATGTTTACTGAGAGAAGTTTTATGGTGTTTGTTGAATCTGACAACTGAGTCTCACTCCGTGAATGCTGTTTGTGTTTTTGCAGCTGCAGACGAACGAAAGTCGAGAGTAGCATTAGCATAATTTTAAATCACATGAAATGGTCTAAAGTACAGAATCATGTTTGATGTGAATGCGAGTTCACCACTCAAGTACACTGGTTGGCAGTTAATATCCATCACTACACAAACATTTGATCTCTAAGAGGCATATCATCAAACAGGTCATCGGCAGGCACAGGATAAAAAATTACAACTTGTAAGGAATCACAACTACTCTTTATCTCGCGGTTCCTACCCCTTTTCATTCTTTTTCTTCTTCTTCTTCTTCTTCAACTACTCTGTTATTCTATTGAATAGCCGTTCAAAAGCTGCACTTCAGGTAATCAATCAATCCTCTCTGCTTCAACCGCCGTACGTAAACCTTAAAACATCTGGAAAGATAATCGAATATACATTCATTAATTCTTGTTGCTCTTGTAATCCTAGTTTGATTGATTATGGTTTTCTTCCGTTAATTCAGTCACTAAATCAAGAACTCTTTTTTCCGATTACTACTACCAATAATTAGTTACATTTTCTTTTTTGTTGTTCGTTTTGTCTCGTTTCCTTCATCGGAAATTAACAACATTATCTCTGTTAATCTGTTAATTAGATCATTGATTATCCAATAAAGCTAGCATTTTTAGTCTATGTATCTCAACTAATAATGTGTATGGAGACAAAATTCTGTTGTCTGCAAAAAAAAGCAATTGAGTATCTAATTTCAATGAGTGACACTTACGAATTTACTGCATTTCCCCTCATTTTTTTTTCCCGGATTATTTCTTGATAACAGCAGAACATGGAAGGAGAGAACACCAAGAAAGCCAAACCCTCACCTTTGCCGGAGTCTCTCCGGCAATGGAGCCAATGGCAGCTGCTCGACTCCATTCTCCCCACAGGCGGCTTCGCCCATTCCTACGGACTCGAGGCCGTCACCCAAGCCCGTCTCGTCAATTCTCCCGAAGACCTCACAACCTTCGTGATCCACGTGCTGGAGAACACCGGCAGCCTCCTTCTCCCGTTCGTGCAAGCCTCGGCCGTTTCCCCCGACTCCCAAACCTGGCGAAAGCTCGACCGTCTACTGGACGCCATGCTCACAAACGAGGCTGGCCGCAAGGCCTCCGTCTCTCAAGGGTCGGCTCTCATGAGGGTCGCATCCTCCGTTTTCTCCGAGATCCCAAATCTCAAGGCTATGAGGGACGAGGCCCTCAGGGGCGGGAGTGTCTTTTTCCACCATGCTCCGGTTTTTGGGCTCGTCTGTGGGCTCCTGGGGTTTGGGCCCGAGACGGCCCAGCGAGCTTACGTGTTTGTGACAATGAGGGACGTGGTGTCGGCGGCCACGAGGCTGAATCTGGTGGGCCCGTTGGGGGCAGCCGTGCTGCAGCACCGGGTGGCGGCGGAAGCTGAGGAGGTGTGCATGAGGTGGATGGG
>CACSLK010003813.1:1931189-1946065 GCA_902706635.1 Striga hermonthica
GATTTGAGCATTTATGAGTTGTGTATGGATTGTTTTGGTTTGGGGATGAGAAACACTGATGTTGATTAGGGATGAGTAGCGGAATAGTCGAGTAGTCTATTTACTCGAATGTTATGATTGTTTATTTGAGCCACTTTATCCATATATATCCCACCTTTGACCAAATAGCCTACGTTACAACCCGAGAAGACCTTTTGATTTAAAGCTCACGATTACTAATTGTTTTTGAAGTAGGGTGTTAGATGATTGGCAAACATATAGTTAACTGGGTGTTTAATTCGACTCGAGCGTATCCTTCTCTTTTATATATTGATGACATGTGAGTGAGGCACTTTTATATTCCTATTTGAGGGTTCGTTGATTCAAGGTAGACACAAGATAGTAGTCAAAAGCATGATTATTATGATCGTTTGAATTTTTCTTGGTTGCATTGAAGAACTTGAAGCTGTTCTAGTTTGATATCACTCATTATGCTTGAGTTTTGATTTTCTTATTCTTTTTCGGGGACGACAAGGGTTTAAGTTTGGGGGAGTGATGTTCATCACTATTTTCATGCATTATGAGTGATATAGTGTGATGTTTGACCGTGTTTATTGTGGGATTGCGCACCATTTCGTTTGATTTATTAATCTATGATGGAGGTATAGTTGTCGTTGGTTTTGCAGGAAATATGCCCGAAAAAGCGTTAAAGATGGAATCGGGATGAAAAACGACAAAAATAGGGTGCAGTCAGGGTCACACGACTCGTGTGGTATGTGACACGAGTCGTGTGGGGTGAGAAGAATCGAGCTTTTGTGTCAATTTGGTACGGCCTTCCCGCACGAGTCGTGTGGCCCATGACACGAGTCGTGTGGGCTCACACGACTCGTGTGACCTCTCGTGTGGTTGGCCGTGTGAGTCTGGGAGCGGGGCAAAAATTCGAAGAAAGTCACACGACTCGTGTGGCTAGTGACACGACTCGTGTGACGCGCAGACAGTCCAGCGGGAAATAGGATTCCTACGCGATTTTGTCCCTTTTCAAGCCATATTTACCCTACAGTATATAAGGAATATAAGGAACACGGTTCTGGGACTTTTGATACCATTGGAGGCCTAGGGAAAGCACGAAACACACGAGGGATTCGAGGAAGTCAAGATTGAAGATCCGGGAACTAACGGAAACAATAGTTCTTCTTTCTTTTCTCTTTTTCTTCTTCATTGAACTCATGGATTTATTTAGTTTGAGTATTGAGAATATGTTTAGTAGCTAAATTTCTTTGAGATTCTAGGATTTGCGAGTACTTGGATTATTTTATGAAGTGATTTTGTTTATTCATTCCGGTCTATCTTTCGTTTATCAATTTCTTGTGCTTATTATTATTGTGTGAGTAGACGGCCGCTATGAATGCATACTTGTAATTGATTTGAGACCGAGAGGAGATAATTGATTGCTAGAATTGAGAAATTCATAACGTAAGAGGCTAAACAGACCGAGAGGTTGATAGGATCTTGCGAGGGAATTAGAATCTTAGGAGCTTATGGGAGTTAGTTGTTCATCTTGAGACCGAGAGGAGATAGATAGCAATTAATATCTACGATTTGCTTGTTCGAGAGAAAGGTTGAAATCACTTTAGCGATTATCCCTACGATTGGTAGAATTAAATAAGGTTTGAATGAATAAGAAAACTTTGCTAGAATAATCCCGAGGAAAGCATAGCCTAGAATCTATTTTCTCATACTTGATTTATTTAGAACAAGCCTTCATTAGTGTTAGAATTTATTTTTGTATTCATTCATTAGTTTAGAATAAAAACTCCAGTCGAATTTGCATTAGTCTAGATAATATTTAATCGTCGATATTTTGGTACTTAATTGGTTTAAACAACAGTCTCTGTGGAATACGACCTTGCTCGCCGCTTTCTGCAGCTACTTCGTACACTTGCGGGTAGTGAAAATATTTTGCGAACACTCTCTAGAGTGCAATTTTCCTACAATATAAAATAGAAATAAAAAGCACAAGATATCATAACAACACGACAAACACAAAAAATGAGCGAAAACCACCAAGTAGATCTAGAAAAACCTAAAATAATAAAATAAGACGAACACAAATAAAACACACCAAGCAACAACAAAAACATACAACAATGAGTTGCTGTGCGAAAATCGACTTTTAAGAATCGGTCATGTATTTTGACTTTTCATGGTGTGACCGGTTGGATGGTTGGTTTATCAGTTCCATTGTCAGAGCCATTCACACTCCTCAGAGAGATCGACAACGAGCAGTTATTGAGGGATCGACAATTATCTCGACAGGGAGATCGACATGATGCACATCTTTTTGGGTCGGTCCCGCTTATCTTAGGGGTTTGAGCGTTGTTTGTGCCACAATAATTTGTACATTTTTTTTAGGGACTTGAATTCCACAAATGTGTATAACAGACATCATATAAATGCGTTTATTATGAGGGAAATTTTAAGATCGAGCAATAACAATTTTGTGACTTTGAGTTATAAACGTCTAAAAAATTATTATTTTTTAAGTTTATTTTAGTAAACTACATTTAATTATTAAGATAACTTTTACAGTAAATATTTATGATAAAATACCATAGTGTTTAAATTTATATATATAAATTTTGCTTATAAACTACTTGATATCCACAAAAAATAATATACATATATTTAAAATTAATTTTTTGATTCCCAAAGTTCAATAAAATGAATTTGATTATTTAACCCAAGTGGAGACTAAAAATACAAGAAACCAATCCGATGACTTCTTTCAGCCAATCAAAATGGAGTCATGTTTTCAAAGAGTATCCTCCGTGGATCGCCGTGACCAACCTATACAAAATATTATGTTGTACCAAAAAATAAAAAAAAAAAAAATTATTATGCGTTGTCAGTCCGCCATTCGCCGGCCCGTCATCTCATAGTACGATGATGTTGACGTTTGAGCCCCTTATATTTATTGCCCCTAATTATTACCACTTACACACACAATATACTTATTTTTGGTAGATGATTTTTTTCTGAAATTTCTAAAACAGCAACAAAAAAAGGTAAAAACACGATCACGAGTTACCTCAAGTGATAAGCAGCTTGATGCTTAAGTAAGATTTTGGGTTCGGTTCCTTGTGAATACAGAAAATCCTTATTGAAAGACTCACCCATCATTGCCAGATGTGCGACTCGTCGACCAACCGATTAGTCGGGGCAAAACTTCGGATACCGTAGCTGACTAAAAAAAAAAAAGTAAAAAAACACCCCCTTTTAGATTTTTTTTATCCTTTTCTTATCTTTCCTTGTCCAGCTCCATTTTACAGCTTGCAGAATGCTAAAACGAGATGCCATAAATGGTTTTCTCATTTTTTTTTTTTTTTTCTTCTTTGATATTTTTTCTAATTAAACCAACATTTTTCAGGCTGACCTTGTTTGCAAGAGGGCATTTTCCTTTTAAGTGGGTGTCATGATAGGGAAAGACAGCGAGAATAATATATGTATGATAAATAGGGAAATAATGTTGTGTTGTGTGGTTTGAAAATAAAGAGATTTTTTTTTTTTTTCTTGGCTTTCACATACATATCAGGATAAAAGATCCTCCCTTTTCCTCTGATGCTTATATAATTATAGCCATTCAAGTTTGAGATCTTGAGAAAAAGCTTCGTGCCCCATTATTCCATTTTGGGTGAAAAATGAACCCATTAACATCTAATCTCCATCTACAGTTCCCTCAGTTCGGTTCTTGATTTTTGACTATATTTATCTATGTTCTTCTTCTTCCCCTTTGTTCTTTTTTCCTTAAAAGAAAAGGAAAGAAGAAAAAACAAATCCTTAAAAAGCTAGCTAGGGCTCGTAGGTTGTATAGTTAGCTACAGTACATGTGATTCTAATTGAGGTTAGTATAGCAGTGTGAAACTTTATTTGGGAGTTTAATTTCACTAGGGTTTATAGGGGTTGCAAGCTTGATCTTCCTGTGGTTTGCACATGTTTTTTAAATTATCTGTTCTTTTGGGCTGTAAAAGTTTCTTGGTAAGCCATTTGTCTCTGATTTTTTTTTTTAAATTTTATTTTTCATTTGAAAGTGTTATATATATTTTCATAGCTCCTGAGTTGAAGGGCCCTCACTCTACTGAAGGTTCTTGTGGCTAATTTTTTGGGGGTGAGAATGGAAGTTTTCTCTGTATTGTATGTTATTTTCATGTTTGTTTTAAAAGAGAAAAAAAAAAAACTTGATGTTTTATATATTTATATTTGGCACAAATTGTTGAAACTATGTAGATCAAATCGAAAGATGGTGAGGGGGAAGGTCCAAATGAAGAGGATCGAGAACGCATCGAGTCGGCAGGTGACATTTTCGAAGAGGAGGAACGGGCTGTTGAAGAAGGCCTATGAGCTCTCGGTGCTTTGTGATGCTGAAGTTGCTTTGATAATTTTCTCTCAAAAGGGGAGACTTTATGAGTTTGCAAGCTCCAAGTAAGTCCCAATTCTAAATATTCTTTACTTCTCAATCTTTAAAATCCATATGAAAAATCTTGGAAACCCAATTATAGCCTATATGATTGTCCATAATTTAATTTTATTTGTGAGTTTCACTTGATGTGTTTTAGTCTTGTACTTACACATAGTGCTTGATGAAGCAAGTTAAAATCAATATAATTGTTAGAAGAATATTTTGTACTTAGTGTAAATATTATTATCTGTTATTGGTAAAATAAATTAAACATTAGTGTTTCATGTGGTAGAACCCAAGAGTTTTCACTTTTCAATAGATATGTTTCTTGATATTAAAGGGCCTTCTACTAGGGCTTTAATTTTTTTTTTTTAATTTATCTAAAATGAAATGCTACCGTCCAGTTACTGAACCATTCTATCGGGATTTGTAACCGTTACATAATCATGTACTATCGTGGATAGTTGATCTAACGGTTACAAATCCCGATGAAATGGTTCCGTAACGGGACCGTAGAATTTCCCTAGATCTTTATGAATGGCTAGTTTTATGAAGTGGTATGCCAAATCTGTGGGTATGACATGGTCTAAGTGAATTCTGTTCTATGCCCCATTGGTAAAACGAGGTGTAAATTTTCATGTGTACTAAGTTAGGTTCTTTGCTTTAGAGGTAATAAATGCAGAGCAAACTCACCACAAATTTCATTGCATGCTACGTAACACTCAACACATATTGTCTAAATGTAAACGTGCTCAATTAATGGGGTTGGTGGATGCACAAAAACCTTGGACAACATTTAAAAGTTCTATAAGTTAGCAGATTAGGCAAGACTAGTCGGGTTTATTTATAATTTTCCTTTTTAAGCATTTACCGATAATATGTAAGGATATAGAAGAAGAGAGTGAAAAAGTGGGGAAGTTTTAGAGGTGAACTTGGGAGCATAGAGTTATAATTCATTCATTCTCAGCAATTCCTGATATTTCCTTTATCTTAATATCGTGTCTGCATACGAGCCATGATTCGTGTATTCCTTATAAAAACTGTTATTGAGAGCGCAAGAATCTTCCCCCTTTTTCCCCATTTTGTTTATTTTTTCAATAAATGTTAAGTTAAATTTCACCTGAATATTGTTATTGAAATTAATTATGTGGTTAAAGAAGCCCAAAAAGAATCATAAGGGCATATTGTGAAGCCTGTGGTATGAAGTAAGGAGAAGAACATGATTATATATGGAAGTAATGAAAGTGGAAAATATTGTATTAAGAATTGTTTTAAGGTCGAGATATAGAAATTACAGTTCTTAGGTCGAGATGACTGGTTTTATTTTTGCATATCTAAGATGGAATCGCTCTTCTCAAACTAACTTAGTGATTGAAGAACATAATTAGTCTCAAAATCGAAGAATTTATGCTCGTCGTGTTATGTATTTCTTAGGTTTTAGAACTTTTATAAACTGACCTACAAACATCTCTAGACATTTCTAATATTCTCTTCTGAATCGAAATAAAGTTTTTCAAGTGTTGGCTATATATGTTTTGTATCTTGGTTATGATTATATCAAAGGAAAATGCTACTGTTACTTTACGAAACAATTCGTCAAAGTTTGTAATCGTTGGATCAACTATCCCCGACAGTTACATGATGATCTAACAGTTATAAACCCGACAAAATGATTCCGTAACGGACCGTAGCATCTTCCTAAATCAAAACAATATTATTTTTGAAACAATAGTTAAAAATATTGTATATCCAACATTTATTTTTGTAAGTTTTATAGGGATTTAGGACAGTGAACACTAATTTTTTATGTTTTCTGAAATATGTAATCAATATGAAAAAAATAAAAATAAAAAAATAATGAACATAATTTAGACTGGTTTTCTTTCCCTTCTGATCAATCTCTCTTTTTGAACTAACACACAGCATGCCAACTTCATTCATTGTCTTACTTTTTAAGTGTACTTTTATCTTCATTAATATTACTCCTCACCTAATTCCCAAAAAAAAGAAAACAAAAAAAAAAAAGAAGAGAGAACAATAATTGTACAGCTTCATTAGTATTGCTCCTCATCTAATTCCCAAACAAATAAAATTCAGCATGCAGATGACGATCGAGAAATACCTTGAACTTACAAAAGAACGAAATTCCGGCGTAGAACTCGAACAGCAAATGCAGGTTTGCTTTATTTACCTCACTATCACAAGAATTAGTTTACATACACATTTCTTGCCTAGCAGTTAGAGAAAGCATAATAGTTCTCACTTTTTTGCTTCATATGAAGCTCACAAGATATATATCATGGCTATTTTAAGATATTTGGTACTTGTTTAAAATACATAGCTTATCTTGACTGTTCAACTACATGGAAAAGGTTTCAATTCATTGAACAATATTGATGTTGTATATTTAATGGAATTTTAAGGGTGAAGGTAAGAAAATTATATTGTGACATGTTATTCAATATATAATATCCACATAAAAAAACATTAAAAGTAAAGTCATTGTGTAAAAAGAAATTTTTTTAACCTTATCATTTTTATATCAAGATAGAAGAGTAATATTTATCAAATATTATAAAGTACTTCTTTCAAGCATAGTTGTATACTTTTATACAAATTTAAGATTTGCATGCTCAATATATCGTGTCCCCACGTTTTTCTTGAGTTTATTAGTAGCTACAAAGTTTTATTCGAAAAATATCTTGAGTTTATGTGCATAGTCCAAGAAATTGAGTGCTTATTAACAAAACAATCCAAAATCCGATTTGGCGTTAAATTGAATATTAATTATTGTTTAACCATTAGACCTGCGTGATAATAAATGTTTATAATGTTGGACCCGATCAGCTAGTCCGACCAATTAGATTGGGAACCGGTCAGTTGACCGGTTCTGTTCGATCGCCGAATGAATCGGTTGCCAGCAAACATGTCCAGGTCAAAAACTGGTCATCTGTCCAGTTTGAACTGGTCCATTTTAAAAATGAATAAGTAAATGTTAATATATTTAATTTTTTTGATACAAATAATAAAATACATATTTAAATATAATGCATGTACATAACTTATTATTAATTAGTTTAAGTATTTGAATGTTTTAATTAGCTATAATTATTGTAACAAAATTTACATATGTAACTTTTATTATATAAATAATTTTTATATTTAAAAATGTTAATAAATTAAACATCTGTTCAACTGGTTCAACAATTGATTCGACCAATGAACCATTAAATCAATACGTTGAGCGATAAGTTTTATAACTTTGGTAATAAAGCTCAAATGATATGTTGCTAGGTTTTAAAAAAATGTATATATATCCTATGATTTTAGCATTAGTGGATTCGATTAGTTAAGAGATTTGGCACTTTCAAATTGTTTAGATATGGTATTGGATTGCAGATATGAATAATTCTAATTTTTATTTGTATCATTTTTATCAATTAAATATATATTTATATTTAAATTTTGATATATACCTTTTTTGACTTATAACAATTTTAACAAAATTATTATTATCTCCCTATATATAATTCTCGAATGCGTTGAGCCTACGTGGCTGTTTCTGGTTCTTCGTAATCCTATTTGGCGAAGAATCATGCTTCGTAATTAGGTTTGGACAAATAATATTGTATTAATGATTAATAATCTAGGTTCGGGCATTCCATGAATATTATTTATCTAACTTAGATATTTTAATATCACTTTTACTAATATAACTTTTTAATTCTTTGTAATTTTACATAGTGAGACACTAAGTGACTAATATATCCCTGACTTTTGATTTGTTTCCTTCAATTAGTTATTGAATTGTAAATGTATTTTAAAAAGTTGATAACTTTTGTATTTTTTATCGGTTTTACATATATAATATATCAAATTAATCATCTTTTGATGATCTTCGATTTGACATCCATATTGTATATATAAAATAAATAAATTATATTTATCTTTATAATAATAAAAAATATAATTAATATTTCTCAATTGATATATAATAATATATATATATATAAAGTGTCATACTAAATATATAATAATATATATATTTTTATAAAAGGTATTTAAATTTTCAACTATTTTTTCTCATTAATTTTAGATTTTAAGAAAAAATTAACAAGCACCCGTGTAATACACGGGCGTTGTACTAGTTTTCAATAAGGTGAATGAAATGAAATAACATTTTTGCCAACTAATGGTGAAAATTTAAACTTCTACTAAAGTGTGATATGATTTGACAATTATTTTTCTAATTAATCATACAATTTTAATTATAATATGAAATAAAAGTACAAAATAACAAAAACATTATTATTAGACTTATAAAAATGAAAAAACCTAATTTTACTGCAAATACTATTAAATATTGTATTTATATAATTTTTAATTGGTATTACAAAATTTTTTCAATTCGAACCAGTCCGACGGATTAAGTGACATCAGACTCAGTCAAACCCAGTTAACAGGGTCTTAACCGTTGCATCGACCTGGTCGGGCCAACCCACTTTGATGTTAAAATTATATTACAAGACATTTGTTTCTTGTATATCCATATGGTAAAAATACAATATGTATAATTTTAAAATTTAAAACTATTTAGTTCAACCATTGACTTGGTGACTTGATAGTTGACCAGTGACTTTGCGGTACGCCCTGGTCAGTTCCCGGGTTAAAAACTATGGTTATTACCAAATTTTCACCCTATATATTAATTCAAAACATGTTGTGCCTAAGTGACAGATTTTCACGGTTCGAATGGTGACATGAAAAAAATCTATATTTCGCAATATTGTTTATATATTTATTTTGCTCTGGAGTTGCGATAATATTTTTTCATTCTTGGTAAGTGTATATTTAATTTTGTTAGTTTTTTTTCTTAGTAAAGAATTCATTCTTACTATATATATAGTATCATGCCATGGGACCACATGTTTATATATATCCTTGTTGCTCATTTTTACTATATATAGTATCATGCCATGGGACCACATGTATATATATATCCTTGTTGCTCATTTTGTTGTAGTTAAGTATATTTGATTTTTTTCTGCTTTTGTGTTTCTTACTACCTAATGGCCTTTTGTAATATGATTTTTCTTGCACTAGCTAAAGCATGAAGCAGTATACTTGGCCAAGAAAATAGAGTTTTTGGAGAATACCCACCGGTTTTGTTCTTTATCTTCTTCTCGTTCTTCTTCTTATAATTTTTGCTTTTCCTTTTGAAGTAGTTGGTAAGGCTTATGTTGTGAGCTTCGGTTATGCACAGGAAGCTGTTAGGGCATAATCTCGGTACGTGTTCTTTGGAAGAACTTCACGAAATTGACAACCAATTGGAGAGAAGCCTAAAAAACATAAGGTCGCGGAAGGTATATAGTCTCGTAACAAGCAACAATATGACACAAAAATAATATTGAATGAGAAATTGCTTACAAGGAATCGTTTCTAACTTGTGAAAATTACATTATTGGTAAGGGTGAAAATGATAGTGAAAATGTTTTTTTGCTCCACTTTTTAGCTGAACCATTAGATGTAAGAACAAAAAAGGACGCGTCGAACCTGAATAATTGTAACATATAATATGTTGCTTATTTTCGCAGGCTCAAGTATTCAAGGAGGAAATAGAGAAACTACAGGCAAAGGTGTGATCAAACTACATATCCGATTATTTGTGCAGTTTCCTTAAATTTCTGCTTGTTAAAACATGTATATGTATTTTGATTTTTCAGGAGAAGTTTCTACTAGAGGAAAATGGAAGACTATCTGAAAAGGTAAAAACATTTTTACCATCATCTCTTTCTCCGTAAATATATATGTTACATAATAACGAACTGATGAATGACGAGCAGATTGGATTGAATCGAAATCGCGAAATGGAAAAACCGAAAGAATTTGGGAAATGCAGCCAAAGTACTACACAGAGCTCTGAAGTTGTGACTGAGTTGTTTATTGGCTTGCCAACAAGGAGAACTGCTTCTTGACATTTTTATCAACGTTTATTAGCTTCCAAAGAAGTACAGAAAACTACTAATTATATATTATTTTTCTCATTTGAGGTTACCATGAGTTGGTGAATAAATGCAATACATGTGGATTTTAGTCTTCTTTCTGCAATTTATTTTCGTTTATTTGGAAATGTAATTTGTATTGGGAAAAAATATATATTGTTGTTTTCTGGTAAGATTTTGCATTCTATCATAGCGTGAAAGTCCATATTTACCAACTACTAGTCATCGTAATCTTGTTCATTAAAATACGGCAAAATTGTAACTTTAGTCTTGTTGGTTTGATTCACTGACGTTTTGAGTCTCAAGAATTAAACATTTTTGCTATTTGGTCCTATGATTTTAAAATTCAATGTCATTTCAGTCATTTGGGACTGAAAATGTAATAAAATTTAAAATTTCAGTCATTTGAATCTGAAAATACAATAGAATTTATTAGCAATTTAAGTCCTGTAACAGGATCAAAAAGCATAAATTAAAATCTTAGGATTAAAAATGCTATAATGTTAAACCAACAGACTAAAAATGCAATTTTCTCTAAAAATACTCATTCGTAAATCAATTAGCAAAAGTTTATTTTTATTTTTTTTGACAAAAAAAAACTTTGGCTTCACAATAGTGAGCATTTAAAACATGCAAAGATAAAGTGTTAGTAACATGTCAAATAATTCACATAATTTAAATTGTGAGATTCTTCTATTATCAATTATAATAATAATAATAATGATATAGTTCCACAACATAAAAAAATATATTTGTTACCCTCTAGAACTCTCTCTTTGTTTTTCTCCCAGATTAGATTATGTAAATATATTTTTTTCCCCAAAACGATAGAGATTATGTAAATATACTTACTGGCATTATTATTTTAAATGGAAATATGCAACATATATTATTTATTATAATTTTTGGATTACTAAACATTATTTTATAACTCATAATAGCTGTAATATGAATTCTAAAGAAAATTTTATTTTTCCAGATTTTATATATAAATACTTACTGCTTAGTTTTTAATAAAAAAAATTATCTTCTTTTGATCAAATAATGAAAAAAACCTATGGGAGATTGTGTTGAAAGTCAGATTCTTGGAATAAGGTCAAGCCCACATGTCCACTCGAAAAGATCTTGTGATGGGCCTATAATTGGAAAAGCCCAATCCAAAGTTATTAGGTTTTCTGTATAAAGAGGCTATACGGCCAGGCCAGTGGCGCTTCGAGTCTCTTGGCATCCATTTTTTCACAGGGCAAAGCTGCGACTCGCGGTAGACCAGAAAGAGCAAACAATTCAGGTGGAATCATGGCGCTGTCGACCAAGGAGAAGGACATACAGATGCTGCTGGCGGCCGAAGCTCATCTCGGCACCAAAAACTGCAACTTTCAGATGGAGCGCTATGTATTCAAGCGCAGAAATGATGGTAATGCGTGTGTATTTTTTCATCTGTCTGTATCATTTATCTATTCTTTGATGCGATGTGAAATGTGATTCTACGTCCTCTTCGATTTCTTGCAAGTTATAGTTATTCTGCTTGTATAGCTAGTGGTGGTACTGGTTCATATACAGGAACTAGATCCATGAATAAGCTGTTTACATTTTTGCAGCAGCGAAGAAATTATTCGCGTAACATGTTCGTTAAGGTTTGTTTTTGTTATGGACTGTAGTAAGTAAGAGTTTTAAGCTTAGCTGATAAATCAGTCAACACAAAGTAGAGAAAGATATAACTAGAAAGGATAACAAATCGCTCAATTGAAGTCTTGGCTTAGAAAACAACAGTAGAAGGAATGAGACTGGTTACAGTATTTGTAAGAACTCAAGGATGTCCCAAAATTGAGTAAAAAATGCAAGTCAAGGAGTTGGAGTCCAACAGTGATCTATATAATGCCTTAGGTTTATAAGAAGGAATCAAGGACCCAAGTACACTTGATGTAATTGCCTGAAACTGATAGAACTAGAAGGTAGTCTCTTAAGTGATGGTACGATATGGAGTGCTAAATGTACACAAACAGCATTCTAGCTGAACTTGATGGAGGTAGAATTGTAATTCCTTTAATAACAGCAGTTTTGTTGGATGCGGAAGTACATTTGACTTGTTTCGATTGCTGTGTGACATGTTGCGCCCTTTCTCTTATTAAAATGTAAACTTAGATATTTCGAGTGCTATGTGAACCTTTCGGCGGTAATATGGAAAAGGCATGTCATTTGATTGTGTATTTTGGATCAACTTTATCTTTTTGTGCCCATGCTCTGTTATTGACAATTTGGTGTTCTCTACATATTCTTGTATGTGTTTCTCAGCTGCCAATTTATGTTGTTTTCAGGAATTTACATCATCAACCTTGGCAAAACCTGGGAAAAGCTTCAGTTAGCTGCCAGGGTCATTGTCGCAATCGAGAACCCTCAAGACATTATTGTCCAGTCAGCCAGGCCATATGGTCAGAGGGCTGTCCTAAAGTTTGCACAATACACTGGAGCCCACGCAATTGCTGGACGTCACACTCCTGGTACCTTTACAAATCAGCTTCAGACTTCCTTTAGTGAACCGCGGCTTCTCATCCTTACTGATCCCAGGACTGATCACCAGGTTGGTTATATTACTTTTCTTTCTTTCCTTTGTTCTGTTGATTACTTAAATTAGTGTACTGTATACCAATTTCTAATGACTCGGTATATTTATGTTGTGTGCAGCCAATTAAGGAGGCTGCTCTGTCTAACATCCCCACCATTGCCTTCTGTGACACTGATTCCCCAATGAGGTACGTTGATATCGGTATTCCAGCCAACAACAAGGGGAAACACAGCATTGGCTGCCTCTTTTGGCTGTTGGCCAGGATGGTGCTCCAGATGCGCAGTCTCATTGCTCCTGGCCACAAATGGGAGGTCATGGTAATTGAGCAATTGCTTATAAATGAGTTAATTGGTTCATTCATTTTTGGTTCAGTAGAACATTTACTTATTTCTTAAAATCAGTGGAACTGGTGCTGCCACGCCATTTATTCTCTGTATTGTACTTACAAAAAAAATTCTTGGTTTGTCAAGGTTGATCTATTCTTCTACCGGGAGCCTGAGGAGTCTAAGGTTGAAGAAGAAGAGGAAGTTGGAGCTGTCCCAGATTATGCTGATTATTCGGGCACTGCTGCTGCAATTGGAGGTGCTGACTGGTCGAGTGCCCAAATCACAGATGCTCAATGGCAAGCTGCTCCTGATGTTCCTGCTGGTGCTGTAGGTGGTTGGACTGCTGCAGATACAACAGGTTAATCAAATTTATCCGTGTCTCTTTAGTGTGCTATATGTTATTAATGGTAAATGCTTTTACCTATTTTATCACGGCCTTGAAGTTTTTACTCAAGCTTTAAATTAAACCAGAAGTATGGGAAAATAAAAAAATGGTGTGTAAATTGCAGTTGTTGCTGATGGAGGGTGGGACTCTGCTGCTCCTCCTCAGGTGGCTGTTGAAGGAGGAATACCTGCTGCAGTTGCTTCTACCGGCTGGGAGTAAATTCAGTATTGGGATAACTTTGTTTTCTTTCGGTTTATGTTTCTTATGTTATGAAGTGGAGAACATGGAGGACACCTACTTGTACTTTCCTTGTCAGTTGAGTTTTTGTAGGACTTCTCTAAAGCACTTGATTGATGAATCACCATTTTGTTTTTTTTTTTTGGGTAGCTGGCGTAAACATTATATCAGTTTCTTCTTTGGAAGTGCCGACATATAGATTATATTGTTGGTTTCAGTTAGATTTTGTGAATCTTGCTTGTGTTTTGAGTAATACCAGTCTGAGTTTCAGGTTATGTCATCCTGATTCCTGAGGATGGTGATTTTATGCATCTTGGTTTGGCCAACTACACTAGTCTCATTGGTTTTCTGTCCACTACATGTTGCAACTGGAAGTGCATTTGTCTTAGTAGCACTCCCCCCTCTCAACCTCAAACCACCCGACTGAAAGCTGTTTGCGTGCGTCGAATTTTTATCAGTGAGTTATCATATGTACTTATCATATGTACTGGTTTCTGTTGTCATTTCTGTATCTGTTTTTCTTGCAACAGTAATATCTTCAAAATACACTGGTCCAGAAATCTCCTAAAAGAGATTTTGTAAGCAATAAATTTTTAAGCTACTAAAGATGAGACGGTAATAATAAATCAAATAAGTTTAAAAAGCGAAAAGAATAGTGATTGTATAAAAATAGTTTTAAATATTAATGTTAACATTTATCTTTTATCTTTTGTTTTTTTACGATATATAATAGTTTATTATGTGATTTATGTGTGTTTCACCCATTATAAAATTATTTTTATTTTTGAGTTCTCGTCCAATGGAAAAAATAACATATTCCAACGTTGTCAATAAATAATAATCATAAAAATATTTCTCTTTCTCTCATTCATTACTCATACCTTATTACAATATATTATTTTGATTCCAAAATAAGTGATAGTAAAAT
>CACSLK010003813.1:1950184-1963539 GCA_902706635.1 Striga hermonthica
ATGAATTTTGAAGATTCAATGGTTGAATATCTATTAGATTTGATCCATAATTATCATTACACAATTGTCATCAATCTTTCCATTAAATTTCGGTCCACTACCACCATTATTTGTTCACTTTATTCACTGAGTTCATAGAATGCCACCAATCTGGGATACACTCGATTTCGTGAATAGAACAAATAAACTTTTTCTGCGCTTGAGAGTAGACTGAATAGTTGAATCGCATCACCAACGGGAGAGCTGGAACGCATTCCATATACTGTTTCATGATGAACAGGTAAAAATTTTCAATTGAATTTTCAAATTTTAAAAATATTTTATTTCATATTTATAAATGTAAATAATTTTAAGAAATATTTTATTTCATATTTATAAATTTATATTGTAGAGTTCATTCATTAGAGGCATAATCCGTTCTAAGCATATGGGAGCATTTAGAGGCGTACTGAACGAAGGCGAGGTGTATGCAATCACAACTATGTCGTTGAATTTAATCATGGGAAGAAAGATATCATAACCAACAAATGGATACTTGTGCTTCATGGAAGAACCCGTGTTATCAAATATGGCGGGATTTTTCCTGAAAATAGTGATATTTTCCCTCAACAATAAGAAGGAGCAGGAGATATTTATGATATTTAGGGTTTAATTATTATGAATTTTATTTTCATTCCATGTCGTTCAATCAAGAATTTTATAAGAAATTTTAGTGTAATTATATTTGTTATAGTTATAAAATGTCGTTTAATATATTTATTTTCATTATTCAATGTCGCAAGAATGTTAAAATTCGACCCTTTTATTTTTTACTTCTAATGTATATTAGTTTAAAATTGGTAGAATGCCATTATATAAAATATAAATTAAAACAAATTTTAACAAATATTAGCAAGTACATTTAACCGTTTATATTCATAAATATTTGTTTGATTATAATATTTATTTGTAATTTGTGTTATATAATAATAATGAATGTTGATATCTATATCTATATCTATATAAAAAAGTTGTTGTTAAATTCCTTTTTAGAAACTTTGACCAAATAAATAAATCAGTTGACTTTCTATGTTTAGACTATTTAAAACGTGGATAAGAACCATAATAAAACCGAAAGATAAGGCTTTTCAAAATTTCAAAATTTTCAAAGATAAGGATAAGAACCATAATAATCGAACTTCAAAACAAATTAATTAAAAAATTGATATATGAGTCAATCCAACAATTGATAGAAATTGTAACAAAAGATCAAATATTTTAGGACCACATTAGAATTGCAATTATGAAAATTCCACACCAATCTTATCATAAAGTTTCCACATTAACAAAACTTCTAAACAAATAAACAAATAATTTATAATACAGTTCATGTACACTTATATTATCATAATTTAAACAAGACGTGTCCATTACCTTGGTTATCATAATTGAAGCAAGTTTAAACGACATAATTAATATAAGAGTCCTTCATATTTGAAATAATATAATAATCTATCTATATATATATTAAAAGCCAACCTATTTACCAAAAACAGTAGCAAGAAAAGTCAACACACATTTAATGCATACTTTATTTAGAAATTTTTTACTATATGCATTAAATGCTTGCATATTTACATTTACTATCCAAATATGATCTTCAAGATTTTTTTCTTTAAATAATTTATATAATGATTTTACTGATATCCATTATAATTAATATTTGTCGAGTAATATTTTTTAACCTTTATTTAATTATATAACACTAATATTTTTTAAAAATATTATTTATTATTTAAAATATAATGATCACATCATTAAATAATTTTATTGATGGTTAGATAATAAAATTATAGTTATTCTTTAAAATTTCGACATGTTATTTATTTGTATATTATTGTCAACTATGTTAGTGCTTTTCTCACTTTTTTTTTTTTTGTTATGTTTCAAAAATGAACTTATTGTAAAATATTTTTCTATTGCATAGTATGTTAAATAAACTATAAAGCCTTAGGATTAAAATTAGAAAAAATCTCTTGATTATGTAAGAGATTTATTTTTTGGCGATTGCTAAATCATTTTAAAAAAAATTATTATGAGAAAATTGAATTCTAAAAAACATGTGTGTGTATTTTGTAAACATTTATACTCAAAGTTTTATTTTGAATTTCATTACATAAAGAAGACTACTTCTATAACTTTTATAAATAATAATAATTACATTATATGACTGTAAATTATATAATAAAATAATAATTAAGTATTATATGGTGAACAATAATTAATAAAATTTTTATTTTTTCCTATATCAATGAATAAATATGTATTCTAAAATCAAATAAATATTAGTATGACGTGTTAGTGGAATTATATATTAATTAACATGTTAATTTTTTAGCTTAAATAAACGCCACTTATTAAAAGATGTGAAATATGGATGATCCAAGCCTATTGTTTTTTTTGTCTAGACGTACAAGTCCTATAGAATAATTGATTTATTATATGTATCACGTGCATCTCACGGGGTATGCACTAATAAATGACCTTAAAATTGTGCACCCCCTATTAGAGGTCACGTACTATATATATCCCGTATATTTTTTTTTATTCATTTATGTAATTATAAGAATGGATAAATGACCTTAAAATTGTGCACTCCGTGCATCGCACGAGTTATGTACTAGTAAGTTAATAATACACATGTGAAATATTAAAATATTTTAAAATACAAACAATTAATAATACATAAAACTTTTGTTCTAAAAATATTTAAAATTGCATATAAAGTTGGAGAATACTACTAAAAGTTGATAGGAAGAAGAGTTTTATCACTAAAGTTTTCAGAAGGATATTTTCCACCATCAATTAGAACACACAGCACATATATATAAAATATAAAACTTTGAATGACCATAATAAGTTGATAACACTTGGCATATAAAATACAAACCAACTATAAACTTAAAAGATGTAACATATATAATATGAATAGGAATATACAACAACAACATACCCCAGTATATTTTCAATTGGTTGAGATTTGAGGGGTCAGTTGTACGCAGACTTTACCCTTGAAATTATACAAAGAGGTTGTTTCCTTATCGACCCAAGGTGCATTGCGTCGTTTGATATATTTTTTTTTGTAGAAACTTCACTAATAAAAGAAACACTAGAATTTAATAAGAATATATATTGAATAATTAAAATATTATTACCACGTCAAAATAAAAATACTTATCGACCTAAAATGCAAATGAGCTAGAATTCGTCGTTTAGTGAGCAACACTATATATGATAGTTTGTGTTGATCAATTGTCTGCCATTCTCTTCCAATTGGTTCTAGTTAAAGATGACTGATTATATCATCATGAGTCATACCCTTTCACTCCATAAACCAATAATCTTCGATGCAAGTTTGCTCAACCTTGAACCCAATATACCATCTCAATTTATATGGCCAGATCATGAAAAGCCATGTCCTGAACCAATGGAACTCGATGTTCCTTTGATTGATTTAGCTGGTTTTTTGGCGGGAGATATTGCTGCCTCGACTCGAGCGGCTGAGTTAGTGGGAGAAGCTTGCAGAAAGCATGGGTTTTTTATGGTAGTCAATCACGGTATAGATTCCAATCTCATATTAGACGCTCATTGGTGTATGGATGATTTCTTTAAACGACCACTCGTCCAGAAACAGAGAGCTCAGCGGAAACTCGGTGAGCATTGTGGTTATGCCAGTAGCTTCACAGGTCGTTTTATGTCTAAGTTGCCTTGGAAGGAAACTCTTTCCTTCGAGTATTTTGCACAAGACGGTTACTCTCGCAACGTTGAAGAATACTTTGAACGAACGCTTGGGCAAAATTTTGGAAAATCAGGGTATGTACTAATTTGAGCTACAATATTCTTAATATAGAATGTCATCCAACTTGTATACATGTGTACATTTGGCAGGAAAGTTTATCAAGAGTATTGTGGTTCCATGAGTAAACTCTCCCTAGGAATCATGGAGCTCTTGGCAATTAGCCTTGGAGTGGAGCGCGATCATTTCAAGGACTTTTTCGAAGGACACGAGTCGATTATGAGACTCAACTACTACCCACCGTGCCACAAGCCGGACCAGACGTTAGGCACCGGACCACACTGCGATCCCACATCGCTAACCATTCTTCACCAAGACAGTGTTGGTGGACTCCAAGTGTTTGTGGACGACGAGTGGAGATCAATCAATCCCATCCCTAATGCTTTTGTTGTCAATATTGGTGATACTTTCATGGTAAAAATAAACAAAAAGTTATTTACCAAGATTCTAATTGACTGAAGTTAATTTTAACTTAAATTTATTTTTCTTGTATAATCAGGCCCTCTCAAATGGGAAGTACAAAAGTTGTCTGCACAGGGCAGTGGTGAACAGCAAGAGTCCCAGGAAGTCCCTTGCCTTCTTTTTGTGTCCGAATAAGGATAAGTTGGTGAGGCCACCGGCTGAACTGGTGGACGAAAATAGCCCGAGAATATATCCCGACTTCGAGTGGCCGGCCCTGCTCGAGTTCACTCAGAAACACTACAGAGCTGATATGAACACACTGGAAAATTTCTCAAAATGGATTCTCAAGCAGCAAGGCAAAACTCATCATCAACTTCTCTGATATCTGTGTTTTGGGCCTTTGTAATAGCAATGTATTAATTAGTTTTTATATATTCCGAGCTGTGTTTTGGCCTTTGTTAAATCAAAATCTTTTTGGCAGTAGCTTTTGATGCCCTGCACTCTTGATTTAGCTTTAACAATCTAACATTGAGCATCAAAGTATCAAACATTTAGACAAGAAATTGGAGCACTTTACTTGCTCGGTATACTTAGTTATACTTGATTACTTAATTAGACTATGTTTGGTTACCAAATAAGCTAGTTTCCAGCTTATTTGGTTAGCTTATAAATTCTTTGTATTCAAATAAACTTTACTGGTCGGACGAGTTTTGTTAAAAAAAGCCAAACTTATCTCATAAACTTCTTTAGGTAGTTTTTCAAATAAGCTTATTGAAATTTTTATTTCAGCTAGCATATCAGCTAATTTCATCACTTTTATCAAATACGACTTTTCAATTATAAGTCATATGATATAAGCTATAGACTATCGTTTATAGCTTATTTGGTTAGCTTATAAGCTCAATTTATTCAAGTTTCGTTTGGTGAGACATCTTTTTTTAAAGAGCTCGAGTTCAGCTGATAAGCTTCTTTGAGTAGTTTTCAATAAGCTCGTTGAAAGTTTTATTTCAGCTAGCTTATCAGATTACCAAACACTTTTATCTAAGCTATCTTTTCATCTATAAATCATATGCTACAAGTTATAAGCTCAAAAATTATTTATAAGTTGTCAGCTATTAGTTAATTTATCAACTAAATAATAGACTTGCTTCAAGTACATGTACCGTCAATCTTTGTCGTGTCTTACCATCCCCTCACCACTTGCATCTCAAGACGGAATGTATTATCAATTTTGGGTCAAATTGGTGATTGAGTACAATCAAAGGGCTATACAAGTAATTTAAAAAACTTGACTACTTTATGATTTTGTTTTGTTTTTTCCGTTGTTTTCTGGTTCAAAGATTAATGCATGATAAACTAAATCCAACGAGATAGAAATGAAAAAAAAAAATTAAAAATGGCCCACTAAATGAATGATGATTAAGAATAATAAATAGTAGCTAGAATACAATATTTGAGGTCTGGCAGGGCTTTCGTTGCCATGGATTCTAGTGCAATTGTTTTATTGTTATTTATAAATTGACACCATAAGTATGATATATTTACTTATTTTACATATCTGGATTTTTGGGAGTAAGTGGCTATATAGTATGCCAAGGTATACTTTGGCCTTTGGGACATCGTTTGTTTGTCCATTTATGCTGCAACATTTTACCCATGATAGTATAAACTTCACGCGCTTGTCCCTTTGATCCAAGTAGCACACTATCTTAGCCCCTCGTGTTCCCTTTTAAGTCAGCTTCACCGTACTTCATAATCGTGCTCGGTATGTGCAAAGCTCGTCGGCGGAGAGAAAGATAGTAGAGAGATGCGGGAAAAGATCTATTATTATTCAATTAAACTCACAATACAAGAGATATGGAGAGTCACCTCTCTAAGATACAACATATCTTGATGTTTCATTCATTGTAGCTCGCTTGAAGCGATGAAACTTCGACGAATTTGAATGGAGTTAAAAGTAATAATCGAGACTTATGTACGTATATGTGAGGCTACGAGTGCAGTATGATTTATAAGAAAGAGTTTACCAGTCACTTTAAAGCATAAATAATAAGCATAAAACATTTATGTAGTAATCAAGTAGTTAATAGAGATGATTCGGGTGTTAATACACCTGGTGACACCTGATAGTTGCGTAGTAATCTCGCAAAACATTTAGAAATGGTAACTAGGCTAAAAGGTCTTACAGAGTTGGGTTTAAACCCAATTCAATTTGATTTTTATCATGGCAAAAAATAAGAAAATAAATTTGCAAAAAAAAAATAAATTATAAGGGCTGCACCCATGAATTCAAAAATTATTGTGCCGAGCATGACATCAGACATGAGAAGACTGTACCTGGAACCCCACAACATAATGGTGTGGCTGAAAGAATCAACAAAACCATTATGGAGAAAGTGAGGTGTATGTTAAGAATGACTAAACTACCTAAGCCATTCTGGGGTGAAGCTGTTCTAACGGCGTGCTACCTGATCAACTGATCTCCATCTGTTCCTTTGGGCTTTGATATCCCTGAGAGAGTATGGTCTGGACATCATGTTAAATACTCTCATCTAAAGGTGTTTGGATGCAAAGCTTTTGCTCACGTTAGCAAGAAACAGAGACGAAAACTTGATGATAAAGTCATTCCTTGTATATTTATGGGCTATGGAGATGAGGAATTTGGCTACAGGTTATGGGATCCAGAAAATCGAAAAATTATCAGAAGCAGAGATGTAGTGTTTCATGAGCAAGAAACTATGTCTGATTCTGCTTTACCAGAAATCAGAGAACCAAGTGGAAAGGTGGATCTTTCACCTATCAAACCTCCTGGAGATGCCACAGCGGGGGGAGAGTGTGATGGGGAACTCAGGGTTGATGATGAGCCAACAATAGAAGATGGTGATGGTGAAGGTGTCGAGCAAGAAGACCTCGAAGTTCCGCCTCAGCTCAGGAGATCAAATCGAGCGATCCAACCGTCTACGAGATACCCTAGTTCCACGTATATTACCATCACTGAAGAAGGGGAGCCAGAAAGCTTTGAAGAAGTACAAACTCATAAGGATAAATCCCAGTGGATGAAAGCCATGCAAGAAGAAATGGATTCACTTGATGAAAAATAAAACTTATGAGCTTGTGAAGCTTCCAGAAGGCAGAAAAGCCTTGAAGAATAAATGGGTGTTCAAGCTTAAGAAAGATGGTGACAAGCTGTTGAAGTACAAGGCTCGCTTAGTCGTGAAAGGATTTGGACAAAAGCGAGGAATAGATTTTGATGAGATATTCTCTCCAGTTGTGAAGATGAGCTCTATTTGAGTAGTACTCGGATTGGTGGCTAGCTTGAATCTGGAGCTTGAACAACTAGATGTGAAGACTGCATTTCTTCATGGAGTCATAGATGAAGAAATCTACATGGGGCAACCAGAAGGATTTGAGAAGACTGGAAAGGAGCACATGGTCTGCAGATTGAAGAAGAGCCTGTATGGACTGAAACAAGCTCCTAGACAGTAGTATAAGAAATTTGACTCGTTTATGGCGAGCCATGGATATACCAAGACTGATGCAGATCATTGTGTGTTCGTTAAGAAATTTCCAGGTGATAAAATCATTATTCTTCTGTTATATGTAGATGATATGTTAATAATGGGACAGGATATGAAGTTGATTGGTGATCTGAAGAAGGATTTAGCAAAGTCCTTTGAAATGAAGGATTTGGGCACTGCGAAACAAATTTTGGACATGCAGATCATGCGAGACCGAAAATTCAAGAGGTTATGGTTATCGCAAGAACGGTATGTGAATCGAATTCTGGAGAGATTCAACATGAAATCGGCTAAGCCGGTCAATACACCGTTGGCCAATCACTTCAAACTCAGCAAACAAAGTTGTCCTACGAGTCAAGAAGAAAAAAAAGCTATGGCAGGTGTTCCATACTCCTCAGCAGTCAGGAGTTTGATGTATGTCATGGTCTGTACTAGACCAGATATCGCTCACGCGGTTGAAATTGTTAGCAGGTATCTTTCCAATCCTGGAACGGATCATTGGGAAGCTGTGAAGTGGATCTTGAGGTACCTAAAAGGCAGTGCAAATAAGTCCTTGAGCTTCGGCAAAGGAAACCCAATTCTTGAAGGTTATACAGATGCATATATGGCATGTGACCTAGACGGTAGAAAATCTACTTCAGGGTTTGTGTTTACATTTGCAGGAGGAGCTGTATCTTGGCAATCTAAATAGTAAAAATCAGTTGCTTTGTCGACTACTGAAGCAGAGTATATTGCAATGACAGAAGCAGGCAAAGAAATGCTTTGGTTGAAGAGGTTTCTTCAACAATGAAGCAGGAAAGTTACAATATCCATTGTGATAGTCATAGCGCATTGGATTTAAGTAAAAATGCAATGTACCACTCTTGCACGAAGCACATTGATATCAGATATCATTGGCTACGTCAAGCAGTGGAAGAACAACAGTTCAAGTTAGAAAAGATTCACACTGACGAAAATCCTGATGACATGATGACGAAAGTTGTAACAGGGGGAAAGCTTTAGCTTTGTGCCGAGTTGATCGGCATTGAATGCATGTGAAGAATTGCAGAATGTATCCCTTTGGCTGGAGGGGGAGAATTGTCACATCCGGCCAAATTAAGCCAACCCATGTGCACAATCAAACAAACAAAAGTTGGCACCAAATTTAAACGAAAATATTAAATCTTGGTTAGTGTGCCAAATTATTAGTGGTTGGACAATTTTTTGGTTGTGCAGGTTACCAAAAACGTTGACGAAGTGGAGCATTTTCTCCCTATAAATAGGGGGTTTCAGCAGATGAAAGATGCACCGAGAAGAAGAAAGAAAAAGGGAGCAGAAACAACATCAGTTTCTGGAGTGAGTGTTATTTTTCAGTGAGATAAAAATAGAGTGTTTGAATAAATCCTGTGAGTGTGGGAAAAATACACCGGGTTGGGTATCAACTCTATTACTTCTTGTTTAAGAGTGGGGTCTCACTGGGTCACTATATTTTACATTTCTAGTGTAAGGGAGTGTGAAAAGATATTGTAATTATCTTGAAAATATAGTAGAATTATTCAGAGGTTGTCCCGTGGTTTTTTCTTCTATTTGGAGGTTTTTCCACGTTAAATCTTGGTGTCTTATTTCTTGCATATTTTATTAATTCGGGATATTCTTAGTATGCTCTGTGGTTGCAGTTTAATCTGATCTTCCACATCAGAAAAGAATTATTCTGGTATTATTTCAAGAGATTTTCTTTTGTCATTCTTGAGTTGCTGAGATTAGGATTATTGTTCACCATTTTACCTTGATATTTTAATTTACATCTTCCGCATTGCGCATCTGAGCCCAACAATGAGGTCAACCACCTCCTAAACCATCTAGCTAAGAGCGTCCAAATTCAATCTAGTGTTTAAGGACCAAGATCCAAGGCTAAGGCTCGTGCCCGAGCTAACTGATAGGCGGACGTTGCATGTTGCTAACGCTAGCACCTATAATTATTTCATAAGTTTAGTTATCGAGACTTCGACATCTGGTTATTATAATATAGACGGTTATATATGTTTATTTAAGAGTTCAATGTGATAGCTTTTTAACCTTTTGAATCTTATAATATAATGAACTTTATTTTCATTCTATGGCTATTGTTAATCATTTATTTCTCCTAATTAAAATTTATGTTTAGAGCATATCAAAGTAATCTTTCAAATTTCTCTATGCCCTAAAATCCCCTGCCGCCGCCATGCTCCCCTCTCCTCCTCCAACTGTGCCTCCCCTTCTCCGATCCCAATGGTATACCACAACCACTACAAAAAAAACTCTTATATTCCGACGAAAATTTTTCGTTGGAAACTTTTATATTTTTCGTTGAAATAACTATTCCAACGGATATTCCTACGTAATCCGTGGAAAAAACGATCGTTGTAATAGCTAAAATCCAACGGAAAATCCTATGGAAATAAATTCCTACAACTTCCAACAGAAAAAATCCGTTGGAATTCTTAAACCATCAACACTTATTCCAACATAAAATTAAGTGTGTTGGAATATTCATTGGAATTTCCAACAAAAATTTTTGTCGTTTGAAATGAAGTGTTTTCTTGTAGTGAGCCCCATGCCCGGCGCCCCCTCTTCGGCTCTTCCCTAAGGCAGGAGGCCCTGCCGTCTCCCCAGCACCGTGGCTCGCACCGTGGTCTCCAGTCGCGACTGTGAGCAAAAACGTGGGGATGATTGGATATAAATTTTTTTTGTTTTGTTTAGATTTTTTTGTTTTGTTTGGTTAGTTTTGAAAAAACTGGTATGGTTAATTGTTAGTGGATATATTAAAATAATATTTAAAATAAAATGATTAAAGTTGATTTGATGTAAAGTAGGAAAGAGAAGATTTGAAGTGATGGTTAGTTAAAATTATGTGAGTGGATGAATAGTGAATTAAGGTGATGTTGTGTGTAAGAATGATTGATTGATATTATTTAATTATATTGATAATATTGATGATAGTGGGGTTGAGTTAAAGTTGAGTTAAAAAAATGGTTGAGTTAAAAATGTTTAGATTTTTTTGAGAAATTTTTGTATCCAATCATGCTTTTAGTTAAAATAAAATTAATATAATTTCTAAAAACTTATTTTCCTAGTTTTTTCATATCATTCTAATAATAAGACGAATAAAATGGAAAAAAACATAATAAGTTAAACTTTTAGAAAATAAAGAAGTAATGATTGTGTAATAAGTATTAATTATAATATATTTATGTGAAGTTTAATTATTGGTACTATATATTATGAAATGTTTTGAAGATATCTCAATGATAAAGGTTGAAATGAATAAAATATTAAATGACTAAACAAATGTAATCTTATAGTTTTGTGATTCATATGATCAAAGTGAAACATTTAACCATTATTTTTCAATTCCATTTTCAAAATGGTTGGACATGATCTAAATTCCCTGGAGTCCTATTAAAAACATACAACACAACAATTTAATTATTTTTTATTTGTTTTCTTCTTCTTTTTTTTCGGTATTTTTTTTATTTATTTATTCTTTTATTCCGTTCTTTTTTTTATTTGTTTCCTTAATTTGTGGGTGTGAGCTAGTGCAAGTCCTCGCGTGAAACTACAACCTCATCAATCCTGTGAGTCTTTTGGCATTTAGTTCCAAAACTAGGACAGCATATTCCAGTGCTATTATCGTCCGCAGCACATCTAGCAAGGCGTGCCAAAACAATTTAAAATGAACATGTTACATAATAATATGAACATGTGTAAATATGTTTATACATGTCATTTTATTATGTAACATGTTCATTTTAAAAATGTCTTAACACATCTTGCTAGGTGTACTAAGACGCACCTAAGTATTTACCAGCATATTCAATTCCGAGTGGGATTTTTGTTTTCTCAATTAGGCTTTGGATTCTTGTGAAAATATATACAAATGTTAAAAATTCACGGTATTTTGTGCCCTGGCAGAGAAATTAAAATTAGAATATTAAATTCACAGTATTTTGTGCACTGGCAGAGAGCAATTAAAATTAAAATACAAAATGGCACACATTTCTAACTGTTTTACGGATTTATTTATTTTTTTTAATTAATTGATCGATTATTACGATATGAACCATATTGATGATTGAATGATATATTATCTGCAAGTTTAAGTTACTATTATGCCACTGTACGTGCTCGGTGTTAAAAATGATGTGGAGGAAAATTTTATTTAATTTAAAATATTTTTTAAATATAATATTAGTGGATAAATTGTGTTTATTACTCGTATCACTATTATCATTATAAATAAACATAAATATTAATTTTCAAACAACATGGATTCGTGACTCTAGATACAACAACATAGTGTGAGTACGAATTGGTTGCCAACTGTATGGTTCGCCTTTAAGGGGGAGAGTGTAACGTAACGGATCTTAGTGAGGACAAATGCGAGCGGATGCCATTCGTAGAACGATCCGCCCAGATAGACCGAGAAAGCTAAATTCCGAACGGATTGTTCAGTTTGTGCGAATCAAATCAGCAGATTATCTATATAGGCGATGGGACATTAAAGTCGCCCAGTAAGAAAAATTGATTTTGTACCGATTTACGGTTTTATTTTTTGTAAGTGGAAGATTTAGAAAATTTTCAAAACCATTTTAAGGTGAATGAGAATTTAATTCTAAGTTGTATTTGTGAGAAATGTAAGGTTGAAGCAATGAGTTTAAAAAACTCAAATTATTAGATTTGTAAAATATTCCATTTTGACAAATGTTTGGACAAACTAAACGAGCCATAATCATGCATTATGTATGCTATAATTGTAGAAGGACTCGTTTGAGACAAGTAGGAAAAAACGGAACTCGATTCCGAGTCCGTATGAGCTCGTACGAGCCCGCGGCGCACGGCCACGCAGCTGGCTGATAAACCGAAAGGTCACAACCTTTGATGGCTATAAGGTGTATTTTGGCCTTTAGACGCGTCCATTCTCATTCGGGTACGTCCCAAATGGTGTCTTTTGACATTTAAACATCTTGAGGTGTTTACCTACATCTATAAATACTCATATATATAATGAAATCATTCTAAACTGGAAAATTATACATATCTTGCATTACTTTTCAAAGATCATATAGCATATTGTGTTCTTTGATTTTTCATTGAGTCTTGAGAGTTCCAAACGATAGTAGTGTTCGCCGAAGGCTTGTATATTTGAAGTACCGCCATATACAAGTCGAAAGTCTTTGTATCTTGGAGGTGTTTGCCTTTAACGTGGGTATTTTACGGGGCAATTTCGTCTTAAGGAGATCGTAATTATTACGTGCCTCGACTTTGATTTTTGTTTTGTTTTCTTCATTCTCCTTAAGCCATCTTTTTTATATTCACGAACTGCACACAAATTATAATCTTAAGACGAAATTTTTGCGAGTTCATAAGATGACAACCGAAGAAAACCAAACGTCTTCTTCAAGTGCTCAATCGACCGCTAGACCCACTACTAATCTATTGAGGGTAGTCGCTCTAGTCCAAGGTGAGAGACCGTCGAAGTTTAATGGCTCTGTTTTCTAGAGGTGACGGCAAAGGATGTTTTACTATTCTCACAACTCTCTCCCTCTCTAGTTTACTTTCGGAGGACTCTTTGATAGTTCTCG
>CACSLK010003813.1:1964088-1980201 GCA_902706635.1 Striga hermonthica
AGCGTCTCCGGACCGGATGGTTTTTCGTCCCTCTTCTTCCAGTCTTGCTGGGCGATTGTGGGTACTGACGTAGAGGAAGCTGTGAGGGATTTTTTCTCTGGCCACCAGATGCCAGAGTCCTTCACGGCAACCTCCATCATTTTGATCCCGGAGAGATCGGGACCTAGTACTTGGTCTGACTATAGACCTATCAGTTTATGCAACGTGACTAACAAGATCATTTCTAGAATCCTCAACAGTCGCCTCGCCCCTCTCCTCCCCCACCTTGTCTCTCTGAACCAGAGTGGATTCATCAAGGATCGAGTCATTAATGATAATATCCTACTGGCTCAAGAGATGATACACGACATCTCTCATGCGAATCGAACACGAACCCCGAACCTCGTGCTGAAGCTAGACATGGCCAAAGCATATGATAGGGTCGAGTAGTCGTTTCTCAGAGAGGTACTGTCTCGGATGGGATTCCCTAACCGTTGGATTAGCTTTGTGGAGGCGTGTGCGGAACAATGCACATTCTCCGTTTTGATTAATGGTAGCCCCACGACCTTTTTCCCTTCTACTCGCGGCCTTCGTCAAGGGGACCCCTTATCCCCCTTCCTTTTTGTTCTAGTGGCTGACTATCTCTCTCGCTGCCTTGACGGCTTCATTCGCGATTTGCCGAGGATGACCTACAGCACGCGTGGCTGTGGGCCTTCCATTTTCCACCTTACTTACGCGGATGACATTATCATTTTCACTCGTGCGAATGATAATGGGCTAGTTGCTCTCATGAGTCTTTTGGACCACTACATTGAGACATCTGGCCAGCTAGTCAGTGTTAGTAAGAGTACCTTTATCATGGACCACCACGTTGTAGACCATTGGGCTCCCCAGATTCACGAGCGTACTGGATTTACTCGTGGGGAGTTACCCATCCCTTACCTTGGGGCCTCCTTGTACAAAGACCATCTTTCCCATGAGCTTTTTATTGACGTCCGTCAGAGGATGATTGACCGGATTTCTGGCTGGTCACATAGACACCTATCCTTCGGAGGCCGACTTGCTCTGATCAAGAGCACTCTCTGTGCCTTTCCTCTTCACCTTCTCGCGGTGCTTGACCCCCACCAGTCTACGATTCATGAGTTAGATCATATCTTAGCCTGCTATTTTTGGAGCTATGGCGAGGGCCCGAGAGGTCGGCGGCAGACCCACTGGGTGAAGTGGGACTCCAACTGTCGTCCCACTCTGAGGGTGAGCTCGGGGTTCGGCGTTTCTCTGATATGGTTACTGCGTTTTTCTACAGGATGTGGTGGCGCCTTAGGGAGGGCAAGTCCCTTTGGGCCCAATACCTCCTGAGGAAATATTGCCCCGGTGATACTGCTCATCCCTGTAGGGTGACAGTCACCGCTCGGGATAGTCGACAGTGGAGACGTCTCACCATTGTTGGCAGGCGTGCTCAGAAGCAAATTTTTTGGACCTTGGGTTCTGGGGAGGTTAGTTTCTGGGATGAGTGGTGGTTCGGCGAGGCCCCTCTCTCGAGTACTAGGCCAGTCACTCACCTGCCTTTGATGCAGGTGAAGGACCTTTGGACGGGAGGGTTTTGGGATAAAGATAAGATGGAGGATATTCTTGGTTAGGGTGGGGGTTTTAGTAGACTAGAGATTGACCAGATCCGACAGATTCCCAGTTTGGAGGGAGGTTTGGATTGCATGAGGTGGAGACTAACATCTTCGGGTGCATTCTCTACGTCATCAGCCTGGGGAGAAGTGAGGCTAGGGAACCGGCCAAACCGCCTCTTCGGGGCCATATGGACCGACCTTCTCACCTCCGTTTTTTTGTGGCGCCTCCTATTACGGCGCATTCCCATTGACACTGTGATGCAGGCGAGAGGGTTCTCCTTCCCCTCTCGCTGCCATTGTTGTGCTGAGACCGGTACCTTTGAGATCGAGACTTTCACCCATCTTTTCCTTAAGAGTGAAACTGTGAGGAGAGTGTGGGAGCACTGTGCCAGATATACTCATATACCCTACCCACTACAGACAATTTTTTTGAGCTTATGAGTTTTTTCGCTCACCGCACACACAGTAGACACGTGGGCTTCCTCATTCCTTGTCTGATCCTATGGGCCACCTGGACAGAAAGGAATAATGCGAAGCATAGGGATATTATATTTTCTTGTGCTCACATAATTTTGCAGGTTGACAGACACCTCTCTCTCCTCACCGCACTAGGTAGACTCACGATGAGGGACTGGACAGGGTGTACACCGCCCCATCGTTTGAGGCCACCACCTCCTTTACATGTCCACCATCCACGACCCACGACCGTTGTTTGGTTGAAACCCAAGGCCCCTTGGGTTAAGCTAAACACTGATGGTGCTTTCGACAGACATACCGGAGCTGCTGGATGAGGGGGCCTGATTAGGGATCATGGTGGGGCACTCATCTCTGCCTTCTATGGGCCACTCCGGGCCTCCTCGAGTTATGATGCAGAGATTCAGGCGCTCCAGATTGGTCTCGAGATTGCCGCCTCGATCTCCTCTCATGTCTGGATAGAGATGGATGCTGCGGCTGTCATCACACTTTTGACGTCTGGCCACCAGGGCTCATGGCAGATCCAACATCCTCTTATGCGTATCAGAGACACCCTCCGCTCGATCCATTACCAGGTCTCACACATATTCCGGGAGGGGAACCGGCCTGCCGATTTCCTTGCTAGCACGGGGGCATCTATACCCCAGAGACGCACCCGTCTTCCTGAGGACATTCTCCTCCAACTTCAGACGCTCATTCAGATGGACCAGTTAGAGTACCCATCCTTCAGATTCGGTCGACCGCCACCTCCTGTCCCTAACTAGATTTGACATTTTGGACTCCATGCCAGGTCACTCTGACTAGGACGACCTTTTATAAGGATTTGATTTTAGATCCACAGCGGATATTTTGTGATCCTTGTATTTTTATTTTTTTATCTTTTATTTTTTATTTTCTCTGCTTTTGATGTTGCTCTATGTATTTTCGACTTAGATGTAGACCATTGACTTTTTTAGCCCTAGCTGGGCCATTATATTCACAGGTCGGGAGTGTAGCCTCAACCCCCATCCCAATCTGGGATGTTTATATAAAAAATAATATTATCTAAAATACATTTTTTGGTATTGTTTTATCTACAATCCAACCAAACATAATAATTTTAATTGTGTTCCAAAACATATCAAGAGTGAGATTTATAGAGAATGAAAAAATTATGAATTTTGATATTTTTATTTTATTTTTTAATATAAAATAATATCAATAATTTGAGTTAAACTTATCTCATCATATAAAATTTATACTAGACCAATAGAAATGGGACAAGTGTCCCATTTCTCTCTCCCTTTAACCAAAAGAATGAAGAAAAAAGGAAGCAGCGGCGAGTGGCGACCCAATGTCACATTGTGACCTAGGTCGCCCAAATTTCTTCTATTTTCGTTTTATTTATTTATTTATTTATTTATTTTATTTTTGTCTTTTTCTTGGTGACCCAACCTTGGGTCACCAATAAGGATAGTCTAAGGTGTGTTTTGGCCTTTAGACGCGTCCATTCTCATTTGGGTACATCCCAAATGGTGTCTTTTGGCATTTAAACATCTTGGGGTGTTTACCTACATCTATAAATACTCATATACATGAAATCATTCTAAACTGGAAAATTATACAGCTCTTGCATTACTTTTCAAAGATCATATAGCATATTGTGTTCTTTAAATTTTCATTGAGTCTTGAGAGTTCCAAATGATAGTAGTGTTCGCCGAAAGCTTGTATATTTGAAGTACCGCCATATACAAGTCGAAAGTCTTTGTATCTTGGAGGTGTTTGCCTTTAACCGTGGGTATTTTACGGGGCAATTTCGTCTTAAGGAGATCGTAATTATTACGTGCCTCGACTTTGATTTTTGTTTTGTTTTCTTCATTCTCCTTAAGCCATCTTTTTTATATTCACGAACTGCACACAAACTATAATCTTAAGACGAAATTTTTGCGAGTTCATAAGATGACAACCGAAGAAAACCAAACGTCTTCTTCAAGTGCTCAATCGACCGCTAGACCCACTACTAATCTATTGAGGGTAGTCGCTCTAGTCCAAGGTGAGAGACCGTCAAAGTTTAATGGCTCTGTTTTCAAGAGGTGACGGCAAAAGATGTTTTACTATCCTCACAACTCTCTCCCTCTCTAGTTTACTTTCAGAGGACTCTTTGATCGTTCTCGAAAGTGAGACTAACGTCCAAAAACGTATGGTCTTTAATGCTTGGCATCGTAGTGGTTTCTTGTGTAGAAATCTAATACTTAACGGATTAGACAATATACTATATAATGTGTATAGTCCAATTAAGACAGTCAAGGAATTATGAAATTCCTTGGAGGTGAAGTGCAAGCGGAAGACGTCGGGATTAAGAAATTTCTCGTTGGGAAATTTTTAAAGTACTTCATGGTTGATACAAGTCGGTAGTTAGCCAAGTACAAGAGATTGAAATAATCCTTTATGATATGTTGGCCATTTGATAGAATGATAGGTGAACAGACTACAAAGTACAAACAAATTCGAAAATATGTGTTTCTAATTTGTTTCAATAAGATAAATATTAGGAGTATTATTTCACATCCTTGGACAAAATTTCACCCTGCAAAAAAAGTTGAGTCAAAATTCAATTGTAATTACGCTATGATACAAAACGAAGAAGCAGACAAGGGGGGTAGGGTAGGTGGAATCCCTGACATAATCCTAAGTAGTGTCGCGTAATGGTACTACAAGTTAGAATACACTAATGTAAGAAGCAAACAAATACCACATAATAATAAGTTTACAAAAACCCAGAAAAGCAGAATCATCAGATGCAGAGGCGTTGGCCCATGGCAAAGGAACAAAGGTTCCCACGTGAAGCCGGGCCTTTTGGAACCCATCAAACGATCAGTGCTACTACCGTGCGTCCTGGCACACCTAGTAAGGTGTGCCAAGACAATTTAAAATGAACATGTTACATTATAAAATGAACATGTGTAAACATTTACAGTACATGTTCATTTTATAATGTAATATGTTCATTTTAAAATGTCTTGACACACCTTGCTAGGTGTGTCAAGTCGCACCTAAGTATTTGCGTCAAACGATAGGCACTATCACCCTAATAATTCATACTTCATTTTTCCATTCTCATGGCGGCACTCTGGCTAATTTGCCTAATGTTGATTGGTGTACAAGTACAATTCAATTGCTCTCCTGTCTAATATATAATAACTTGATATTTTGTATTCTTGACGTGAAAAAAAGTCTTGGTTTTGTGTTTTGGTTTTTAGTGTGTGTGTTGCTTGAGAGCAATCAATTCATTGAATTCTTAAAGTGAGTTTCTTTTTAAATTTAATTTGATTTATTGAACCAAATGAGTTAAAATTATTATTGGAATTTTGATTGGGGATGAAATTAATAATGGACTACTTTTGAGTTTGTGAATGGACATAAGATAAAATGTCACGATTAAAGTTGATGTGATATAAAATTAGTATAAATTTATGATTGTAAGTGATCAGTAGTTAAAAATGTACGACTGGATGAATACTGAATTTGTTGGAAATTGTGTGGTGATGTAATTTTTGTTATTTTATTATATTGATATAGTAAAGAGAATTAAGTTGAATTAGATGAATAGGGGAGCTTGAATTAAAAATTTGTATTCAATTGTAGTTCCGTATAAAAAAAAAAATAGGTACCTAGAAAAATAAAACCAAAATAAAGTTATAATCAGTCGTATATAGTTATGGATTGTTTGGTTTTGTATGAATATACTCCTTTTTATGTGTAAGATTTAATCTTTGTTTCGATGAAGTTAAAAAACTAGATTAACATATCTAGAGGTGACTTTATAGCAAAATCGTAAACGTAAGACAAATTTCATGGCGCCAAAAATAAACGACTTTTCCATAGCCTTCCATAAATTGATGTAATTGTTTTTTATTTTATTTTTTTCGGTACAACGAAGGAGGCCAAAGGCCTAAAAATGACTAGGCTAACACTCTACGAGGGTACGACACCCCGCTAATGTCATGATCAAGCCAAGGTCCTAGTCCCGGCGGGGGAGATGCAAATCGTTGGAATCCCAAAGGACCTGAAGCCGCGAGTCCCGCCAAATGATCCGCCGAATAATTCGCCTCTCGATGGACATGATGAACCTGCATGAGCCAATTCCTTTGAATCAGTTCCCTTATAGCACGGACAATGAAGTCGTGGGCCCCGAAGCTGCTCCCGGGACCATTGATCATTTTGGCCACAGCTTGGCTATCAGTCTCCGCTATAACCTGACGGAATCCTCGGTCCCAAGCCAATTGCATTCCCTGAAAGATACCCCAAAGCTCGGCACCTGTAATGGTGTTGAAGCCAATATTCATAGTGAATCCATCTATCCACTTTCCACGCTCATCACGAATCAAACCGCGAGCCCCACTCAGGCCTGTCGTGCTATCAAAGGATCCATCCGTATTAACCTTAATCCATCCCGGATTCGGGGGTTTCTAATGTATCATCCGCACTACATAGTTGTCCGCGCCCACACGCCTATAGGCATCCGAAGCTCGTATATACGAATCCATGTTACGCAACACCTCCATCCGCATACGTCTCGATACAATGTAAATAATTTTGGATGACTTTATAATGCATGACATCTGATGACTCGGTTGTAAAATTATCCATATAATAATGTACTGACATGTGTCTCTACTTTATTTGCTTTAGAATATGTGTCAATACCTATTTATGAATAATAATACATGACTTCTCAAATTGTGTCATGCGATAATTATATAGGAAAACTACGTGATATGAGTCCATCATAGAGTGATGAAAAATTATCATATAGTTGCATATCGGCGCATATTGAAATATACTAACGATGATAAGGAGGATAATTTCGGCAATATGCATGAGTAAAATTGATAATTTTACTCATTGTTAGTAAAATTGAAATATACTAACGATGGTAAGGAGGATAATTTTGGCATTATGTATGAGTAAAATTAATAGCATCAATTTATTGTTAATTTAGCAGTAGCTATTGCCGAATAACATATGTCTTTACATATTGTAAAATAACTTTGATTCAAAATAATTTACCTAGTGGGATATTATACCACCCGTTAGATCGTGTACTATCTAAAATAATCTAACTGACGGTGGATCAACCGCAAGAAGACTTGATGTCGTGGGAGTATCGGTCGGTGACCTAAGGCAATGCAACAGTCGAGTTAGGCCTGTTAGATAGTCTGATGGAAAGTCGATTTGTAAGTCAGCAGGTTGATGTATAACCTAAAGGCAGACTTATTAGTCATTGAGGGCCTGAACGACCTAGTTCAAGAAGAACATCAAAATTGAAACAAGAAGGGCACGTGGATAGGATCACGTGGCTAACAGAATTTGACAATTCGGGAACCCGAGCAGTACAATCAAGTTACTCACTCGAACAGCTAAATTGGACAGAGCTTGGGAAACAAGGACATTCCATAGAAAAGGGTATAAGCACGACTCAACACACTCTTAGCATATACTTACATATATTATAGGCGGAGCCAGAATTTGTAACTGATCTGGGCTAATATTATAGCACATATTAAATAAAAAGTATTATTTTTTAAGTGCCTTTGAAATAAATTTTTTCGTTTAACTAAAATATATATTTTATTGTAAATTTAGGAATTGACTTAAACACGAAAACATAAATTAAAAAAAAAAATTGAAAAAGAACACTTGTTAGGAACAAATTTAACTTGTTGAACAATTTCTTAAGTTTCAATGAATTATTTAATTCTGTCAAGATAAAATCCCTCAAAATTGATATCTATTAGATGATTATTTAAATTTAAAATATTTCGTAAATTTTATTTGATGGGATTATGCCATATATTTTAATTTGTTAGAGTAACATTATAAACATTGTTCAATTTTAATTTTAATTTAGTTCAATTCAAATCCGCCTTAATTATCAATATATTATACTTGAGCCATGCATATCGATATTTAAATAGAACAATTGATCAGCCCAATTTATTTTATAACATATGTTATAGTCTGATGGTGAAGTATCAACTGTTCACTATGATTGAGATTTTTTTAACTAGTCAAACGTTAAAATTTAATAACATAAAAGCATTAAGTATAAATATGCTGATGTTAACAGTCTAGAATAATGTTGTAATTGTTGTTGGTTAATTACGTACCTAGACTAAGTATTGAACAATCCCTAAAGACAAAAAGATGATCTAACATCACTAGTGGAAGACCATTCAGCGTCAACCATGAGGATGAGTGACGAGGGCCGCCCAAGATGTCCACACGGTGGTGTGCAAAATTGTCTATGGGTCGGAATTAAATGGGCGGTGTCACAAACCATTTCTGAACTTGTAAGCTTTGGTGACCAACAAAATATATCCGAAGATGTCAAAAATCTCTGACATTCAAGTTAGATATTGCTCGTAACTATACTGTTATCATATCTTGTAATATCTTTGTGAATATTTGATAGAGTATAATTAGCCTTGTAATTAGGTAATTTCCATTTTATCTTGTATCTTGTAGGGATTTATATCCCCCTCTTTTTGATCAATACGAACAGAAGAGAAGAGTTCTCCCAAAATTCTCTTTGTCATGGTATCACAGCCTGGTTAAGATTTTTTTTTTTCTTTCGATCTCGATCAACTGAGACTCGTGCCTTTCATTCTCGTCTTTTCTTGATCAACATTGAAAGCAAATTAAAAAAAAAAAAGCGAGAAAATCAAAATCATATTTCCTTTCAGCCCGTCTCTTTCCAGTCTCTTCCTCCAGTATACAAAGCCCCCCAAAAAAAAAAAATATCAAAATCAAATTCCATTCTTTTCGTAACTGAGGCTTACCCCTAAATAATTTTTTGTTTGTCTCGTTCAACCATTTAAGGTCGCGCCAGGTTTACCCAAAAAAAAAAATGGCAGATTCTGGTTCGTCGAGTACAACACAAGAAGGACAGACTGTCACCCGACGATCCATCTCTCCGTTTGATATTTCTTCCTCCGACAATCCCGATTTGTTAATCACTCATGTCCAATTAAAAGGCGACACCAATTATGAAGAATGGGCTCGGAGTTTGCGTACGGCCCTTGGTGCTCGTAAGAAATTCGGATTTCTTGATGGGTCTATTTCTCGTCCTCGGCCTGGGACGGATCTGTATGAAGATTGGCTCGCCAACAATCACCTTTTGTTGTGTTGGGTTATGAATACTATCGATCCAATGGTTCGATCTACAATCTCTCAACCTGATTACGTTCATGATTTATGGCTTGCGCTTCGTGAACGTTACACCATGGTCAACGGGCCCCGAATTCAGCAACTCAAACTTGATTTATCCGGGTGCAGGCAGGCAGGAAGCAGCATCGAGAATTACTATGGTCGGATGACAAAAATTTGGGACGAACTTGCGGGCTATGAGCGCTCTCCTATGTGCCGTTGCGGCAAGTGCACGTGCGGACTTCAGACTGAATGGGATCAACAACGAGAAGAGGCGAAGGTTCATCAATTCCTGATGGGCCTCGATGGCAATCTCTATGGCCTGACACGCTCGCACGTCCTTGCTCTTGATCCTATGCCAAACCTCAATCGTGTTTACGCTATGAAGATTCGGGAGGAACGTATGCGTACAACCCTTCACAACCAATCCTCGATTGACACCTCCAGCTTTGCGGTAAAAGCTAATGTCTCTGGCGTCTTAGGTGCTGCTCCTGGGCCTCCATTTGCAGCAGCCGTCATGGCGGATCATGGTGTTGCAGCCGGCGGCCGCTCGGCGAAAAATCTTACTTGTTCTAGCTGCGGCAAGACGGGACATGTTGCTGTCAAGTGTTTTGAGGTCATTGGCTATCCAGAATGGTGGGGAACGGAGAGCGGGCGTGGTGGTGGTCCCGGCAAAGGTGGTGGCCGCACGAGTAATGGCAAGCGAGGCGGGAGGACCGGACAAGCACGAGCTAATGCGACACTTAGCGGCGGTCCCACCATTTTCCACGATCCCAACAGCTCGTCTGGAGGTCTCATCCCGACCGAGGGATTGACTTTAAGCGAGTCGGACCGAGCGGCTATTTCCGGTTTGACCAGTGCTCAATGGGAGTCTATTGTCAACCTTGTTACTTCGGCTCGTAATAAGTCTCCTCTCTCTGGTAAGCGTAGCTCATTTGATTGAATGTATGATTGCGGTGCATCACACCATATGACAGGTTTTCAAGAATTTTTTTCTGATATTGCGACCATCACACCACGGACCGTCCAATTGCCTAATGGCACACTCACTACTACTAGTCAAGCTGAAACGGTTAAACTTGGGGCTCATATTGCTCTTTATGATGTTCTTTATGTTCCCAGTCTTCGTTGTAGCTTGATTTCCTCATATCAGATGTTAGAACAAGCTGGATGTGTGACTACCCTCACTAATAAATTTTGTGTTATTCAGGATCGCACTACGAGGACGGTGATTTGAGCGGGTGAACAAGTGGGGGGACTGTATTTCTTTCGAGGGGCAGTCAGTGCAACGGCTTCTCGAGTGACGACGGTCTCCACTGATCTATGGCATCAACGGATGGGTCATCCTTCTTCATCTGTTCTTACGCAGTTTCGTTTTATTAAGTCTAGTGTTACGACGTCGAATAAATCATGTGATGTGTGCTATCGGGCTAAACATTCACGTGCTAGCTTTCCTATTAGTCGTAATGCTGCCAGTGACATTTTCTTCTTAATTCATTGTGATTTATGGGGACCCTATCGTGTTCCCGCGTTCTGTGGAGCACGATATTTTTTAACTATTGTGGATGATTATTCTCGTGCTACTTGGATTTATTTGTTGGACGATAAATGTGTTGTTTCCTCTACTTTGATATCTTTCTTTGCTATGGTCAAGAGACAGTTTAACACTGTCGTTAAAGTTGTTCGCAGTGATAATGGGACTGAGTTTGCCGTCATGCGTAACTATTTCCAACGTGAAGGTATTGTTCACGAGACTTCTTGCACTGGAACACCTCAACAAAATGGACGAGTTGAACGTAAACACTAACACATTCTCAATGTTGCTCGTGCATTACGTTTTTAGGCTCATTTGCCGCTTGAGTTTTGGGGACATTGTGTGCTAGCTGCTGGATATTTAATTAATCGCACACCTCATTCTGTTTTGTCTGGAAAAACACCTTATGAAATGTTATATGGCAAAAGTCCTGATTTCGCCCATTTGCGAGTCTCTGGTTGTTTGTGTTATGTACATAATCAGGCTTCACGAGGAGATAAATTTGCCAGTCAGAGTCGTAAATGCGTGTTTGTTGGTTATCCTGCTGGTAAGAAGGGATGGTGTGTATATGACTTAGATAATGGTTCATTTTCGGTCTCCCGTGATGTAGAATTTTGTGAAACTGAATTTCCCTTCTCGGAATCTACCACCCCAGTAGCTCCTATCATGTCTACAGACACTTGGCCTGCAGTGTCCGATGATGATGATGATGACGCTATGCCTTCTTCTTCTGATTCCGGGACCCTTAGTGGTGTCAATGATAGAGGGGTGCTACCTCCTCCTCCGAGGTCCTTGGTCGTGGTTGTCGAGTTAAGCGTCGCTCCTCTCGGCTGACTGATTTTGTGTCTCATACCATCTTGACCTCGTCCCCCCCACTGTTTCTCCTGCTTCATCACCATCCTCAGGTACGCCTTACCCTATAGCACAATAAATATCTTGTGACTCTTTCTCACCTGGCCATAAGGTTTTTTTTGGCAGCTGTGACTTCCGCTGTTGAACCTCGGACGTACACCGAGGCAGTTCGAGATAGCCGATGGCGCTCCGCCATGCAGCTTGAGATTCAGGCTTTGGAGAAGAGTCATACCTGGGATGTTGTTTCTCTTCCTGACGGCAAGCATGCGATTGGTTGTAAGTGGATTTATAAAATTAAATATCATTCTGATGGATCTGTTGAGCGCTATAAGGCGCGCTTGGTTGTTTTGGAAAATAAGCAGGTGGAGGGGATTGACTATCAGGAGACTTTTGCCCCAGTCGCTAAGATGGTTACGGTCCGTACGTTCCTTGTCGTTGCTGCGACACAGAGTTGGGAGGTACATCAGATGGATGTTTACAACGCCTTTTTGCACGGTGACTTGACTGAGGAAGTTTATATGAAACTCCCTCCTGGTTTCTACTCTCCTCGGACTGGTGAGGTATGCAGGCTACGTCGCTCATTATATGGCTTGAAGCAAGCTTCCTGTTGTTGGTTTGCAAAGCTTGCTACTGCTCTCAAGCAATACGGTTTTCAACAGTCTTTATCTGATTACTCCCTATTTACATTTCATCGTAACTCTGTTCGTTTACATGTTCTGGTTTATGTTGATGATCTCATTGTGTCTGGGAGTGATCCTTCTGCTATTGTTGCCTTCAAGGAATACTTGGGTCGCTGTTTTCATATGAAAGATTTGGGTACGTTGAAGTATTTTCTGGGTATTGAGGTCGCTCGAAATTCCTCTGGCATATTTCTGTGCCAACGGAAATATACCCTTGACATTATTGTCGAGACAGGCTTACTTGGCAGCAGGCCGGCCGACTTTCCTATGGAGCAGAATCATCAGCTTCCCTTAGTCGATGGACCATTGCTATCTGATCCAGAAAAGTATCGGCGACTGGTAGGGCGCTTGATTTATTTGGTTGTCACTCGTCCTGACTTATCTTATGCTGTGCACATGCTCTCCCAATTTATGCATCAGTCTCGTCAAGCCCACTGGGATGCTGCGGTTCGTGTGGTTCATTATTTGAAGGGTACTCCGGGCCTGGGTATCCTTCTTCGCTCAGATTCTGATCTACAGGTTTATGGTTGGTGTGACTCTGATTGGGCAACGTGCCCGACCACCCGTCGTTCACTCACGGGTTGGTTCGTACAACTTGGCCACTCTCCGATATCTTGGCGTACTAAGAAGCAGCATACTGTTGCACGCTCTTCCGTCGAGGCTGAGTATCGCGCTATGGCGACACTTACTTGCGAGTTGAAGTGGTTACGAGGCTTGTTACGTAGTCTTGGTGTGGAGTACTCTCAGCCAATGAGGATTCACTGCGACAGTCAGGCGGCTCTCCACGTTGCCGCTAATCCTGTGTTTCATGAGCGCACCAAGCACCTTGAAGTCGATTGTCACTTTCTTCGAGATGCTCTCATCCACGGCCTGATTTCTACTACACATGTTCCTACTCATTCACAGCTTGCAGATATTTTCACTAAGGCCTTGGGCAAACGCGAGTTTGATTTCTTCCTTAGCAAGTTGGGTATTCGGAACCCGCATGCTCCAACTTGAGGGGGGGTGTTATCATATCTTGTAATATCTTTGTGAATATTTTATAGAGTATAATTAGCCTTGTAATTAGGTAATTTACATTTTATCTTGTATCTTGTAGGGATTTATATCCCCCTCTTTTTGATCAATACGAACAGAAGAGAAGAGTTCTCCCAAAATTCTCTTTGTCATATACATTGTGATTTGAAATATATTGCGCGTTATTGAGAACCTCTTTTTATAAGATGTTGTCTTTTTGCCCATGCAATTCATTAATATGAAATTGATTGTTTCATATCTCGTTTTCGAGTATGACACGTTTCCAAAATCTTCTATTTCTAAACGAGATGTACTAACTTAACAGAATTCAGTATCCTTTTCTAACATGACTTCTTAGGCCATTTGGTTGTTGGAGCGACCTCTTAACATTTCTACCATATTCTTTACTAGGTTGGTCTCATGGACCAACCTCTAGGTCATTACTCGTTCCTTTACCTCGTAGCTAGGACGTCTGACTCATATCTCGATCTATAACAACGAGCTCCTGGACAAGGAAAGAATTAGACATCTCAACTTCAAGTGTCTTTAGTTCATTTGTTATATCCACATACACATGATGTGCTCACACACACCTCTAATTCTGGTAAGCTTTAGAGAAGAGAACTTCATTATAAGGGTATTGGCCGATGCCTTGTCAGAAACACAAACTGATCATCAATTGCCTTCAATAAGACACGAACATTGTCATATTGCTCGATCGAACCCCGAATCCCAACATAAATTTTGGTCTTTATAAACATAACGCAAAGACAATGAGATCGTTTCCATCTTTCTTTTATCCCATTGATGTTCTTATTTTCTTTTGTTTAATTTATAAAAAAGCAGATGAGCTATTAAAGTCATAGATATTTATGTGGAAGTATATATATTTATACAAATTATTAATTCTACTAAAAATTTTATAATCAAAATTAACAATATTTGAGAATGGATTAACACAAATAAGAAATATTTGTGATTAGTTCTTCTTACTATAAGTTATATTAAGCAATTAATCATGTATATATCAAGTTAAAATCTAACCCAAAAAAGATAAATAATGTTGATTCTCAAAAATAAAAATTAATTGATAGAGAGAAAAACATCAGACCATTTTATACCTTGGAGATCGGTAACATATGTATTGTTCATTATTATGTATCTTCTCTCAAGTGTACTTTTCTTTAATAGAGTTCTTAAAAAATTCAGAGTGGGTCTAGGCCCACGCTGATCCCTTTAGGGATCCGCCGCCCCTGCATGAATACTATAGTCGACGACAAAATTTGCCAACAAGTTCAAATTTTGTTTCAAATTTGCCAACAAATTCACTTAATATTTGGTTCATTACAAATAACTATAGTGATATATTTTTTGTTGATGATAATTTTTTTTTTTTTTTATCTTCGCTACGCCTTGTGATAAATTAGGTTTAATCTCTAAATTCCAACTAAACTATACTAGATTAGAATAACTTTTAAGGTGATAAATTAGGTTTAATCTTAATAATTATACTATATCTTAATAACTGACGTGTATATTAAATGGACATAATTACATAATTACTTGCTACTAGATTAGAATACTAATATCCCTACTAATGATGTGTTTCCAAGTTGGCAAATCCAGAGCCACCCTATGAGGACAAAAAGGATAACCTAATTCTTAATTGGTGTTTAACGTTTATTTTTTAGCTTTATAATAATAAGGTGCAACACACATAATTAACTGTTTATTTTTTACTTACAAAATGACACGTCTTTACAAACTTCTCAATATGGACCTAATCAACACGAAAAAAAAAAGACAAAGAAAATACGACAAAACACAAAAACACATAACAAACACAAAAACACACGAAATACAAAAAAATAGACCGGCCAACTCTTAAACGAACCTAAAAAAACTCGACTGAGACACGAAAAACTCACGAAATAAGCACAAAAACACTACAAACAGCGTCACCATGTGAAGCACACATAATTAACTGTTTATTAGTTTAGGGTAACTAATTTGTTTCTTCCATCTGTTTAATTTTGTCTATTTCGTTGGCAGTTTATTATGTGATAACTACAAGAACGCGACCTCGAATAGGTCAAAAAAACATATAAATGGTAGTAATTTATTCTTGATAGTTGATACATATGTGTCCACAATATAATTAAATAAATTAATCTGGGATACGACAAGTCGTTATTGGAAATATGCACCAACTTGTTGGAAAAAAAATATACTATTACTACATTTCAGTCTCCCTTATCCTTTCCTGCCAGAAATTATTATAAAATTGAAGAAATAATAACTGTTCTTTTTAATTGATAGTATTTAATAAAATAATTGGAAACTGTCGTGCTTGAAATATATATATAGAATGTGAAACTTCATTTTCCAACACGATAGCACCCTGTCCAAGAATTTGAATCAATCCTTCTAATTTAATTTACTAATCTATCTATCCTAATAGTTTAATTTTACTATTATGGACATAGTTTTTTAACCCGACTCGATAGGGCTCTGTCACCGGTTTAACCGTCGGGTTACATGGTCGATTACTGAACTGGATAATTAATTTTAAATTTTTAAAAATTATATATAGAGTATTTTGTCATATAAATTTACATAAAAGTAACAATATTAAATGTTTTGTATGTAAAATTTGTAGATTAAAGTGGTAATAATATGTATTTCATGATAAATATGTACCATATAAATATATATATATATATATGCATAGTTTTATTTTTTAAAAATAAATAAAAAAATAAATAATATA
>CACSLK010003813.1:2000263-2012965 GCA_902706635.1 Striga hermonthica
AGGATAAATAAACGAGTAAACGAGATACTCTCTCGTAAAACACGTAAAACTCAACAATATCTTTATTTCATTTCAAATTCAACTAAATAAAACAATAGATAATGCGTCCTTTAAATAAGGTTCATAACCATATTCCTAACTTGTCCAACAAGACAAGATCTCTTATAATAATATTAAATAATAATACTAAATTCCTAACTTATTCTCTAAGATACATATTAAATATTAATAAAATAATAATAATAATAATAATAATAATAATAATAATATATCCGCATCAGTTCACCTACCCACGGTGGGCACATGTTAATATGCCCACTGCTTATGTGACGCGCACACATTGGTGATGTATTTTTTGAACATATTAACATCACCAATGTGTGCATGCCACATAAACGGTGGACATATTAACATTTGTCCACCGTGAATAGAGGAACATTATCCTAGAAAATAACAAGAGTTTCCATAATCAACAAGAAATCGAATCTTCTAGAGTCAATGAACAAATAAGTATAAATCTCTTTAGTAATGTTTCGTAAATTAAAATTCATATTTATTTCAACTATAAACTGGTATCATAGAACTTTAAATAGTAGAATCCGAATCAAACTCAAGTATATATTATGAATGAATGCTATAATATGGTAATTTTTTTATCAATAAAGCAGGACAGAGAGAGAGAGAGAGACCACAGTTGCCCTGCCCATTCCCAACAACAGTTGATACCCAATAATAGAGCATATTCATTACTACATTAATCCTGGGAGATCTTTACTATGCTTATTAAGCTTATCCTTATCCTGACAGAACTATTTTCAATTATTTTGAGACAATTAAACACATATATTACCTGGCTGTTATAGGGACAGAATCTGTTGCTGGCAGCACAAAGCTCGATTCTAATGTACGGCAGCAAGTATTAAACATATTTTCCTTCAAAATGATTCCAACAAAATTCCAACAAAAATATTTCGTTAGACTTAGTTTTACATTGAATTCTAGATAGAATTTGATGATTTGAACGACTATTTTTCCAACAGTTTCTATACCGTATGAATTTTTATTATAATATGTAATTTCGGTTGGAATTTTTATTGTCATCCTCGTTGGACAATCTACCGTTGGAATCGTCAAAATCCAACGAAAATTTCAATGGACTCATTCCAACAGAATATTTTTGTTGGAATTTCCGTTAGAATCATTTGAAAAATTCTAACGAAAATAATAACATTGAACTATTCATTGAAATTGTCATTGAAACTCCATTAAAACATATTTTCGTTTAAAATTTTCCATTGGAATTTCATCGGTTTAAAAAATCATAGACAAGCCCGGCCCATTACCTTAGGCCACGACACAGGCATCCCGGCCCAAAAAGTTGGCAATCCTTTCCTCTGTAAGAAACTTGGAACTCATTACTCCTATACCTAAAGTGCTCTCTTTTTTATTTATTTATTTTACTAAAAAAAATGATGAAATTTCAAAAGCAAATATATTTTAATGGAACTCCAACAACAATTACAATGAATATTCCAATGTTATTATTTTTGTTATAATTTTTCAATTGATTTCAACGAAAATATTCGCCTTCAATGATTTTTCACTAAAATTCCCGTTGGATTTTAACGATTCCAAACAATAAATTTTTCAATAGTTGAAGTATTGATGAAAATAAAAATTTCAGTAGAATTTTTCAATAGACATTGCATGTTTCAACGGAAGTTCCTTCAGTAATAAACTGTTGAAAAAATGACCGTAACCATCAAATTCTAATTAAAATTTCAATGAAAAACTCATTCTGACGGGTTATTTTCGTTCGGTTGTTCTATGAAGCCAACAGTTGGTTCCATAGTGGAGTCAACTTTCTATATACCACAAGTAAACTTACCGTATTTTCTGATTACTTAAATAACATTAATGCAATTTTATTAATACGGTAGGTTTATTTGTTGTATATAGAAGGTTGGCTCCACTATGGAGCCAACTGTTGGCTTCGTAGCAAAACTGTTTCACTGGAATCATTCCAACGAAAACTATCCCTATATAATATTTGTTGATATATCCATTAAAATATATTACTTTACAGTTGAATTTTTCGTTGGAACGCGACAATTTTTTTTTAGTGGGTCAACAACTTTGTTTGATTTTCAATTTTTACATTTAATGTATAATTTGTTTCCATTGTACTTGCTTAGTATAGAGTGTTCAACATTTTTGCCATTTGTCTGAGGAGCTTTTTTCATGCCAATTGTTGGACATAAAACACTAACTCCATTGATGTGATATATAGAGACGATTACCTCCTAAGTCAATATTAGTTTTCATGCCAATTGTTCTGACAACTTTATTTATGAACATGAATGAACAAAGAGATTGCAATTTGCAACACCAATCAAGAACATTAATGAACAAGCAACTGATCAACATTTTAAGGTCATCATCATCCACATCATCAACAGCCAATAAGCCTATAATATAAGCAAGAAAAATCAAAAGATTTCATGTCCAAGATGAAAAGGAAAACACTCACATACATATATACACATACACTATGCACACAAATCATAGATGATCCCACTCCCAAAATTAAGCAAATTTATTTTATCAAATCAGCTAGCCTCGTTTGAAGCTCGGTTAAATCAACGCTTGTAGGATCATCGACCTGCAAAATGATGATTATATAACTATATAAGAGATTAACAAAATGAAGCATATATTATTGTAACTAACTAAACCACTAATTTTTCCCTTCATTATGTGTTCTCACCTCAGCTTGAATCTTATGGAGAAACGAGCATTCATCCCCGGCTCGCGTAGAAACGCAGTTAACTACCGTTAACTCCGGTTTTTGAAGCAAATAGGCACACACTTTGGAGAGGGGCATAATACTACTCTGGCCTGTGCTCATTATCAAAATCTCCAACCCAAACCTGCATAGAATTACCTTCACCTTATTATTTACGTCCGATTTATTACGACCCTCCACACGACCATTACCACTCAGTGACTTGAGCTTATCTCTTCTGGTTTTCATCTCTTCGATTTTGTTCTGCATGACACGAATGTAAATCGCCGCTTGGTGTAATTGATCCGATACAGAGCGTTTTCCCTTTGTGATCACAATCATCACAAATTTTAACTAGAGATAATTTCAGCAAAAAATTAACTGCAATCATGGATTGTTTAACTAATTAGTTACCTTGATGAAGTCGAGGGGTAGAAGAGAACGAAGAGAAGCGTACAAGCCGGCCATTTCTTGCCGTCTCTGCCTCTCCAAGTTCCGGTGAATGCTTCTCCGAGCCTCGTGATTAGTGTCTTTGTTATCTCCATCAATATCCCACATCGATTTCATAGCTGGTCTTGGCTTCTTTTTGAGTACTCCTCCGCCTTCATTCTTATTCTCATTATAAATCCCCTCAAAATGGGCACGATCATCTGCAAGCAGGTCCTCCAACACCTTATCTTGCTGCCAATCATAGAACGAAGGTATAGCCTCAGCTGCCAGCCCATCACTCTGTAAAGGAAACATTTTTTTTTTTATATCCCAAAAAACATGGAAATTTGATCAAATAAGAGGAAAAATAAAATAATCTATATATGAAAAGTGTGACTCTTCAATAGAGAGGCACAGCCTGCTATACCAACACTAACTAGGGTAATTACAATTAATTTGTTGCAGAAGGAGACTTTAATGATTAAATTAAAACCAATAGGAGTTGGAGTTGATGTCGCTTAAACAAGGTCTCGGGTTCGAGTCCTTGTAGATGCAAAAAATCCTTGTTGGGAGATTCACCCACCACTGCCAGGTGTGCGACTCGGGTCGACCAACGGATTAGTCGGAGCATAGATCCGATACCATGACTGACTACTAAAAAAAAATGATTAAATTAAAAAAAAAAATTAAATATATTATATATATAATGACAACTTGGGAGAATCAGGTAAACAGTAGTGCATTTGTTAATGATTTTGGAATAGCGACTTTAATTGTAGGGAATATTGATGTGACCATAAATATTAATACTTGGTTACTATTTGAATTGCCACCTGTCCATATGATTGATTAACAAGGTTAAGTCCACGTAATTAGCAAGTAAAACATGTGTATTATTTATATAAACTCCATCAGAGCACCCACAATGTTTTGAGTTTCTTACAAAAATATCATATACCATGTAAGAAATAGACTTAGTCATTAAAAAAATACTTTTCAATGCAATTAAAAATAGACTAGGTCTAACTTATGTGGCAATAAAAAATGAGACCAAGTCTACATTTGGGTCTACTTTGGACCCAAGTACAAACCTGAATAATTAGCATTTATTCTTAATTTTATTGTTCTCTTAATAAAAAATAATTCAGAGCATTTTTATTGGTTGACAAATATTCTAGACTTAGTATTTTGTTTTTACACTGGATGGCTTTTGAATTTTTTTTACTTCGATTTGTCTATGCCATTCAGGACTTAAGCTCATTTATATGCCACATATGTAAAATTGAACCCGAAGTATTGTGGATGCTTTCAGGAAAAATTGCATTTGGCCGAATATAAAAATCCTTTTTTGTAGCTGTGAAATCAACAGCAAATAATTCCGTACAATTATTACTAACGAAAAATAAAAAGGGGAAGTAATAAATAAATTGAACATAAAGTCCAGAATCAATAACCTAACATTCAATAAGTGTACGTGGGCCACCTAATTAATATGTGTGGTGTCTGTAAAAAGGATTGTAATAATATAGTATTATGATTAAAAAAGTATTCAAATCTACTGTCAGATGTCAACGTGATTAATTTTTATTATCTTAATTAATAACCATTTTCTGCCACTATAATGGATTTAAGTATAAAATGTATATGTAAATTGGCTCCTATATAACTCATACTTCTTTGGGCCCAAAAGTCCATTAAACAACAAGCATGTCCCGTGATGCCAGAAGCCCATAAAATATAATGTAAATTCATACAAAAATAGGCAAAGCGTAGTATGCTTCCAATATTGGAAAAGAGAGAATAACGAGGCAACTACACACAAATTTTGCAAAGCGTAGAAAAATAGGCAAAGCGTAGTATTTTGCAAAAGAAACCTGTACGAGGAAGTGATCATACAGGGGATAATCATTTATATTCGAACGATGGGTAAAGATAATAACTACTGGAACCAGTAATTTTTCAATTATTAAAAATAAGGAAAATGCTACCATCCCGTTGCGGGATGGTTCCGTTGTGTTTTCTAGCCATACATATACATGTAATCTAATGATGAGTAGTTAATCCAACGCTTAAAAATACAACGGAACCATCCGTAACGGGATAGTAGCATTCTCCTAAAAATAATTATCTTCCTCGAGTATCCTTATAACTATATTCGTCTATATCATTATAAGTACGCTTTCAATATCTGCAAGGTCAAGGCTATGACCGAGGTCATGCGTACTCAGGTTTGTAGTGATTCTGCTTCACCTATGACAGATAGGTCATGTGTTCGAGTCACCGAGGAATGAAAGTGGGAACACTATTGATCCTCCTTTAATAAAAAATTTCTCGTGATAAACTCATCGTGTTTCGTGGAGGATTCAATTGTCTCTCAACAATTCACTATTGCGAAAGTACAGGCACTTGTACAGTCCATAGAAAACTCAAATCTATCTGCAAAAATTGCTTATACAACAGCCATTGAAACTTTAGCCTGACTAGAAATATAAACACATCCTTCAAAATCAGAAACACTATCGACATTTCTCTCCATTTATTTACAAACTAAATATCTGCAGGAGGTGCTCGTGAAACGATAACAAACCTCTTTGTCAGTTATCAATATGTGCTTGATCGCTCGACATTTACCATAAGTAGCCATCAATAGAATAAGTGAAAACTAAAAACTAGTAAGAAGATAGCCACTTATGCAAATCTGTGAAAGCTACTGAATTATTATATATCATAGCTGAAAGCGACTAATTATCTGTATAAAGTACTGAAACAAGTAATTATGTAGCCAAACTCCCATGTCATAACTCAAATGATAGATGAAGATGTCTGCTACTGTTGCTACCATGTTTTCATGACCACATTGAAACTAAGGCTCCATTGGCTCCATCTAGCCATGCAAACGAAAACGGAAAGGGAAGATTTAAGAAGAAATCACGAGCACACGCAAAATAAAGTGGCAATTTTGCAGCTCTGAAGAGTTAACCAGTGTTAGTCTGTCGGATCAATTAATCAAGAAGTTTTCCGTTTCACAAGAGCAAGTAGATTCAATGAGAAAACAAGGGTCCCTTTCTATGTGACATAAATTTGAAAGCAATACACCGCGTGGGTTTGCTTGTTATTATGCCTGCAGTTGCATACAATCACACCAAGCCAGTGGTAGTTTTTCACCTGGAGCACTCCTCCAGGTGCAGCATAAATAAAAACCCAAAACAAGAATCAGAAGACAAAAACGTTCCGGTCATAGGGATGGGAATGGCTGACACGACAAGAAACACGAACACCACACGGCATGATTATAGAGATAAATGGCATGACAGCACCAGAAACACAACCAAAAAAACGAAACAAAATTTTAGTTAAATTTGGACTTAATTATCACATATTCACATTGTATGATTAAATAAAATAAATAACAGAAAAACACGATACCGAAAAACGGACACGACGCTATAGCACGATTTCCCACCCCTACACATGATACATCACTGTAAAATACACATGCTCAATGCTCCTTCAGATATGCCTAAGTAAAGCATAAGACTACAAAAGCAGGAGCTCAATGGATTCATACATTCTAAAATTCAACACCTTCTTCCTTTACACAAACCATTCACAAAGACAAAACGCAATGATCAACAAAACAAACAACTCTAAAGTCCTTCACCATATACCTAATCCAAAAATAAAAAAGAGTCAAAAACAACACCAGAAAACTCAACGGACCTTCTTGTGCGACTTGAACGGGAATCGTCCGGGTGGCGAGGGAGAGAACTCCACCGGCAGCTGTGGATACGCCAAATCCCCCGACAGCATCCCCACCACCTCCCTCATAGAAGGCCTACGAGCTGGTGACTTTTGCAGGCACAGCAAAGCCACCGTGATACAAAGTAATGCCCGCTCACTGTCGAGAGACTCCCGACTGATCCTCTCATCAACTAAATCCAGAAGCTTCCCAGCCCGTGCCAGGTGGCGGGCCCACGACAGCAGGTTTGCCCGCTGGAACTCGGACAAGGGCGAACCCGTCACTTGCAGCGGCCTCCTGCCAGCGATCAGAACCAACAGAAGAACCCCATAACTGTAGACGTCGCACTTTTCAGACACGTCAGCACCGCCACCATATTCGGGCGCAATGTAGCAAACAGTTCCTCTCATACTCGGGGTGCTGCTGATCCCTCCGCTTTTGGGTATATCCCCACTGACCGAATCATAGGCGTTATTGTTTTTCGTCCTCCACAGATCGCCACTGAGGCCGTCTAGCCACCAGTCCATGCTGCCCTTACTGCCCCTGCTCCGACTCCTACTCTGGCTTCGACTCCTTTTCTTCTTCCGGCCGGCGCTCATCTCGTCATCTCTTGGCCACCAGTTTTCACTGTAGGAATCAATGTCGGTCATTGATCCTTGCCCATGTTTTTTCTTCTTCTTTGTTTTCTTTTTCTTTTTCTCGAGCTCCTCACAGTACTCCTCCTTCCACCACTCCCTCGCAGGCCTTCTCTTGTCTTTCTTCTTATCCTTCTCATCATCTAGGGATTTCCACCAGTCGAGCTGCCTCTTTTTCTTTTTGTTCTTCTTGTCGGATTTCTTCTCGGTAGATTTGGAGCCCGAGCTCCCCGCTATCCAGTCGCTCTTAGGCCTTTCCTTCTTGATCTCGTTCCCAATCCACTCCATCACGTAGTCCTTGACCTTGCCCGAATCACCATCAGTGCCCGCGTCCTGCTTCCACCACCAGTCTTTGCCTGACATACTTTTTTTTTTCTTGATTTTACGTCCGCTCTCAATACTAAGCTTGTCGAAGGTCCCTTCTGAAACGCTTGTTTTATCCAGTCCTTCGAGAGGTGAGGCCATCTCTGCCATCGTTCTAGGCGACACAATGGGGCCTGCCTCCGGAGACAGCTCGGGACCCGTCAAGGCCTCCGGCGAGGACTCAACCCTGACAACCACGCTCTGGGGCGATCTATCGTGATTATGTTGAACAGTGCAGTTTACTTCCTCAAACCCACTTGTTGTAATCACACTCTCAGCGTCCTCCATAACAGATCCATTATCCTCTGTCGCCCCATTTGCCAAAGTGCTGTCTTTCTTCTGCTCAGCTTCCACAATAACACTATCATCCATTTTAAACCTCGCCAGCCCAAAATCGCCAATCTTGCCATTAAAACCCCCATCCAGCAGAATATTGCTCGGCTTAATATCACCGTGAATAATGGGTGGATCGCAATTGTGATGCAAGTACTCCAACCCTCTGGCTATGTTGAGAGCAATCGAGAACCTCCTGTCCCAATTTCTCAGTTCCTCACTCTTTTTGTGAAAGAGACAGTCTTGCAGGCTACCGTTTTCCATAAGCTCGTAAATTAAAAGCATCCGGCGTTTACTAGGGTTCGAGGAAAAACCTAAAACGGAGACGATGTACTTACAGTCGACCTTCGAGGCGAAAAGCAGCTCGTTCTGGAATTCGCGCTCCCCCTGCAGCGACCCCGAGTCCATGAGCTTGACGGCGACGCGGGAGGCGGCGAGGACGGGATCCCCGGAGCCGTGTAGGCCCGGCTTGAGCTCGCCGCGATAGACGGAGCCGAAGCCGCCCTGGCCGAGGCGGAGGGACGGGGAGAAATTGGAGGTGGCGCGGCGGAGGAGGGAGTACGAGAAGCTGTGGGGGGGCTTCTTGGAGTCGGTGTCGGAGGCGCTCGGCGCGGTGCGCTTCCTGCTGATCCGCCGGAAGCAGAGAACGAGGAGGAGGAGGATGGAGAACGCTGCCGTCAGGCAGCCGGCCAGAGGCGGGAGGAGATGGTGGGTCCGGTCGGGAGGCGACGTCGCCGGGGAAAGGAGGCGGCGGGAGGGCATGATGGTAACTTTTATCGGCGAAAGTGGTGTTGGGATTTAATGAGCACAACGCATGACAGACAAAACAAAAGGGGAGAGAAGACTGCTTTCAGTGTTTACAGCTTCAGCGTGAAGCCATTTTTGGGTGGATCTTGCTTTTTCGCACTCTGCATTTTCTTTAGTATTTTGTGAAACAAAATTTCGCAGGTTGCCGTAATCACGCAGGTTGCCCAAATTTAATTGCACATTTAATTAATAAATAAATAGAAAAATTCGTCCGTTGAATTTTTTTCGTTACTTTTTGGTTGTGATCAATCAGATGGCTTTTCATTTTCTGGTTACTGTCATTTAGTAGTATTATTTATTTTTTTATTTACTAAATATTAAAATAGGAAAATAGTGAGTGGGGCCATTTGTGCCAATTCAATAAATACTGCTGCAATTGGTTGTGTGGTTAGTTGTGGTTTCTTTTTTCCGTAAAATTGCATTTTTGCCCCAATATGAGAACGGTAATTTTGCACTTTCGCCTGGTTTTTCTTTGAGAAATTTCGGTTTTGCACCCCAAAGTCTCAAATCATGTGTTTGTATTTTGTAGACATGGCCTAATGATTGTTCCAAATCAGAACCGCGGGTTCCAGGCCGCAGTTTTGAAGGCCCGAAACCGGCCCGAAGATATTTACGAGCCGATATGGTGAACATGTAGTTTCAGGCCGGTTCATGACTACCGATTCAAGGCTGGCACGGTTCATTAAAAAATTATTGAAAAATATAGGCTTCGGAATCAGCCTCACAGTTAAAAAATTTACAAATATGTGGCCCAGAACCAGCTCGGTCAAACAACAGGCTCAATTCATGGCCCATTGACCACGAGACGATTCGGAGTCGAACTAGCGGGCTGATTGAATAATCCATGTAACTAGCCGACTGTATTAGTTGATTATACAAATATTTAGTCGATAATTAGTTGTTTGATATGTAAAATTAATTTATTTACCATCTCTTTTTCCAAAAAAACCTTATTTATTGAGTTTTTCCGAAATTAGTTTTCTTTTTTAGAAAAAAAAAAAAATTAAAGAGTTGTTTCAAGCTGTTACTTTCCAAATAATTAAATTACCGAATAATCTAATTACATTGCTCTTCTTCTTTCACCAATTTTCCCCCTTTTTTACGTAGGAACAATAATGTTTGTTAAATGATATTCAGTTTTTCCTCTTTTTTCTAGATCAAGTGAAGTTAGTCATGATCTTGCCTTGATAGGGATAAATGATCACATGAGGGAGACGAGCTCGCGATGGATTTTGTGGACGAATACGATCGGCTTCCGACGTTAATTTAATTAGTCACGTTGCATTATTATTATTAGTATCTTTATTACTTTTTTATCTTAATTAGTTGATTAGAAAAATATTTCTTTACTTGCTTATAAAGCTAGCGATTTAGAAAATCTTGAATTTTATTTATTCTCATTGTGGGATAAGAACACACGATCAATTGATGTCTAAGAAAGAAAACTGTTCTTGTGTGGTTTAACGAGAGAGAATACTTCTTTTATCCCGTTATTCACGTTCTACATCATCACATAAACACCACATATTCACACTACATCCATTAATTAAATTAGCAGCTAATTATCTAAAAAACAAAACTATAATAAGTAATATACCATATAAAGATAAAAAAAAATATACTATGATTTGAAATATCAAATTGCAAAATGACAAGATCACAGCCTATAACACTCTCAAATTTCATGGTTAAAAAATTAGGGATAGGTGAGGAGTAGGTTGCTTTAATTTGTTTTTTCACTTAAAATAATTGTATTTTTATTGAAATAATTCATTGTTCTTATCCTAGCTTAGAATTCATAGCAAGATTGTGTTAGATAAGTTAGTCATACTTTTTTCAAATATATGTATATTTTTTAATTAAAATATTATATTTTAAAAAATAATATAAACAAAAGTATGACGTTTTATAAGATAATTATAGATTTTTGTAAAAAAGATACAAAAAATTGTATGATAATTTAATTCATGTAGACATTATGTATATATTCTCACACAAGAATTGTGATGCATCAAACAAAACAACCACAACATCATGAATTTAATTCATGTAGCCATCCATTAATGTCATTTTTATTATTCCATGGCCATAATAATGCTTTAGTGGGTCGACAACTAATGCATTTAAAGCCATTTGTTATCAGTTCTTGAGTAGGTAGGAAATATTATTGGTCTAAAAGGGACAATTTAGGTGTAATAATTGGATTAGCTGATTATTGTGTTGTGAATATTCAACATATTCTTTTTCTAGAGTACTTGGATGAGATGGCTTGAGTCTCTTCCAGATTAACTAGTGGTCTCGAGTTCGAGTCCTGAGAATGCAGCAGTGTTAAAACTCTTGAGGGAGAGCTTTGCCGCCCTTGTGGTCCTACCCGGCTCGAGTCCGGATTAATCGGTTCCCCTGTGGATCTGAAAACCGGAAGGTCCCTGTACAAAAAAAAAAACATATTCTTTTCTTATATTTTCAGAATTTTATTTTTATTTTTAGTTATTGAGTATGATATATTTTTATTTTTAGTTATTTAAATTTTCTTTAAATCGCGATCTACCATGTATTAATATTATTTCAATCTTTATTAGTAATGTTGTTGTTATTTAATGTTAGTGTTTTTTTTCTTGTTAAATAAAAATACCATGAATAATACGTATACTTTACATTATTACTGAGAAATATATAAAATTAAATAATAATATTTGTTATTTTAAATATTATACTACCTAATTTTTATGAAATTATTTCTTTTACTATTTTACATTATTATTGTGAAAAATTAACATTAATACGTAAAATTACTCTATTATGAAATAATATCATATTAATTATTTTAAATGCCATATTATATAATTTTCATGAAAGTAAAAAAAAAAAAGATAAATTTTGAATTTTTTAAACTTAATTTTTAATTTAAAAGATTGTTTATTTATTTTTTTACTATTTAAAAACTAAAGATAACAAAAAAAACAAAAATCAGTTTATAAATTAAACAAACTTAAAGGACCAAAATGTAAAAAAAAAAAAGACATAACGCATAATTTGCGTTCCGACCCAAATATGCGTCAATCTGAGGATAGAGAGTGATCAGATCGCAATTTACGATCAGTTTTTGCACCGATTGGAGCTCCCTGTACTGCAAATTTTGCATTTTGCACTCCGGTTGGAGAAGATCTTAGTTTGAGAATAATATAAAAAATCAAACTGGTTGTAAAGATTCAAAAGCATAGCTTAACTATAACTTAGAAATATCAATAAAAAAATAGTCTTATAATTAACATAAATTACATTGCTTGTGTGCTTACAAGTTACAACTATCTATTATTTTTCCATAATAATAAAGGGAAAAGATAAAGTGGAAAATCTTAGTTAACAATTATTCCATTGCTAAATTAAATAAATATGAAAAATAAGAAGCTCCTTAAATGGAAGGCAAAAAAAAAAAAAAAAAAAAAAAAAAATGTTGAATTGACCATTATGCCTCACTGTTTATTACTATTTGAAACTTTTTTTTAATGAATGGAAGCTTTTCCCTTTTCTTTTCATGCCCTTCCTCTTTTCCTTTCTTTGTGTTGTTAATTAACTTAATTTTGTTTTTCATATCTTTTATTTTTTTTTTT
>CACSLK010003813.1:2037965-2054854 GCA_902706635.1 Striga hermonthica
CGTGGTTGTTGCGGATTTGCAGATGAACCGTGCCGCCGGCGACCGGGGTGTGCGCGGGGGAGTTCATGGAGGAAGTGGAGGTCGTGGTCCAGGCGGGGCGCCCCGTCGACGATCTACACAACCACCGTCCGGCGATGCAGACGGCGAGGAGACCATCTTGGAGGTGGATCCCTTCGGAGAGTGGTTGCCTCCGCCTGTCGAGACTAAGCTCGTTGTTGTACACAACGGCCAACCAGGTATGGTTTTTGAGGAGAATGACGGACTATTGTACGACGGTCCGCCTATTTTTGATGAGGAGCCACTTGTGGCGTCGATGGAGGACGAGTATCATGTGTTTGTAGAACCATGTATGAGGCCAGAGGTTGTGCCTGGAATGGATGTTTTTAGTGAATTGGAAGATGGATTTTCATGGTCCTTTATTCAACAAGCATATGTGTCTGATAACTCGCATAGTGTGCCCAAAAAGGACAAAGTGGAGAGTTGTTGCCATAGATTTTCTGCTTGTGAGTATACCAAGTTCATGGCCCGTCAAATTGGCCCGGTCGGAATTGTGAAGCAGTTGAAGACGAGATTACTCCGGATTCGAGGGCGAATCCTTTTCGACAGGGGGAGAATGATGGAGATAAGGATGTTTAGAATCTTTAATTATTATTATTATTATTATTATTATTATTATTATTATTATTATTATTATTATTATTATTATTATTATTATAGATTTGTTAGGAAACTTATTATTTATCATTTTTGTTAGGATTCTTGTCTTGTTAGACAAGTTAGTATTGTTAGGATTCTTGTCTTGTTGGACAAGTTAGGATTAGAATTTATGAGCCTTATATAAAGGACTCTCCTCTTTTGTTATCTCAAGTTGATTTGAATAAAAATATGAATTGATTGTGAGTTTTATGAGAGAGTATCTCGTTTTACGTGTTTTACGAGAGAGTATCTCGTTTACTCGTTTATCTTTCCCACTCGTACGCTTTCTCTACATCAGTGTTTGTATCTTTCATATGGGCATAGCACATTATGTATGTTTTCTTTTATGCAATTTGTTGCTGGTCCCATGAGGAGTGTTTGTATCTCTCATATGGGCATAGCACATTATGTATGTTTTCTTTTATGCCTTTTGTTGCTGGTCCCTTGAGGAGTGTTTGTATATCTCATATGGGCATAGTTTCTCTCTTATGCAAGTGTCGTGTCTAGCTAGTGTGTTTGGCTCTGGATAGATCATTTGTATTAGTAGATCTTTCACCTTAAAGTTGCTTTTATTATGGTTTAATCGGTTATCCTTTTTTGAGTCTTAGGGGATGTATTCGTTTAAGATTCTAAAAAACCTTAGAATTTTGTTAAGATTAAAAATTCATGCAATTTTATCAATTCTGGTTTAGGTGATGTATTCGTTTAAGATTCTAAAAAGCTTTAGAATTTTGTTAAGAATAAGAATTCATGCAATTTTATCAATTCTCGTGGATTTTGTAGGATTTATTAAAAAAAAAAAATCACATGTGGTATTGTTCATGTCTTTTATAGACTTCTTAAGACTTTTGTAAACTTTTTTTCAATGAATAAAAATCAACATTAATCTATTCATATACCATTGTGATAAATTGTGAAAAAATTTATATATGAAGGAAAATAATAAATCAGCTTGAACAAGGAGCAATGTGATTTTATTTTTATTTTTTTTTTAAAAATAGTTTGATTTGTTATAACTTTTTATTTTTTTAATCAACCACACTAGTAATCGATTATGTGCACATGCACAGATAGAAAAAAAATTATATGTTATATGTTTATGTGTATAATATTTAAAATCATTAGTTAGATAATGAGAATATCACATTTTATAATTTATCATTAGTAAAACCGAGAAAATAAAAATATAAAATATTTAAAATTCCATATTGATTTTTATATTGTTCGATAATAGTATAATTTTTGTTAGCTTGTTTGATTATGACCAATTAATTAGATAAAAAATATTCAAATTATTATTATAGCAATTTTTGTACAGACTTTTATGGGTTTAGTTATTTCATAAAATAGTTAAATAATTTTAATAAAAAAAACCTTCTTAATGCACTAAAAAAATAGACTTTTAAATAAATAATTTGAAAAAAATTCAGAATAGAATATCATTTAACGTGACATTATAATTAGTTAGTAATAGCTATTATCTAATGAAATAAAAAAAAATATAATTACTTTATTGATCCAAAATATAACAAAAAAGAGCGAAAATAAAAGATAATTATTATAATAATTTTTGTAAACAATATATATATATAGATTTTGTAAAATGAAAAAAAATGAAATATTCAAATAAAAAATAAAACAAAATTTTTATAAAAATGTTACAGCTCAATTGTCATTGACACCAAATTTTGGTGCCAAATGTCCACTTATTCTTGATTTATTTTGTTAAAATTAAGAAATGGAAATTAAAAAGGTGCAACAACTAAGGTGAAATAAGAAAAGTGAATTTGCTCATGGTAGTAATATAGGATTTAAATGTTAAATCAATAATAATAAATAAAAAAAAATATATGGGAATAATGTTAGATCATATGAGAAAGAGTGATAGTGAAAAAAATAAGAATGAATTATAATCTTTGGATGCGATCGATCAACTCTCTATACACGGTCAAAGGGTCCAGTTTTAGTCAAACGCGCGGTGGCATTTCTATAAACAAGTGGTCTTTTGATTTTTCTCGCGGGGTATTTTAGTCATTACGCAAAATGCAGTGTTGCGATAAAGTGCAATATCACATGCAGTAAATTGCAGTTTGTATAACAATATGGTGCAATCTGTATATCGATATTCTAATGTGCAATTCTGAATGTGATATGGTTGCAATGCAAAGTACATTAACGTACAATTATTAAAGTTTTATTAAATTATAAATTTGACCTATGAACTAAACTAAAATATAATTAAAGTTTAAAATTACAATTATGTCCCTCAAACCTATCTAATTTTCAAACAAAAACCAAACCCCCAAATTGAATTTCACGTCCACTTTGCCGGAAATTCACCTATGTTCCGCCCTCACAAGCCGCAATATTTTACCTCCAAGGAAGCCAATTAATTGTTCATTCTTTTTAGTTTTATGCAGTGTTTTGTGACCCGGACCGGACCGGCGGGTCGACCCGGGACTCGGACGACCCGGAGCCGGAACCGGTCCGGGTGGGTTTGGACCGGGAAACAACGGACTCGGTCAAAACCCGGTTGACCCGGCCTTGACCTGACCGACCCGGGGCATTGACCCGGCTGGGTCAACCCGGTTGACCCGGTCTATATGTATTTTTTTATTTTTTTTTTTGTTTTTTAATTTTCTTTTTCTTTTTAAAAAATAAAATTATGTATATATATTTATAATATAAATACATACATATTATTATCACTTTAATCTACAAATTTTACATACAAAATATTTAAATTTATTATTTTTATGTATATTTATATATCACAAAATACTCTATATATAATTTTATAAATTTTAAAATTTTATCCGGTTCAGCAATTGACCCGGTGACCCGGCGATTGAACCGGTGACCCAGTGACCCGAAGACTTGCCCGGGTCGATTACCGGGCCGAGTTTAAAAACTATGGTTTTATGGATAAAAATGAGAGCCTCCGTACAAATTCAATCAAAATTAGAAAAATAAACTGTGGCTGGCCCATTGCCCATAAGAGCTTCACGAAATTGCGGAAGGGGGTATCGAGCAGTTGCTGATAGGTAGAATTTTGGAGGTTAATTTTTCGGCCGTGAATTTCTGTGAGTTGAGGCCCCAATCTGTTAAATCTCTGTTGGTCGATTTCGAGGTCGTTGGAGGACGGTGAATCCGGTGAACGGCGTCGCGGGCTCCTCTGGACAGGAACTTCGGGGATGGATCGACTGGAAATGGCTCGTCAATTTCGGGCGGCGGGCGGCCGAAGTCGGTTTCGGTGGTCTGCTCTTGTGGAGGCGGCATTCACTGAGATGGAGACGGCGGAGGTGGTACTGGCCGGCGGCGGGGCGGTGACCGGTGACCAGCGGGCCGAGTTGTGACAGGGAGTGTGTGTGGATGTGTGCATATAAGACTATCATTATCAACAACTCAACTCTAACTCAACCCAATAATTAAAATTTTTTTTCTCTTTCCTCCATCTACCCAACCCAACTTTTTATCTTTATCCGCAACTCAACACAACTTAACATATTTATTTAGTTTTATTTATCTAAAAATTATAATTATATTCCAAACCTATTAAATGTGATCTTTATTTGTAGATAATGAAAAAATATCAATTTTATTATTTTTTATTAATTTTTTTCAACACAAAAAAATATATTTATTCAATAAAAATTGAACAAATATCACATTTCTATCCACTAATCGGGCGCGACTCAAGGTCACAATGTGACCTGGGTCGCTACATTTCATGACCTTTCGTTTATTTATTTATTTATTTTTTTTTTTTTGTCCTTTTGTCCGTGACCCATGAGTCAGGCCACAAATAAATATTGTCTAATAGAGAGCCCTGTGGGTGGGTGGTGTGGGTCTAATGGGTGATTAGAAAGTCCAATTTACCTTTCATCAGTATAAATGTTTGCCTTTTTTTTTTTTTTTAGCTGTTTGATTATCTAATTGGACGACTGTGATATATTCTTATTTATTTCACTGAGCATCATTCTCACTTGAACCTAACTTTGTATGTACATATATTTGTTATAACGCAGGTGCACATTTTATATTGGTAGAGGTAAAACTGAAGATTTTTTTTTTTTTGGTTATTTAATCGATTTTGTATTTGTGTTTGGCAATAATATATTACTTATAATTTCTTTAGAAGTTTTTGTAGCATAAAAGAAAAATTTGAAAGTAAAAAAACTAATTTTTTATTAAATTAAATCGGTTGGATTAAATTAAAAATAAATAAAATAAAATATATTTAAGTGTGTGAAATAACACAAAATGCCAAAATTATGTAAGAAGATGAGAAATTACATTGCATATACAAGCTGAATAATCGATTGTAACGTTTAGATAAAGGTAGAATAAAGTGGAAAGAAAAAAAAAATAATGATAAAATTTGATAACTGAAATTGGAAAGAAACCAAAATATGTTTATTACTTTCTTTGTTAAAAATTATATATATATATATATATATTATATATATATATATATAAGACAAAAATTAATTATACTTTTTTGACTCACTTATGATTTTTATTCTCTCAAATCAACGGCATAATCTCAAGACACATAATAATTACATTCTTAACTCACAACATTAACAACAATGATGTCTGGAACACATTTGGCGATATTTATGATAATAATGTCTAATAATTTCTCATCTTTAAGAGATTTCATAAAATATTTGCATGAATAATTAAATGTAATAATATTTTATATATTATTCAATTATTGTGGACCATATAATTAGTTAGACCTAATTGAATTAATAGTCAAACTTTATTAAAGATGAATATGTATTTAATAGATTATTTAATGTTCTAATATTAAAGAGTTCAATGTGTGATGTTTAACTTGAACATTAAGTTACTTTAGAACATGGGGAATGGTAGTATGATTAGGATTCTAAGTCTTCTCCTCCTATATATACTACATACCCCTCTCTCTCATCTCATACGAAATAAAGTTCTAAACATCAAGGGCTTTATGTAAAGACGAGAGAAGCGGGAGAGAGAAACAATTCATATGCAAAGAAGAATATATTGTTGGAGATTACGAGACGAATCCATCATTGAAGATTATGAGAAAGATGATCGTAGATCAACATCACAGATGAACATGGAAGGACTATAGCTGGATTCTTGTAAGTTTCCTATGTGCAATTTAATTTATGCAAAGATCCATGTTCTATGAATTGATAGAATTACATGTTTAGGGTTTATTCATTCCGTCTAATAGTTATGGATATACTCGTTAAATTTCTTACATATGGTATCAGAGCATGTGTTTTGCATGATTATGTTGCCGATCAAAGTTTTGTTCTTGCCGTAAGTGTTTTTTCTAATCATGTGGCCGATTGGTTTTGCCGTAAGTGTTTTTCTAATCATGTGCCCGCAAGTGTTTACTGGACAATTGAATTCTACATGGCTGAGAATTATTTACTCATTATGTCCTAAATTGTCGTGCTTGATTCTTGAATTATATTGCAAAGTGGATTCAGCAATTGCTTTTGCAATTATTTGCTGCAAGTATGTTAATTGTGTGTGGAGAATCCAATTTTCCAGCAATTCTATTGGATGGTTAAATTGTATTATTCATATCTTGCTGAAAGTATTACTGAAGGTATTAATTGATTGGTTGATCAATTATTTATTGGCGCACATATATGTGTGATCTTCATATGTTGGGAATTATTTGTCCGGCATGAAATTATTGCTGGTCTAATTGGATTCTTAAACTAAATAAAGTTAATTGATTTGTGAATCAAGATTTGTTATAGTTTTGTTAATCTTATAATATACAAATCAAATCAAATAAAATAATTTTCTAACTATATTATCTATGTAAAGAAAACTAGCTAGTCACCAAAGTGGCCTAGTTTAATTTATGGAATAGATAATTAAATTAGATGAAAGTATCGATTATTCAAATATAAAAGGATGCCTAATTAATGTCTATCAAATTATACATTTGAATAATTGATGTCATGAATTATAAACTAGGAGGACACCCAAAGGTGGGCCATGTGTTTATTGTTTATGACAACTAAAAGAGAAATTATAATTAAAGTTCGGTCAATTAGTGTGTTTGTCCAAAGATAACCTCTAATTGATCAAAATTATATAATTTCTATTAAGGATAATATTAAAAAGAGAAGTTATGCTTAAAGGGATGTTAATTGGCGTGTTTGTCCAAAGATAACCGCTAGTTGACTCAAGTTTGTATAATTTCTATTAAGGATAAATATATAAAAGAGAAATTATAATTAAAGTTAGGTTAATTAGTGTGTTTGTCCAAAGATAACCACTAATTGATCACAAGACCCTATAATTTCTATTAAAGATCTTTCCTCTTAGGCATCAATCAAGTATATTATATATTTAAGTATTTGCCCAAAGGTATATTTAAATATATAATTTAAAAGATTTCTGAATCCATTAATTTTCTCTCAAAGTTTAATTAAATAGCATGTATCAAAGTTTGCAGTGTTTAAATTTAATTTTTCCGTCAAGTATTATTATTGAAAAAAAAAATTCAATGGGCTGAACTTCAATTAATGGTTTGAGCATATACATTTTCAATTAGGTGCACTGAATTTGAATATACTCTAATTACTGATGAAGTGCCCACAACCATTATTGGTGAGAGCTCTGAAGTAGAGGTAACTCTTCGTAGGGTATGTGAGCGATCAAATAGGTTGTGTTTGAATTTTATGAAATTAATCGTGACGGATAACATTAAGGCTGATAATCCAATAGAATTCCTAAATAAAAAAATCAAGGATCTATCTCCATTTAAAGTTACAGAAAAAAAGTCTATTGTGGAAAGTTTCATGATTGAACTCACCACTATAAAAGTTCAACTAATTCCGTTCCATTCATGGTATCGTGTCTAACATGTTCAACATATAAGCTAAACTTGCAAAAATGAGAATAAATGTGATAGACTCATTTATAGTTTTATTCATCATGAACTCCCTATCTGTCGAGTTTGGCCAATCCTAGGTGAACTATAACACCATTAAAGATAAAATGGGACTATAAGAAAATTAAGGCTATGCTGGTGCAGGAAGATGTGAGAATAAAAGAGATGAAACAAGAGTCGATACACTTTATATCTCATGTAAGAGCCAATAATAGTAAGATGAAATGGGAAACAAAGGCAAATAAAAGAAGATTGACTTACTTAATGTTTTTGCAGGTCCAATCATTAAAGAAATGAGGTGTTATTCCTGTAAAAAGTTAAACCACCTCATACAAGATTGCCCAAAATAAAATATTGATTCGAAAAGAAAGATATACATTAAGTTTTGTATGTTGTGAATCATATTTATTAAAGATTCCCAATGATACTTGGTGGCTTGGTTATGTGCAACTACTTATGTATCTCATATTTAATTTTGGGTTAAACGTAGTGCACGTAATGAATACTATACTCTATTATGACATTAAAGATTATGGTCACATATCTGATGAAAAGTTACTGAGAATGGAGAACCATGAAACCATTTTTCATTTCGATTTTAGTGATCATGATGTATGTGTAGGATGAATTAAAGAAAAACAAACTAGACATACATTAAAGAGATTTGTCAAGAGAAGCACTAAAACTTATAACTTATTTACACTAATTTTTGTGGTCTATTCGACACCCTTTCATGGGGTGATGTAAGTATTTAATCACCATTATAAATGATTTCTCACGTTATGGTTATAATTATCTACTACATAAAATGACTCAAACATTGGACTATCCAAAGATATACAATGATGAGATGAAAAGGTAGTTAGATAAATAAATAAAAGTTGTGATATCTCACTAGATTGGTGAATATTATTGTAAGTTCAATGAAAGAGGATAATATCCTAGTCCATTTGTAAAGATTCTTGAGATTTGAAATATTTGTGTGCAATACACTATAATTGAGACTTCTCAACATAATGGTGTTGCTGAGAGGATAAACCGTACTTAATAGGATATGGTTAGGAGTATGTTCAGTAATTCAACATTAACATTTTCTATGTGGATGCATGTGTTAAAGATTGCTGCATATTGGGTAAATTGGGTATCTATTAAAGTAGTTCCTAAAATACCTTATGAACTATGGAAGGGTAGGAAGCCTAGTTTGAAGCATCTTCATATTTGGATGTCAAGCAGAAGTAAAAGTACATAATCCACATGAAAAGAAACTTAATCCTAGGACAACCAGTGGTTATTCATTGGCTATCCGGAAGGTTCTAAAGGATATAAGTTTTATGGCCCTAACCATAGTACGAGAATAGTTGATTGCGAAAATGCTCGATTCATTGAAAATTATCAAATTAGTGGGAGTTTGGAACAACAAAGTTTGGATGTCAAAGAAACTCGGGTTGAATAGTCCAAACCTGAGAGTCCATTAATGGTTGTTATTCTTCTAGTTACATTACTGTCATATAACTTAGATGAATAACAAAATGATCTAAAGTCACTTGATAATGAATCATCACAAGCAATCAGAATTATAGAACAACCTTTGGTTGATGAATCTCAAGCCATTAAAAGTAAAAATTCTGGAAAAGTTTATCAATGCCATGAAAGAATAATTACAGTCAATGGATGACGATAAAGTTTAGAATTTAGTAGAATTACCTTAAGGGTCTAAAAGAGTTGTGTGTAAATGGGTTTTTCGAAACCAAACATGACTCTAAAGGTAATATCGAAAGGTATAAATCTATACTTGAATGTTACATCCAAAAAGGAAGGCATTGACTACAAGGAAACATTCTCTCTCGTTTTTAAGAATGATTCCTTGCGAATTGTAATGGTGATAGTGGCTCTATATGATGTGGAGCTTTATCAAATGGACATAAAGATCACCTTCTAAATGATAAACTTAAAAGGAGATCTACATGAGCTAATTAAAAGTTTTTGAGATCACAAGAATGAAATGTTAGTGTGTAAGTTGAATAGATCGATATATTGACTAAAACAAGTCTCTCGTCAATGTATCTTAAGTTTAATGATATCATCACTGCTTATGGTTTTATAGAGAATACCGTAGACCGGTGTATCTATATTAAGGTTAGTGGGAGTAGATTTGTTATTTTAGTTCCGTATGTCGATAACATATTTATAGTTGCTAATAATGTGGACATGTTGGACGAATTAAAGTGTTATCTCTCTGAAAATTATGAAATAAAGAATGTGGATGAAACGTGCTTGGTAATTGGAATAGAAATATTCTGGAATATATCACTAGGACTAAAAGTTTATCCCTTAAAGTTTTATTTGAGAGGTAATGGATGGTTGTTCCGTATAATTCCAATGCGTAAAAGGGACATATTTAGTTTAAATAAATGTCCGAAGGCGAAATGGAATGAAAAGTGATGGAGAAAATTCCTTAGATATAAATGATTAGGAGTCTTAAGCGAGACGAACCTGTATTTGGTTTGATAACATATTTCTTGCTGGTAAGTTAAGCAAATATAAAAGTAATCCCTAAAAGATTATTTAAATGCTGCAAATGAAATTTTAAAGTATTTACAAGGCATTAAAGAACACATGCTAACTTAAAGAATATCCAAATTATTTGTTATAATTGGATACTCGGATTCAGACTTTTGCTCATAATGTCTAAAGGAGCAAGATTATAGAAAGTGGAACAAAGTCCATCATCGTGACTTCCACGATTAAGTTTGAGTTCGTGGTATGCTTTGAGGCCACAAGTCAAAATTAGGGCTACGATGCTTTATCTTAGGACTTGGAAATGTCGACATCTTGTCCAAGCCGCTAACAATTAACGTAGATTTGTAGCAATAATATTTTAAGGAAATGACAAGTATTCAAAGAGTGTGAATCACATAAAATTTAAATAGTTGGTCGTAAAAGTAGAAGTGAAGAAACAAAGTGTCATTTGAGTATTTTAGTACTAATTTCATGAAAGTGGATCCATTAAAGGGTTATTTCCTGTAGCCTTTGCAAGGCATATAAAGAAAATTGGGATTAACGAATGGGGCCTTGTTGGACTGACCGATACTGAATGGAATTGCTCAATTAATGGTTTTGACACTTATTGAATTCGATTACAGATGTTTTATTCTTCACATATAATACCATCAATATGGATATTTGATTTATGCAAATCAGATATTTTTGGAGTGATGTTTTTTTTTATTAATATTATTATTGTTATGGTGATTTCTTGTAAAGTTAATTATTGCCCGTTTGTCGTCTTTCTGCTCAGCTACGGGTCTACTGCTTCGCTTGTGCGCCCTCTTGCGGCCTCGCACGGTTTGAGTGTCCTTGCGTGGGCGAGGTGCCCGAGATTTGGACGATCGAGCAAGCGGAAACGAACTTCTGATCCACCAGATTTATCTTTATAAACCTTGATCTAAACTTGGGTGGCAGAATTAAGGGGTATTAAACCCTTGAGACGCACCCTCCTTATATATATATATATATATATCTTGAATCCAGTGTCAGTCTTCGATTTTCACATCTGTCTTTCTTCGCTTCGAAGTTGATGGCTTATGGATATGGTACGAATAGTTTGTTCCATATTAAAGTAAAGTTGAATTAGAAATGATTTGTGGTACATGGAAGGGATCATGTCGCTCGAAGATGTGTGACCGCCATGACTCGGTTAATTTCTAGTTTGATTTTTAACTTATAGATATATGTATTCAATTATAAGTTTGATGAAAGGTGCGCGCTTAAAGTAGTTCTTTGGGTTTCAACACTTATATGGTCCAAGTGGGAGAATGTAATAATATTTTATATATTATTCAATTATTGTGGACATATAATTAGTTAGATCTAATAATTGAATTAATAGTCAAACTTTATTAAAGATGAATATGTATTTAATAGATTATTTAATGTTCTAATATTAAAGAGTCCAATGTGTGATGTTTAACTTGGACATTAAGTTACTTTAGAACATGGGGAATTGTAGTATGATTAGGATTCTAAGTCTTCTCCTCCTATATATACTACATACCCCTCTCTCCCATCTCATACGAAATAAAGTTCTAAACATCAAGGCTTTATGTAAAGACGAGAGAAGCGGGAGAGAGAAACAATTCATCATTGAAAGATGATCGTAGATCAACATGCAGATGAACAGGGAAGGACTATAGCTGGATTCTTGTAAGTTTCCTATGTGCAATTTAATTTATGCAAAGATCCATGTTCTATGAATTGATAGAATTACATGCTTAGGGTTTATTCAATTCCGTCTAATAGTTATGGATATACTCGTTAAATTTCTTAAATTAAAATGTTGAAAAATCTTCAAGAAAAATAAAATATTAAAGTCGCACACAAATACACCCTTTAATGTTATTATATTATATGAAGAAAAAAAAAAGTAGTACACCACTGATGAATAGGCGACTTAAATTAAGTTTACCATTCGTGCCATTAATAAAGTCCTATATGCAGTGATGAAGGAATAAGATTATAAAAAAAAATTAATAATAATAATAATAATAATAATAATAATAATAATAATAATAATAATAATAATAATAATAATAATAAATTAAGGCACCCGTGACTACGAGTGAATATTTCCTACTTTCCCTTTTTCACTTCAAAAGAAAATGAGTGGAATGTCTTTTTCACTTCAAAAAAAGTGAGTGGATTGTTACAATTCAGATGACTACACTATACGACACTTCTATTTCTCTACATGAAATTTTATTTTTTGTATGTCATATTAAGAGCGTGATTGGATATAAAAAATTTATTCGAAATGAAATTTTTTTAATAACGGGATTAATTTGGAAAAGTATTGTATTGTTGATTGTTAGTGAGATTTTATATTTATATTAAAATAATATTTAAAAAAAATAATTAAAATTGATTTGATTTAAAAGTATGAGATATATGATGTGAAATTATAGTTAATTAAAATTATGTGAGTGGATGAATACCGAAATAAAACTGAGTGTAATGTTTATATTGATAATAGTGACAACAATGAAATTGAGTTAAGATATAGTTAAATTTTGAGTAGAAATGAGTTTGGATTGATAATTTTTAAATCCAATTTCGACTCGATAATTTTGGAATAAGATTATTTTTGTTCACTTAATGACATTCGCTAATTTGTAACAAAAGTTCGTAGGTAGAATTTGGTTTATTTCATGACAATATGAGTACTAATATGTATATTTAAAATAACATTGGGCAACTAATTATGTTTGCAAAAGTTGGTAATTTATTAGAACTAAGTTATGTGTTCGGCATATTATGTCCAAAATCGTATTAATATAAGAGCATTACACTAGATTGGTAATGCATGAATCAGAAACAATGATCATAGAATTCATTCATTAGTGTAGCTTGGAGCTCTTGGTTAGGGATAAGGAGTATAGTCAAGAATTATACAGGGTTTTTAATGAGGCTTTATTAGTCAAACAATTTTGGAGGTTAATAACAAAATTTATTCTATTTATATTGAAAAAGAGATTGATGAAATAATCTAAAATAATAAATTTAAATTTTGTAAGTAAGTAGATTGACTTACTATTAAAGGAAACATTGTAAAAATTACTGTAATATAGGTTATTGCTTAAAATTATTGTAGCAAAGTAATGAGATTGACTTTCACCAATGCGGTTATTGTTACTAAGTGAAATGCACTTTGAAAAACAAGGCTTTTATTGCTCGAGGGATTCGTAGTTGTTTAAGTCCACGCTTGTGTGGCCAGAGACGTAATTGATATGATCGTGTATCTTTGGTTAGGCTAGGAGGGAGTCCAAACCGCATAAGACCAAACTGTATATTCATGCACAAACGATCTATCAAAATTGAGTAAGTTAATACTAGAGTTAATGAAACTAGTATTCGATATCATGTGCACATGCACAAATAAAAATAAAATTTTATACATTATATGTGTATGTTTATGTATTACATAAAACCATAAGTTATATAATGAGTATATCACATTTTATAAATTATATAATTAGTAAAAATGAACGATATAAATATAAACTATTAAACATGCACATTAGTCTTCATGTTAATGCAATTTTGATTAATTATGATCATTAGGTTAAACAATATTGAAATTATTATTATAATAGTAATTGGGAGAAAAACTAAAATGTTTGGTTAGGGCATAAAAAATAATAGACTCATATTAGTTAAAAAAAAAAAAACTTACTTAATGAGTTAAAAAAAGAATACTATTAAATAAATAGTTTGAAAAAGATTTAGAATAGAATAACATTTAATGAAACTTTATGATTGGTTAATAGTAGTAATTATACAATAAAATAAATAAAAAGTATAATTATTTGCTTAATGCAAAAAGTAACCGAAAAAAGGCGAGAAAACGAGAAGAGTTTTATTAAATGTCATGCTAGCAAAATTATATATACACTACAAGAAAACACTTCAATTCCAACGAAAAATTCAAACGGCAAAAATTTCCGTTGGAAATTCCAATGAATATTCCAACAAATTTAATTTTATGTTGGAATAAGTGTTGGATGAGTTAGGAATTCCAACGGATTTTTTTCGTTGGAATAGTTGTAGGAATTTATTTTTCATAGGATTTTCCGTTGGATTTTAGCTATTCCAACGGTCGTTTTTCCCACGGATTTTTTTATACGTAGGAATATCCGTTGGAATAGCTATTCTAACGGAAAATATAAAGAGTTCCAACGGAAAATTTCCGTTGGAATGTAAGAGTTTCTTTTGTAGTGATATATATAGATGATAAATACTAATCACTATTGAGTAATTGCTTGGTTGTTCCTTAATTAGCAAGTCCAGTACAATCTTCATGTACAAATGATATGGGCCATAACAATGTTTATATATAATTGTTAAGTGTAAAAAATTATCAAAGATCAAGAAGACATTGCCAAATCTCACTTGTAAAAATTTTATTAACATTTGTGCCATACATACATATGCATAGAGGATCATACATACACTTGTACCATATCATATCTAAAGATCAAACAAAAACTCTCCAATCAGAGCCTGCTACAAACTTTTGTCATTGTCTCAAGAATCACTCTTTTTTCTGGTCCCCATTTTTCACAAGGCTCTTCACACTTTTCATCACAAACAAATATCCTATCAAGATAGAAGACTCATTGCTTGTTTTGTCTTTCTAAAGGAAATTATGGCTGAAACACACACTCCTTTGCTGATCATCTTCACATTGATGTTGCTAATCCATTTGACCTTCTCATGGAAAGCAACCCCACCATTGCCAATCTTGCCCCTGCCATCATATTCCCAGCTAAAATGGCAGCAAAGGGAGATCATAATGTTTCTTCATTTCGGCGTCAACACCTTCACGGGCTCCGAATGGGGTACCGGGCAGGAAAGCCCATCCATTTTTAACCCAACGGGCCTCGATGCCAACCAATGGGTCGATGCTGCGGCCCAAGCCGGTGTCTCGTTGATGATACTCACGGCCAAGCATCATGATGGGTTTTGCTTGTGGCCTTCAGAGTACACTGATCACTCTGTGATTAGAAGCCCTTGGAAAAATGGCCGTGGAGATGTTGTGCTAGAGTTTGTTAACACGGCCAAGGCCCGTGATATAGATGTGGGCTTGTACCTTTCGCCGTGGGACCGTCATGACCCGAGATATGGACATGTGGAGCTTTACAATGAGTACTATTTGGCTCAATTGCAAGAACTTCTCAACAGGTGAAGTTAATTGTGATTGTTTTGGTTCGTTTGAAGATCATGATGATACATTCTATAGTAACACAATATTTTTTTCACTTGCACATTTTGTTTGACTATCAAATCAAGGCTAAATATTGATATTCTTTGTATAGCTAAGCTATTTGTTTATGTATCTACACATATATCTATATAAGAGTGTGTAATTACATGTGTGTGATTAGGATATGAACTAATTTGGTGTAAGCTTGGAGCCTTGGATTTTCCAAATGGTACCCCATGGATATAGACATGGCCAGGGACCAGGGTACGTAGGCCCGGCATCGGCGTGTTAATGAACCGGACCCATGCTCCAAACGAGCTGATTTCAAGTCTTAATTTTTTTTAACCCGTCGATTACGGGCCGGAAGACGGGTCTGAGTTTTTTACCTTTTTTTTTCAAAAAAAAAATTAGCGGGCCGCGTCAAAACCTAGTTCCAGATCAAATCTGACCCGTTGGGTTGCTCGACGGTCACATTTTTGGATCGTGTCGTTGGACCATTTGACCGTTGAGATCCAATCGCCAACATTTGCCCAATCCGCATGACCTGGCGGGTCTCCGTTAAAAAAAAGAAAAAAAAAAGAAATCGAAAAATAGACTCGGAACGGAGCCTGAACTGGCATTTCGGACCGATTCAGGGTCTTCTAGCAAGTGACCCAGAACCGGGTTTTGGCCACGTCTACATGGATAGAGTAATTTGTAATCTAGGACTTTGTTGATGTGATCTTAGTGTATATTTCCTTTTGTACCCTTGTTTAGTTAGTTTCTTGGAGAAGAAGTTTATTTCTCTTGTAACCCTAATTGACTTTATATATATGTGAGGGCTGTGTACGAGACGATCAGATTTGATGTCTCGCTCAATGTATTCTTCTTCTTTCTGCTTTGTCATGGTATCTAGAGCAGGTTAAATTTTATGATTTTTTTTCTCTTGTTCTCCTGCCATGGCCAGTACAAGCACAGGTGAGATTACTGCCAGAAAAACAATCTCCCCCTATGATATTACTTCCAGCGACAACCCCGGCCTCTTAATTACTCAAATTCAATTAAAAGGAGATACCAACTATGAAGAATGGTCCCGTAGTATGCGCACCGCTCTTCGTGCACGAAAGAAGTTCGGATTTTTGGATGGTTCGATCGAGAGTCCGTCTGCCGACGATGAGTTGTTTGAAGATTGGCAAGCCAACAACTCTCTTTTGCTCTCTTGGTTCATGAACAACATCGATCCCACGCTTCGATCTTCCGTGGTGGAACCAGATTATGTCGAGGACCTCTGGTCTTCCTTGAAGGAGCGTTTCACGATGAACAATGGTCCCCGAATTCAACAACTCAAATCTGATCTTCGTCTTGTAAACAGAAGGGGATAAGTATTGAAGCCTACTATGGTAAGATTTCAAAAATTTGGGACGAATTGGCTGATTATGATAAACCCACAATGTGCAGCTGTGGTCTCTGTACCTGCAATTTTCCGGTTGCGTGGAATAGAAAACAGGAAATAGAGAGAGTCCATCAATTTCTCAAAGGATT